>JADLZN010008525.1:0-478810 GCA_018155175.1 Sinocyclocheilus anophthalmus | reverse complement strand
ATATAGAAGCCTATTCATTCAAAATTGTTTATTTGAGTTCAGGAAACATTTTCTGACATGGCTTACTCAGCAGCTGGCTTCAGATTGTCCCAGTTGATGATTTGGTTTTATAATATTGTCAACTAAAACTGTTAAATCTTTTTTGGTAGCTGAAACAAAGCTGGAATAAAATAAAATATAAATTAAGATGTAAAAATAAAACTTAAAAAGATACAAAAAAAGAAATTATAAATAATATTGCATTGGAAATAAAAGTGACACTACTCGTAGAACATGACTAAAACTGAATTTGATTGAAAGTGTCCGTTATCAGAAGCTAAAACTCGACTTAATAATAATGAACATAACGCAGAAACAGAAATTATCTAAATTTAATGAAAAGAAAAGCTGAAACTTAAAATATTAAGAAATGTTAATAATATTATAAATTATTAATATTAACAACAATACTATGATACTTGCAGTACTGTAGCTTTTTTTTTAAAGTGAAGGCCAAGTGCATGAAGCACGATTTATTAACCGCTTCAATTGTGTTACTTTTTTCCATATTTTTCAGCCATGGTAATTAAATATGGTCAAATGTGCATGCTTAGTGGTAGCTAAAAAGCATGAAAAAAACAGCCAAAATATTTAATAAAAAGTCACGCAAGGAGGGAGGGATGTGTATAACTTTGTGAATGACAGGTGTTTTAGATCTCTGGAAACCCCTTTGCGGATTTCTGCATGTGCATATTATGTAAGGGCCTTACAATGTGTGAACTAATTGTAACTTTTCACCTTGTGACTTTTCAGTGTTGCCGTGGGAGTTGGTTTCTATGGAAACAGTGAAACCAATGATGGGGTGTACCAGCTGACCTATTCTCTCTATAATGTCAATCACACACTGGCGGGAGTGGACAGTTTGGTAAGTACAAATATAGCAGCGCTGACTATAAATAACACACTGAGACTGTTTTTGACTCCCTGACCAACTTTAGTCTTGACTGATTTCAGCTGAATAGTCTCCCAATAGAATAGTGTCCCAATAGTCTTGCAGACTTCTCCCAAGCAACTTTACTCCCTCTAAAGGCTCTAACATTATCTCTTTTCCCTCCCCGCAAATAGTTCTACACTTTCTATCAAAGCATTCCTTCCAACCAAACCTCAGCCAGATGGTCCTTATCAGTTCAGTTGCCTGCTCCTGTTAAATCTTTTTGGTTTTTTTGCCAATCGGCACTGCTAAAATTTCATGGGATCCCCACTGAGTGCATGATTGATTTTCTGACATCCCTTTGCAATAGCAAGGACACCGTTGAAGATATATGCTGCTATGTGCAACTGCTCAATGTCTCTGGAAAGATGTAAATGACAAGGGGTGTATTTGTGTGTGTTAGAAAATGCATACACACTCTAGTGATACCAAATTAAGCAGGGTAAACAGGGTAATGTGCAATAGTGTAGAAATAGTCTTTATTTTTAACTAGATTTTTATAGTTAGTGTTTAAGTGTTTAAAACCCTATTAGACCCTATTAGGGAAAATATATAAATATATATTGATTATCAAAAGGCTCAAATATATTGAGGTTTAATATTTTTTGGCTATATCACCCAACCCTGCTTCAGGCAATACAAGTGAGAGTCAATTTCACCAATAATTTTAAGAAAAGTGATCACCGCAAAAGTAGAATGTGATAATAGAATAAACTTAGTTTGCTCATTTCTGTCTGTAAGCTTGCTCTCTCCCGCTGTCAGTTTCCTGTCTGTGAAGTTGGGCCCATTGACTGGTCATATCCACTGCTTCTGCCTTGAATCCACATCAAACCTTATCTTGGCAGGCAGTGTTTGACTGTGCAGACTGTCAAACCTCCCACTGCCTTCAAATCAACTAAAAACGTCTTCTCTGCTCGCTATACGTATATGAACAGAGTTTGATCACTTTCAGTTCAGTTCAGAAATTCATTAACCTGAGTGTTTAGACCAGGGTTCCTCAATAGGCGACCCGCAAGCCACATCCGGCCCGTGGGAGAAAAAAGTTTGGTCCGCGCTAATTTCAAATAATGTGCATGAAAAATCAAACACAGCATTAGAAAGTGACTTTAACTTACATCCATGTCTTGGTCACCAAAGGCAGTGACGGCGAGACGCAAGATAAGGGTACATATGAACCCATTATAATCAGTGATGCTGTCTACACTGGATGCGGCGCAGCAAAGCGCGACACTACAAATCCCGACAGCAAACTGTTGACTTGTTCTATTTACGTTCTGACACGAAGTTCAAATGATTTGCAATGCTTTTCCAGTGTAGATACGATGTGACCGCAAAAACATGGTGAGTGTGAAGAAAAAAAAAAGTGGACACGGAAAATATATGATTCAGATGTGAATGGACTGGACAGTTTTGAGTGAGTGAGTGAGTGACGAGTGAGTGAGTGAGTGACTGATACCATCTTTGTTATGGAATACACATGTTGGTTCACAGCGAGTTCACAGTTTTAACGTACAAGTTTGCTTTAATTTATTTTCGAGATCTGAGGTAAAATATCTCTTGTTGCTTTCACTATGCACTCTGAAAAATGCTGGGTTAAATATAACCCAGTGCTGGGTCAAAAAGGGACAAACCCAGCTATTGGGTTGTTTTGACCAAGCAATTGGGTTGTTTTGTGTTGTGAACCCCAACGCTGGTCAAAAACAACCCAAAGTGTGTTGGGAGGTGCGTATAGTGAATCACGCAAATAATATGTCAAAACTCACATTAGCACAACTTTTAATACATTTTTGAATAGAGCCCTTAACATTACCTGAGTTCTATCAGTTGTTCCATGCCACTGATGTCGCAAAAAAAGTCTGTTAATTCACTTGGATGTTCTTGCTCCACTTATTTATATTAAGTGAATGATTTACTTTCTTAATACAGGCCCTAATACAGGGTCTATGTATGCACAAATAATGTGCACATGCAAAATGAATGTTTTCATAACCTTTTTTTTCATCAAAATGTAATATCATGGTCTGCCTCTTAAATGCCTCCAACACCCTGCTTGAATTTGTATATAACTCCCACTTACAATCCAGTCAATTTGAAATGGATAAAACCAAGTCTAATTTATTTTTTCATCCTTTAGTACTCATCCAATTTTTGGGGTGAATACAGAATAGGATGCTAACAGTGTTTCATGTTAACTTTAAACATCAAATGTGGTTTGAGTTCTGTGATTGTGTTGTGTCATTCAGATATCTCTTTCTTTGCGGAGAGACCAATGACACTGGTTACAGTTAGAAAGGAAAAGCATATGAAACGCAAAAGCATATGAGCTATAGCCCAGCAATCAAACAGTGTAAATGCAAACAAATGTCATTTGAAATGCCATGCTTATCGTGGATCATGATCCAGCAATCATTGGTGTGAAGCTGTTTGATCCAGACGGCTGTCTCCAGTGTGCATTTGGCTGCTTCATTATGACTAATAATGACTCTAATTGAGCTCGGTCGGTCTTCTTTCTGCTGGCCGGAGGGGTCATCTATGTCTTTCTCTTTTCTATAATTTCCCCGGCTGCACAGTAATGAACTCTTGAGTTTGTAATCGGGCTTGCGAGATCCTCAAGCTGATGTCAGATGCAGGTGAATTATGGAATGTAGATTGAAAATGGCCCTTTTTTTATACTGTAGGCAGTCACATTTATAATCATACTGCATCAGAATTATGATTGAGCTTGTAGCTATAGCTTGGTTGTAGTCCAGGATAAAAATCTTTCTTCAAAGCCAATAAGTGCCTATGGAGGACTTGCACACCAATGAAGAGCCAGTATTTCTTTTTGCTCAGAGAGGCTTAGACACACAGCTTTGTCAATAAATAAATTCTGTTTTTCTAAAAGAAACATGGAATATTTCCCAATTATTTCACTCTTTATACACACACAAACAATGCAAGTATTTAAAGCAGCTTTTCCTGAAAGTTGGAGGGGTGTGGGTGAAAATTCTCTACTTATGTTTTATTTCTCAACTAAATTGCTTCTTTGAGTTGTGAAACAAAGGACTTGGACTTACGGCTACTGTTACGGAGTTACAGTAGTGGTTGTTTTTGCTTGTAGATAGAAGAACAAGCTGGCTCACTGCATATGAATGTGACCAAGTCGATTTTGGCAATATTTTGTCTGCAGAGTAGCTGGAGTACGTCGAGTCCGGACGCGTGACATTTTCTATGGTCTCAGACTTCTTGGCTCGGGACTACGTTTGGTGTTGCACTAGGGACTTGTCTCAGACTTGGTCATTGACTCGGGAGCACCATGCTCTCCCAGTTGGTCTCGACCAAGTCGGCACTATGATGCGTTTTTGTTTCGCCTTCCAAAAACCAAGAACACATTTGGGTCGTGCTGAAAACGGTGGAAAACGCTAGGGATCGCCGCTTTCTCCTTTTTTCCAAAGCACTCTGTAGCCTGCGCTCAATGCTTGCGCTCCCGTGGCGTCTGCCGTTGCTAAGGCCAACTTTTGGGACTGGCTCCATGAAGCGCTGAAGTGTTCAGCAAAAGATAAACAGGTGAATTTTGCAGCACTATATGAAAAATCCGTATGAGGTCGATGTTGCTACTAAAGTTTATTTTTAAAAAAAATGACTATCCTGGTGAGATATGATCAGCTGTTTCTAACGTGTCTGGCCTTAGCTTGTCAATTTTGTTCACGGGAAAGGATGAAGCGATGGGATTATTGTCACATGACCCGCGGTTGCACTTGCTGTGTTTTGGAAAAGTTTAGAGTTTCTAAATTAATTTTCTACCTGTTTAGATTGTGTTTTATTAAGTCTACACCTCTTCCTTGTTGACCAGCATTGTAGTTACTAGGATTAGTTAACTTAATTTCAGGCATCAACATAAAGGTGGCATTATTTAAATGGACCTAAGTGGGGTTGTGTTATACATTAATCAGCTGTGAAACTAACGATGATTAACAACAAAAATTGAATAGAACACAACTGTTCTTTTATAAATAATGTTAAACAAAAGAGCCAAAAATAATAGCGTAATAAATGTATTGTTCATTGTTCTTTCATGTTAGTTAATACATTAACAAATTTTAACAAATGACACCTTATTGTAGTGTTACCGACTCTTTTTATGAGGTTAGAATCGTATTTTCATTGTCATTGCAGTGTGAACATGTTATTTAGCAATGGGCACTGAAACGTGCTATGAAATAGCAGAGTTGGTGGATTTAGGTGCCAGAGGGCAGAATTCAGCACTCAACAAAACTCTGGCGTTTCAGCGATGACTGGTCTGAACGCCTTTGATTGGCCATTGCATTAATAAACCCAATGGAATCGTATGTTATTGGTTGTAAAGCTCACCGCTGTAAAAACAAAAAAATAAATATTTAGTTTTATTTGTTGGCCACAAAAAAAAAACTCCACTGTTATCACACATAGCAGAATTTCCTCATATCGTGCTGGACTATTAGAAAGGCAAAATCAATGTAAATCAGTGGATATGTCTGCTATAATAGGATGTGTGTGTTAAGGCCAGTTGGAGCTAAACTGCAGGGCATTGGCCCTCCAGGATCTAGTTAGGAGACCCCAGTCCTACAGAGTTGTTACTTTGCACATGCTTTTTGATCATTACAAATAATAATGTAAAATGATTTTCTTAGAATAGGAGATATGCTGTCTCTCGCATCACATACATTATCAATAGTTAATTATGTGGTCTTGAAGAGGATCCTTTTTTTTCTCTCATTTGGACTCGGTCTTGACTTGGACTCTAACCTCTTTGGACTCGGTCTTGACTTGGTCTCGACTAGTCCTGGTCTTGGACTTGTCTTGGACTTGACGAAGCTGGACTTGACTACAGCTCTAATTGTCTGTACATGGCATAAAAACATGGAAAATATATAATATAGTATGGTAAAATCTAAGTTCATGTGAAAAAAAAAAAATGAATACATGAGCCCTGATACTTTTCTGCTAGAATGTCCTGAAATTACTAATATTCAGTCATTGTACGATTACTTTATTGGCATATATTCATGGTCATTCTGCATTTTATCATTTCCAAATTATTATTATTATTATTATACTATTACAGATTATATGGTGAATTTAATGAGTTCAATATAGAATGTTGAATATATGCTGGTCTGTAGATATTGCCATTGGTCATTAAAAACGTACTGGTATTTGTTTTAAATAATAATAATCAGGGGTACGCATGTGCGCATGTGTGACCAAAATAAAAAATGCCAGCTGTGTGATCAAATATAAGTTCTAGCTCTCATGGTAGCGCACCCGCATGGTTTGAAGGCTGTTTAATGCACATTATATTTCGATCAAAAAACTGTAAAGATTTCTATTGAAAACTAACCATGTTTTGCACTGTGTATTTCAAAACGAACAACAATGCAAAACAATTTAATGAACATTTTATTAACACGATGCTCCATTCCGAACTGCTACAACCAGACGAGTATACATCTACATACGTGCCCAGAGGTGATCCACCAACAAACAAATCTTGCGATTATATTAAGGTTGAATAAAATGAAAACCCGTTGTTTCAATTTTGTACTTCTACTAAATCTTAGCATTTTATTTTTAAGTTTACTATAAAGTAAACACACTTTTATTATCGCTTGATTATATGTTAATTTCAAACTAAAATAAAAAAAAGCTAAGAATAAAATCTAAAGTCATATATATTATCAATATTCCGAAGTTATTATTTTATAGTTATCTTTAATGGTCACACTGAACATTGCAGGTGGAGGACCAAACCAATTTTAGGTGCGCGTATGAGACCTCAAGCTGAAAGCAACGTATGTGCTCCCTCTGACAATATATAATAATAATATTTATTATTTATTATTTTTGTTGAACTATTACATGTATACGATTTTATCACGAACACAAATATAAATATATACAGGTGCATCTCAATAAATTTTAATGTCGTGGAAAAGTTCATTTATTTAAATAATTAAACTCAAATTGTGAAACTTGTGTATTGAATAAATTCAGTGCACACTGACTGAAGTAGTTCAAGTCTTTGGTTTTTTTAATTTTGATGATTTTGGCTCACGTTTAACAAAAACACACCAATTCACTATCTAACTAAAAAGTTTCAAAGCACTGTAAGTGTTATTATTTTTAAAGAAAGATAGCAGGGGCAAACTTTGCATGTAAAGTATTTCACAGAAGGCCTTTGATAGGTTTGAAATGATAAAACAAATACAGTAAATGCTTTTTTTTTTGAAGCCGCTACCTGTCTCTGGAGCTCTGAGTCTTTAGCCTTGCATCTCAGACGTGAGCTGAGTTTTTTTTTCTCTTCTTCTTTCACAGCATATTGAGCTCATTCGGCAGACTAATAGGAGATCTCACTGTCACACCTCTCCCCAGACAGCGTTAAGGGTGAAAAAATATCATGGTTAGTGAGCGGCAGTTTGCTCTCGGCTTTGACTAGCGTGCCACATCTGAGTCTTGAAGAAGCAAAATTTTAAAGGCCCAGAAATGCATATTCAGTGACGGACTTCAAACACCACACCGCTATCTATGAGGCAGAGAGTGGAGCTGGGGGTCACAGTCACACGTCAATTTATAAAGCTCTTTTGGAAGTTCTTGAATTAGATATGATACATTACGTTTTTCATATCCAGTGAAGGTTGTAATGTCACCTATAACAGGACTCCTCCCTTGAGGACACCAAGGTTCAAATGAGGTTCAGGCTACAGAGCTGTGATCGGTGTTATCACAGTCACTGTGATTTTTTTGTTTGTGCTTTTTTGAATGACATGGAAGTTATACTGATTAAAAATGTACCTTGTGTTGTCCTGAATTGCCACTAGTGAACACATCTCAGATGAGGCAGTCAGTATTTTTCCATATTTTCCTACTTCTTGTGCCTTTGTTTTGAAATGCTTTTAGACCAGAATAAAGGATGAATTGAGGTGGTAGTGGAAGAAAGTATGTTTTATCTTTGTGTTTAATTATTCAACCATAGATCTTTGTACATGGTTTTGGGAGTCTTGCATGGAGGTTGACTGGGTGCTAAAAGCCACTCAGATCCACCCAGGTCTAGCGTGAGTGTGAAAAAGAAAGGGGCACGATAGATAGACAAGAGAAAAACAAACATTTTAAATAGTTTTTTAAATATATTTTTTTAAAGATTGTTTATAGTGAAAATTATTTTGAATAGATTGTATGTACAGTATTGGTAACACTTTATTTTACAATTCTGTTATACATGCACAATAACGTTCGAAAGGTTGGGGTCGGTGAGTTTTTTTTTTTTTAATGAATACTTTTATTCAGTATATCACCATGTCCTAACTAGACGTGACGCAACAAGATTCCAGTGACAAGCAATTTGGATGTCCACACCAGACGCAACGCGACACCGCGACGTGACAGAATCAATTAAATATCACAGCCAATCAGAAGCGTGTGTGGGTGGGCTCTCTCTGAAAGCACACTGCACTCGCATCGAAATGGATAGGTTTATAATCTAATTCATAAATATCAAACCTTTTTAACATTATTAAATGTACTTACTGAGTGACTGATTCCATCTTTGTTATGGAATATGCTTGTTGGTTCGCATTGAGTTCTCAGTTTTAACGTACATATTTGCTTACGTTTATTTTCAAGATCTGAGGTAAAATATCTATTGTTGCTTTCAGTATGGCTATACGCAAAATGATATTCAAACTCATATTAGACACGTTTAACTTTGAATAAAGATAAACATAATCACCTGAGATTATCTACTGTTATATAGTTTGTATGTTGTTCCATCCTAGACGTAATAGACGGAAATAGAAACCATTTCTAAAATTGAAATTTTGCGTGTCGCCGTCACGGCTAGTTAGGACAAAAACTTGTATTAACATGGAAAATATATGTTTTATCGCATGTTGCGGCATTGCATCGCGTGTAGTTAGGACACGGTATAAGGATACACTGTTACTGGTGACAGTAAAGACATTTATATAATTAATGTAAAACAATATGTATTAATGTAAAACAAAAAAAAATGCTTTTTATTTATCAGAGAATCCTGAAAAAAAACATATCAGGTTCATCTCTTTGGCACCAAATCAGATATTTAGAATGTGGATTTCTAAAGAGTCTTCTGACACTGAAGGCTGTTGAAAATTCAGCTTTGCCATCACAGTGATAAATTGCATTTTAAAATGTATTCAGATACAGTTTAATTATGTATTTATTCATTTATTTATTTCAAACAAATGCAACCTTGCTGAGAATAATACTCTTCTTAAAGGGTGGTGTATACACTGTGTACTTACTAATGCTAACCAGATTAGTCATGTAGTACCTAAGTAAACTGAGAAGAGCCAGAGCCCCGGCCCCCATCATGTGCACCTTCTACAGAGGCACCATCGAGAGCATCCTGACCAGCTGCATCACTGTGTGGTATGGTGCCTGCAACGCAAGACACTTCAACGCATAGTGAGAGCAGCTGAGAAGATCGTTGGTGCCTCTCTCCCCTCCCTTCAGGACATTTACAACACCCGTCTCATCCGCAAAGCCCTCTGCATTGCAGGTGATCCCACACCCAACACACAGCTTCTTCAGTCTGCTGCCATCAGGGAGGAGACTGCGGAGGCTCCAGGCCAGGACCAGCAGACTGAAGGACAGCTTCATCCATCAGGCTGTCAGGAAGCTGAACTCCCTCCCGACCTTGCCCCCCCTCCCCTCTTTTGCCCCACGCACCACTGAACTCTGACCCTCTGATGGACTCTCCCATTCCCCCCTCCCAAATACACACACACATTGTCACTTTAATCAGTCTGAATAAGTTCTTTTGCACTACAAATCATTGTTTTTTGAACTACAATCACTATATCTGCACTGTTTTACTTTTTACTGGTTTGCACTCTATCTGCCATATGCCTTTTGCTTTATATATATTTTTTTACATTTTATCTTATTTGTATATTTGTTTAGTTGTAATTTGTATTTAATCTGTATCTATCTGTATTTATGTTATCTGTATGCACCAAGGGTCTGAGAGTAACGCAATTTCAATTCTCTGTGTGTATGTGCTGTACATGTGGAAGAATTGACAATAAAGCAGACTTGACTTGACTTTACTAATATTACTCAGTACTTTCTTTTGTAAGTACACTGTAATTACACTGTAAGCATATGTGTAGCTTGACATTTGAGCTTGAGGGGGAGGGAGGGTGAAATTGTAAACCTACAAATTCACACCTTGTGTACCATTCAAGTAATTTTACTATGATTATATAGATAAGCAGCAAGTGCGTATTGTAGTTATGGCCACTGGATACATTGTATGCAAATTACTTGTAAGGGCTGCACTACATCTATTTTTGGTATTCTACACTTAGCAATAAACATGTTGAAAATAGTGTAGTAGAAACATGTTTGTCAACACAATCTCAAAAAGCAGGCTTTAATTAAGCAAATCAAAGAGTGAATTACTCACCCACTGCTTCAAAACACATCTATTGGGCATGATTTAAGTTAAATGCTCAATGGCATTTGAATGTAGCTATTCTTCCTCCTGACATAAATGTAGAACACTGAGCTGCTACAATGGGCGCACCCTATGGATCACCTTTATGTGATTGTCTGGGTTTGAAGTCATTGAGCATAACAGTGGTATCTTCATCTGAAATGTTTTAATCATTTTTTTTAGTTAGGTGAAGTATCTGCAGTTGGTGCATGTGGTAGAAATGCTGAATATTAATTTGTGCCACACAACAGGCAAGAAGTATACCAATAGGCTATTGTCCGCCAAAATGCAGATTCATCATGTGACAACTTCTCATGCAAATGAGATTGGTTATGTACAAAATAACAATTTAAAATGTTATAACATCTGTTAATAACATCTGTTAATTCCAAGGATTAGAATCTGACAAATGGAAATCTCTATAATATGCCTTGTTTTTTCCCTCCAAAAGGCGTGGTTAATGTGTGCCAACCTGTGCGGTGAGATAAAAAAAAATAGCCATAGTAGAGGAAGCCAAAGCTGAAGATTATTTAAGCAACACTGTGGCTGGAGCAGAAGCCCCAAAAGGCTTCATTCTGCCCGGTTTCAATTCTAAATGGCTTAGTCTAAATGGCCGTTTGATTACATACACATGCACTCAGGTGACACCCCCCCCACAGTTTATCTGTAATCCACTAACATACTGTAGCTTTGCAGTACTTCAATGACCCCATAAACGGCAAATCACACATTTCCTGCGCTAACGTGGGGACTTGCTATCAGGAGAAAGTTCTCTCACTCTACCGCCCTTCCTTTCATTTTCCATCTTTCTCTTTGCACAAACTGATTCAATGCTGGGAAGAATATAGCAACTCTGTCAGATCTAAAGAGGGTCAGCTCATATCTGCCCGTTATTCTTATGTCAGATAATAGTGTGAGGCCCCCAACAGGAGCCTCTTCTATAAAGACTCTAATAGAGCAATTATTTTCAGACAAAAGGTCACCTCAGCCATGACGACAGGCTAGAAATCAATAAACCCCCAATTATGACTACATAACCAGGCAGGGGAATTGGATGTCTGGCCCTATATTTGGCAGTAAATGATCAAGGTTGCATTAGAAGATCGGATTTGGAGACACTCCTTGTTCCCTCTGTGTATTTTTAATGAGGGGTTGCTTACTTAGGGATCATTAAAAATGAATAAATGACTCTCTGTTCTCCAGTACACTGCTCCATCGATGGCCACCATCCCAAAGCCGACCCATTGTTCAGCGATTGGAAATCGAGCATGTTGCTTATGAAGGAGGGAAAGTGTCTGACTTTACGGTCATGGCGAGGATTATACTTGGAGCTGGATCGATTTTTGTGCTTGTTGTTGAGCTCAAATAAGCCAGCCCTTAGGTGGGTGTTAAAGTTTCTATGGCAGAGCTGAAGTCATAATGTGCCAGGAGGAGAGATTATGTCCATCTCATGAATAACACGTAGACTTCTTCCTTTCTTCTTTACTTGCACTCTCGCTTGCATTTCCCCTCATTCACGCATTGTAGCCAGGTCTCGTGCTGTTGGCTGCTCTGTGGGTCATTGGGATAAGTGCTGCCTTGCATCGTCTCAGCAGGTGAAACGTGCTGAGCCCCAGCCATTGGTGATTGCTAGTAATTTACACTTGTACCAGAAAGTGCCGTTTGTGAACTGCACAAAAAGCGCCAGCTGTTAATTAATGACACCCATTTTAATACAGTGCAATACACTTGTATGTGGACACATCCTCAAGGCATCTGCAAGTTCTAATATACTTGTTCCACTAGATCAAAGATGCCATAGCCATGGCACAAGTGCTTTCCTGAAAGTTTTATAAAATTTCAACTAGTCACATTGCATTAACACGTTGTTACTGGGCCACATATTGAGAACCCACCGTTCAGTCCCTTCCCAGGTGTCTCAAATACAGATGTTGCATGTTTAATTTAAATAGTCAGAGACAGTGATACAGTCCTTCCTACATTGGACAGGCAAAAATATGCAATATAGTACAAATTCAGTATTACAGTATAATAAATGAGCAGGTGGTTGACTCTGCAGTTGGTAAAATCGATGACTGCATTACAGTCATTTTTTAAGGAGATTTGTCTTTTTTTCAGCACCTCTACGGAGAGACGACATATGGCATATGGCTTCACTGAGCTGTGTAAAGCTTTGGCCTGTTGAAGTCTCTAGCTGCTTATGAAACAGCATTCCATCAAGTATTTTATTACTCTCGGGATTCACTCGGATGGAGTTTTGATCTTGCAGTGTATAAATCCCGAAGGTTAAAAAGCAAGCATGCATCATTTGCAGTAATGACTAGATAAGGGGACTTTGGCCCAGACTGTTTGCTCCATTACCTGGTTCTTTATATTGCCTGGAAAAGCATTTCAGATTTAGATGTTGCTTTTTAAATTCTTGTTACATGTATCTTAAAAGCCTTTCACACTTTTCTTAACCCTAGATTAACATCTTAAAGCCTGGATTACAGCCAGGGTTTATGGGGTTATTATGCTGCAGTGTTCATGAATAAATGTAAATGACACTAATACTAGAATGCTTTACACAATATTTAATTCCCTCACCTGTCCAAAATAAAGAAGCATCTTGGGCATCGGATTTTCTCCGTCATCAATTCTACCTATCTACCAATGCTTTGTTTTTTTGTGTTTGGCCGTCTTTCTCTTTTCTGTCTTCAGACCTTTTCTGCTTCTTCATCCATACATGTACTGCTTTTCTCTTTGTTTCAGCTGGTAAGGCACAATAATAAGTGTTCCATTGTCTAATTTTCACTCTTTAGTCAAGTCAAGTCACCATTATTTATATAGCGCTTCTTACAATGCAGCTTTACAGTATTAAACGGGGAAATAGTGTGTCGTTCTCCTCTAGCCAGACAAAACCAGCAGTTTAAATCTAGGCTGCAGCAGAGTCAGATTGTGCAGAGGACTCATGTGGTTCCTGTGGTTTTGTCCTGATGGCCGTCTAGGCAACGAGGTCTTCGGAGGGGATCTCTTTACATCACCAAACAACACTAAGCTCCTAGCATGTCTACGGAGACTTTAACCAATGAGTGTGAGGATTCTCTCTGATATTTAGTGAAACACCGCAGGTCACATTATTGTAAAATGATGAAATACATTGAGGGGGGAATCTGAACACTTTTGTCCAGAACCTTTACGAGCAGAGTGTAAAACCTTCTTTTTTTTTAAAAGTCTTCAAATTTCACAGGGTCTCTTGCTCTATGTTGCTATTTGAAGCTAATAATGCAAGAGCCAATAAGCCCACACTTTTGAAATCGCATAAAAGGAGCCACCATGTAGCAAGACTGCAGAGGAACAACCTGTGAAAATAATGTGTCATTGTAACATTTCCCTGATCCACCCATGGCCCTTTTGCTTTTATCCCTCTGCACTGTCATTGAGGAAGAGGGGTCAGCAGAGTTGTATGAGAGAGACTTTGAAGAGGACCTTAATCCAATATTCATCTGGCTGCTTGCCATAACCCAATCAGCTGCAGCATACAGCCGCTTTAGAGTCAGGAAAAGAAGAAGTGAACTACACGGAGAGACTTCTGACAGCCTTTCAGGTAATGAATTTGAAAGCGCTCGGCCAACTGTTCTCAGCGTGGCAGCGCCGCACACGTTCTGGAACGCCAGAGCCACACCATAACATAGTTACTTTGCAGTGTGTTCGCACTACATAGCTGAAATGTTATCTGCTGATGTAATCTAGCTTGCAAGGCACCCAAGCTGTGTAACTCCTCCAAATACTATTACTGCCTTCTCAAAAGACATTAATCAATGTAAAATTAACTGCAAGCGAGGGGAAAATCACATTACTACCGCCTGTGTGGCTTTCATCCCTACAGACGCTGACAGGCAGACGGTCAGATAAGAGAGACGAGGGGCACTAGATGAGGATGTAATGGATACAATATCCCAAGTAATTTCTTGCTATTTTGTGCCCTTTCTCTAATAGCGACGTATAGTACGCTGTCTAAATATCACCATCATACCTCTGCCTAATGTTCTTCCACGACTCATCCCTTTCGGATAAAGCAGACGATTGCCTCGGGCAGATATTGCCTCTGTGAAATCAGAATTTTTGATTGATGTGCCGCCAGACATTAAATTGGATGGCAATCTAGCATTCATTCTCAGCCTCCGCTCTCAGTTTAGTGTGAATTACTCATACAAATTAATGGAAGAAGTCATCTTTTTTGAGGGAAGGCATGGTGCGAAAAGCATTTCTGTCCAGTTTGGAAGGCTTCGCCTCAGTGACATTATTAGTGTAGCAGCAGCTGCACACTGAGCACTCGAATGGATCGAATAGCCAATCTAATCTCAGCGATATTAAAATTCCTTAAATCTACTTAAATACTCTTCCCTAAATTTTGCCTCTATTTAATGAGATACAAAATAACAGTCACTGGATGTGGACAAGCGTTTTTTTTAAGTCAAACAGGATAGCGGACCTCTCAACTACAATATGAATGGTGTTGCTACATTAGGACTGTTCAATATGGCCAAAAATATTATTACAATATTTTGTTTCCATATCATTTGATATTAATATTTATCACATTATTCATTTTATACTATTATTGGGGAAGAAAATGCCTTCCACGTGTTAGAACTTATTGTAAACATGAATGTAAATGTAAATTAAGAATGAATGTAAACATTTTTTGTTAAAAAGTAAACCCCACAGAAAAAGCTTACCTTTTACCTTGATTTATAGCCCCATGAAATCCCCATGAAAAGTAGTTTTTTTTTCTCTCTTTTTTTCAGCATTTTTGTCTATTTTATTTTGTTTTATGTTTTAATATAAATTCATCATCAAAAATACTGTCTAATGAAAATAGTTTCTAAAACTTCAACAATTTAATAAATCTACTATAATGAAGATTACAGAAAATATAATTTAAAAAATATAATTTAAAGCATTTGTTTTTTTAATTGTCAAATAAGGTCCTTCACAACAGAACTTGTATACTGTATAAATTAAAACAGGGATGAAAAAAAGCTTGGTTTTATGATTTAAAAGAAGACACTCTTGTTAAAGGGGTCATATGATGCTGCTAAAAAGAACATTATTTTGTGAATTTGGTGTAATGAAATGTGTTTATGCAGTTTAAGGTAAAAAAAAACCACATTACTTTCCACATACTGTACATTAATGTTTCACCTCTATGCCCCGCCTTCTGAAACACCTCGATTTTTACAAAGCTCATCAGTCTGAAAAACGAGGTGTGCTCTGATTGGCCAGCTATCCAGTGCGTTGTGATTTGCCGAATTCCTCAAGTGTGTGACGGAAATGTTACGTCCCTACCATATTGTGATGCCTGCGGCAACCACATGTGACGACCCCGGGCTGGACTCCGCTTCGTCCACGGTGAAAGCCGATCTGGCGATCGACAGCGCGAAGTTGAAGTATTTCCTCGGCGACCAGCACGGATCAGCTCCAGGCATGACGAAGCAATATCGTCCTCTTTTGGAAGGCCAAAGTAGTTTCGCTTTCACAACGAATCACACAGCACCATCACGACATGGCGGCGGCGGCAACAAAAATACAGCGAGAATAAAAGTTACGCCACCTTTCTTTGCGTGAACATTTGGGCGGCGTTATGCAAATCTTCCCAGATAGTGACGTAGGTATGTGGGGGCGTGTTAGAACGAGCCCTTTTAGGTAGGCGTGGCTGACTCTTAACTTTTATAAAGAATATCTCTTTGGATTTGAGACTTTAGTCTTTGCAACTTTACAGATATTCTTTATGCACAAGAGCTTGTAACACTCCAAAGAGACAGGAAAAATTTCAATCGCATCATATGACCCCTTTAAAAGTGAACAATAGCACAAGGGTGACATTTTCACGTCACTTTTTGTCCCCGGTGCCACTTGGGTTTATCTCGTTTCCAGATCTTTATTCACCATTAGCTCTAGTATTTCTGCTTTGTGATAAGCTGTTAGATTTATCCATATCCATCAACTGTTTGGTTACCCACATTTTTCAGAAATGTTTCTTTTATGGTCAACATAAGAAAGAAACTCATACAGGTTTGAGAGTAAGTAAGTGATGACAGAAATTTCTTATTTTTTTGGGTGAACTGTCCCAAGTAGCTTTGTGGTGGCACCGGGATCCATAAGAAGGAAAGTCTGACATGTCTACTGATATATCTTGAGAGCAAGGTGGCAAATGTCCAACAAATTGCTGCCATATAATATAATTTATTTACATCAAATGAAATTAAACAAACTATTGCTGTATTTTATGATTTTTAAAAAAGTATTATATCGTAGATCTTATTTGAAAACCTTGTCAGTGAGTGTTTTTCACACATACTCACTAGAGCGCTCGCTCACACTCTCTCTCACGCACACAACCTGTAGTTTTCCTGCTTCTCAGTAGTGGTCTAACCCAGTGTTGGAGAGTAACCAGCTAAAAGAAGTAACTAAATTAACTACTGGTTTTAGGAGCATGGCAGGCACTTTTCCAGTAACAAGCTACTGCTATCAAGAGGAACGTCTTAGGTTACGTATGTAACCTTGGTTCCTCGAGGGAACGAGACGCTGTGTCGGAATTTTTTTTTTTTTAATGCCCCTGTGTGCCCATGCTCTGAATCACACGTGAAATCAGTCCAACGGAATGGCAAAACGTCATGGGCGGGGTGACGTAGAGACCAGAAAGCTTAAAAGCACTAGTAACTGTTCGGCGCTCTTAGCGTACAAACAGAACTGCACATATCCCGCGAAAGAACATTCCAACCGGAGCTACTTTCTCTAAGTTTATGTCTATGGCGATTCACTCAGGTATGTGTTACTCCGCAGCGGTGATGACCCGACCAGGCTACAATAGTCCAAATATAAGTACTTATTTTAAGTGTACCGTAGTGATTCGGAATAATACAAAAACGCGGTTTGGAAGATGAATTAATGATGTACTCGCTCATTATATACATTTAGTAAATTTTGAACACAAAAAAGTTACATAGTGCTGCTTTAAAACCAAATCGGACACAAAGCATCGGTGCGCTTCTGTGTTTTCAGCAAGTGCTCTGTGTTTTCTGTTCATGATGTGGCGATTAATTAATCGAATTAATCGCAAAATTAATGCCACAAAAAATGTGGCTGTGAAAATACTCCCAAAAGATAATTTAAAGTCATTGTTGTGTAAGGCATCAAACAGACATGATAAAAAGTAGCTTCAGCAAGAAATATCTTGTTTGATTCAACATAAAATGTATTACATATACTCTTTTGGACCATGAGGGTGAGTAAATGATGACAAGATTTTCATTTTTTGGTGGGTGAACTATACTTTTAAACATTTATCAATTATTATTATTATTATTAGTAATAATTATTATTACTATAGGAATTATTTATTTATGAAATTATACTCTAATAAACTAAAACTGCCAGTAGGTGGTGGTAAATGTCTTAATGATTAAGTCATAGAGTCATTTATTCATTCGATTCGTTCAAACGCTGATTCATTCAGGAGTGAAGTAAATGGTTCTCTTTATGAATGGTCTATTGAATCATTAAGCTTGTTCGACTTGAAGCGGATCTTCACCATCAGACCGACCGGTGTGTGATATCAAAGTACCGATTACAATTAGAGAGCAGACGACTCTGCATGCTTTTGACTCGCTCTCGTGGTACTTTTGATGTCTGTGCAGCGCCACTTCAAATCCAACGTGCCTAACTGTGCGTTCACACCGCAGCCGCGTGGCGTGACATGTCTTGGACAGTGTGGGCGTCGAGGAGAGTTGGGGTGCTTCTCAAACGGAAGGCTGCATCTGTCAGGGATTCATCTCAGTCACTTCAGTCACCATCCAGGATAATCACCCGATCACAGTCACCTGAATTCTGATCACCCGCACCTGCTGTCACCAATCAAGCCACACTACAAATACACACATATCACAGTCACTCACTGTCTGGTCTACCGTTCACTCCTATGGACTGTTCTCTCTCTACTGAATTCTCCTAGAAAGACTTATCCTCTGTTCCTCCCGCGATCCTCCAACAACTCCTTAGAATCTGTTCCACGATCTCCACGAAACCGGCATAAGACACACACCATCAGAACTCCTACTGTAAATATATCAAAACTTAATTTTTGATCAGTAATGTGCAGTGCTAAGGAATTCATTTGGACAACTTTAAAGGCAATTTTTTCTCAAACTTTTGTTTTGTTTTTTTTTTTGCACCATCAGATCCAGTGGAAAAGATTAAGAATCAGAAGAGCTTTATTGCAAGAGTTTGCACATACAAGGAATTTGTTATAGTGTTACAAGCTTCCAGTACACTGAGACAACAACAACACACAGATGATAAAAATGAGATGTGAATAAAATACACATGCATAAATAGAAACCACAAAAAAAAGAATAAGTGTATGTACAGGTGTGGTATAGATGGAATAGGAATATAATAAAATAAAATAAGTTGTAGGGATGTACTAGGGTTTAGGGTGATAAATAAGTATAAGGTTATTGCACATACTGTACTTTAATTGCACAATGGGAGAACATTAACTGTTCATGAGGTAGATTGCCTGGGCAAAGAAACTGTTCTTGTGCCTGGCTGTCCTGGTATTCGGTGGTCTGTAACGCCGACCAGATGGCAAAAGATCAAAAAGGAGATGGCTTGGATGTGAAGGTTCCACACTGATTTTCTGAGCCCTTTTCCTCACTCTAGATATATACAGTTTTTGAAGGGTGGGCAGGGGAGCACCAACAATCCTCTCGGCAGTCCGAACCGTTCTCTGTAGTCTTCTGATGTCTGTTTTTGTAGCTGAACCAAACCAGACAGATATTGAAGTGCACAGAACAGACTCGACGGCTGAGTAGAACTGTTTCAGCAGCTCCTGTGCCAGGTTGAATTTCCTCAGCTGGCGAAGGAAGTACAACCTTTGCTGGGCCTTTTTAACAGTGGAGTCTATGTGAGTGTCCCACTTCCGGTCCTGAGAGATGGTGGTGCCCAGGAACCTGAAGGACTCCACTGCAGTCACAGTGCTGTCATGATGGTGAGTGGGGGGAGTGCAGGGGAGTTCCTCCTGAAGTCCACGATCATCGCCACAGTTTTGAGCGTGTTAAGCTCCAATTTGTTAAGACTGCACTAGACAGCCAGCTCATTAACCTCCTGTCTGTAAGCAGACTCATCACCATACTGAATGAGGCCGATGAGTGTGGTGTAATCTGCAAACTTCAGGAGCTTCACAGAGGGGTCTTTAGAGGTGCAGTCGTTGGTGTAGAAGGAGAAGAGCAGTGGGGAGAGAACACAACCCTGAGGGGTGCCAGTGCTGGTGCTGATGGTGCAGGTGTTGGATGTGAGTTTTCTCAGCCTCACTAGCTGCTGCCTGTCTGTTATGAAGCTGGTGATCCATTGACAGATGGAGCTAGGGACAGAGAGCTGGGTTAGGTTGGTCTGGAGGAGTGTTGGGATGATGGTGTTGAAAGCGGAGCTAAAGTCACATAAGTCCCTGTTTTGTCCAGATGTTGCAGGATGAAGTGCAGTCCTATATTGACTGCATCATCCACGGACCTGTTTTCTCGGTAAGCAAACTGCAGGGGGTCCAACAAGGGTCCAGTAATGTCCTTCAAGTAAGCCAACACCAGTCTCTCAAATGACTTCATGACCACAGACGTTAGGGCCACAGGTCTGTAGTCATTAAGTCCTGTGATTTTGGGTTTCTTTGGGATGGGGATGATGGTGGAGCTTTTGAAGCAGCAGGGAACTTTGCACAGCAGTGATCTGTTGAAGATCTTTGTGAAGATGGGGGCCAGTTGGTCAGTGCAGGTTTTCAGACAGGCTGGTCTCACACCGTCTGGGCCTGGTGCTTTTCTTCTCTTGTTCTTTCTGAAGACCTGGTACACATCATCCTCACTGATCTGAAACGTAGGAGTGGGGGAGAGGGAGGTTGCAGGAGGTGTTGATGGTTGTGTCGAAAGATGTTCAGAGCGGGTGTGGGGTGTTAGAATGGGAGTTTCAAATCTACAGTAAAACCCATTCAGGTCTTCAGCAAGTTGTTGATTGACCTCAGTGCTGGGGGATGGTGTCTTGAAGTTGGTGATGTCCTTCAGGCCTTTCCAAACGGATGCAGGCTCATTCGCAGAAAACTGGTGTTCTAGTTTTTAGCGTAGTTCATCTTGGCCACTCTAATCTCCTTATTCAGTATGTTTCTGGCCTGATTGTACAAGACTCTATCCCCCCTTTTGTAGGCGTCCTCTTTGGCCTGACGAAAATGACAAAGTTTTGCTGTAAACCATGGTATCATTATTGAATGGCACGTCGCTCCCCTCTTGTTAAATGAGTCCTGGTAGGGATGCATATGTCTTCACAGAAACTGATATATGACGTTATAGATTCTGTGAGCTCATCCAGATCGTTGGTGGCTGCTTCAAAAACACTCCAATCCGTGCAGTCGAAACAGGCTTGTAATGCACGCTCTTGTTTTGTTGGTTCATCTCTTTACACACTTTACTACAGGTTTAGCAGATTTAAAATTTTGCCTTTAGGTCGGTATAAGATGAATCAGGCAGTGGTCAGAGAGTCCTACAGCTGCTCTGGGGACCGAGCGATATGCATTCTTTATTGTGGAGTAACAATGGTCCAGTATATTACTGTCTCAGGTGGGACATGTAACATGCTGTCTGTACTTTGGCAGTTCACAGGAAAGATTTACTTTATTAAAATCCCCAAGAATGATTAAAACAGAGTCCAGGTGTTTTTGTTCTGTGTCTGTGATCAGATCAGATCAGCGAGTTTCTGTAAAGAGGAGCTCACGTGCGCTTGCGGAGGAATAAAAAGACTCACGAGAATGAACGAGCAAAACTACCGCAGCGAAGAACGGCCTTACAGTTAATGAAAAGCGCTCAGATGGAACAGAAATATTCGTAACGCTGTAACATCTGGTCACCACCTTTCGTTGATGTAAAAACATGTCCCGCCCCCCCGTGATTTCCTTGTTGATTCTGCTCCGTGATCTGCTCTAAACAGCTGAAAGCCTGGGAGACTCAACGTGCTGTCCGGAATGGCGTCATTCAGCCAGGTTTCCGTGAAACACAGAGCAGCAGAGTGTGAAAAATCCTTATTTGTCCGGGAGAGCAGAAGGAGTTCGTCAATTTTGTTGGGTAGAGGACGGATTGGCCATAGGGATGGATCGGCAACAGCGCTGAATCGCGATTCTGAGCTTCCGAGCCCGAGTAGGCTTTTCCACCAGTGCTGCGGTCCTGCAAAGTGTCGCGTGAGGCGAGCGCTCAGCACCCCTTATCTTTGCAGGTCCTACCTGAGCTTTTGCTAACCCAAGACCCAGTCTCCCGCGATCCAGGGCAACAGTCCCCCCCTAAATCATCGACTACAACGTTCAGCAAAAAGTTCAGGTTATTTTAGCATACATTTTAATGTACCTCCCTATGATTTTTAATGTGCCGCTCTGACCAAAAATTTACATGCAGCACAAATGCACATCTCTGTTTTTCGTTTGTGTTTATTAGTAGCTAAGTTGGGCAAGAGATGTAGTGGGATGTTTTGTGGAAATCTGCCTGATTTCCCATACTGATAACCTTTAGCTGTGCAGGTCTCTGTGTCTCGCTGAGTTGACAGCATCGCTTCAGGGACGAAACAAGGGCTTATCTGCACGTGTGTTTGAGAAGACAGAGGCCTTGAGGTTTTGTCCTAAACCGTCTGAAAGATACAGTTTCTTCCTCACAGATATCCAAAGCTCCCAGCGAGAGTTTCTCTTTCTCTGTCTTCTGGCCAGAGCTCATTAGCTCTCTTTTCCCTGTCTTATCCATCATGTGTGCTGGCCTACCTCTCCCTCCATCACAGCGGCACGCAGCCACCACTCTACCCAATTCCATTCTGTATAAATACCAACCCAAGTCGACACAATTTCCATAGCATACATTTTTCTTTTCTCTACAATTGTCTGAAAATAAGCAGCAGGATTGCGTGCGTCTCTCTGCTCTGTGAATGTTTTTTTTGTTGTTTTTCTTTCCCGCAGCTCACTAAATCCTCATAAAGTGGATTCAACCTTTACGTGTGTCAGAGAAACCAAACGAATGGGGATTTGTAGATGGTGGGTAGATTCTCACAGCGGCCGTCTGTCATCAGCAGGCCTGTTTTTAGAGGAGACTCCATTAGCCGCCCCTTCTCGGGCTGTGCCGTTACTGTGACTAATGCCTCCTAGTGCTGTCCGTGACTCACACACCCATTTTTAAGGCTTTGTTTATTTATATTTGCCTCAATCTCGGTGCTTGGTTTCATTCTCTGCCATGCATCCAATCATCCAGCCTGTTGGTTTGCAGCTTGGCTGATTTTGAAATAGCTTTCTGGAACCAAAAATCAACTGTATGTGTACAGAGAGTTGGTGTTTGATTTCGTTTTTTGTTTTTTCAAATGTGTCTTAATTTATGTTTGGCTAAACAGCTTTAAAGCTCTTATATCAAGCATGTTATAGGCATTTTCCCCCCTCAAACCAGTTAAAGTGCCAAACCCGTCCCATGGCTGATTTAATTGGTCAACTCACACAGTCTGTCATCTGTCACGGAAAATTCAGACTTCTTCAGAGTAAAAAAAAAAAAAACATGGACGGATGGATCTAAATGGTGGTAAACAGACTGCTGTCATTATAGGATAGGCTACCAACAATATACTAAGATTATGGTTAGGGTTTTTTTCCCCTAGCAGGTTTGTGTGTGTGTGTGTGTGTGTGTGTGTGTGTGTGTGTGTTGTGTGTGTGTGTGTGTGTGTGTGTATGTGTGTGTGTGTGTAGGCTATCAGCACTTTGATTATGAGCAATAAACTCTTTAGAATCAGCTTTGGGGTATGTGCGTCACAGTTTGAGGGAAAAATATTTTGTTCAAGTGAGTTACACAGCTGCAAGCTGCTAACAACTGCTAACAGGTATGACTCTTCTGTTGTTCTGTACACTAATAACCATAACCATACAACCAATAACCATAGTGACAGATAACAGAAGTCAATATCAATACTTTGGGAAATTCTTATTGGCCAATTGTCCCTCAATATATTCATCATATTCACAGCATGTTGAATAGAGCGACTTGCCGCTGACTTGAATCTGACATGTGGAACACTTTAAAAAAAACTAGCCCGACAGAGGCTTGCTGATGGCCCAACGTTGGCCGATGGCCGACTGCCGGCTTGGTATGTCCTAGTCTCAGAGACTATATATATAGCCTATCAACACCGCACCACCGGCGATAGTTTGTCCATTACCACAATGGTGGTAAAAATCTGTCACCGTCACATCCCTAGCCGTGATACCAAACCCCCTCATGGAAGAAGAAACCTGACTGTAACTGTAACAGTGAGTGCTTATCAGGATCAACTAAACGCTGGAATCTGTATGTGAAAATTTTTTAATTCGTGGCATAGAATCTTTAAAATACGTCCAAGAGTTTTACACACCGGTCTGTTATTGTGGTGACATTTCCACTCCCATAAACTTGACACAGCACAAAACAAAAAGTGATTAGTTGCTTTACTGTCAGGTTTTTGCAAAACTTGGGCAAAAGCAAGCCCAAACAACAGCCAACAGGGCTGGAAAACAAGAGACCCGTGATAGGGCAAAAACTAGAACAAGAAGAAAACTAGCAAACAAAACAAGATAAAAAACATGACATGAAAGCGCACAGGCCGTGAAAACACAAGCTGTGTGCTACACAGCACGAGACAAAACAACATGAAAGCACACGGCCGATCCCAAACCACATGCTAAACAGAACACAACACACGCGGATAGAAGAGCGTACGGCCCGATCGAGCTCGAGACTGCACGCTCCACAGCAAGACAGAACATGGACCGTGAGTGTCCGAAACCCGACACGAAACCGAAACTCAACAAGGACATGAGT
This sequence comes from Sinocyclocheilus anophthalmus, assembly GCA_018155175.1. Classification (NCBI taxonomy): domain Eukaryota; kingdom Metazoa; phylum Chordata; class Actinopteri; order Cypriniformes; family Cyprinidae; genus Sinocyclocheilus; species Sinocyclocheilus anophthalmus. Next base: position 454,458 of record JADLZN010008525.1, on the reverse strand, counting down.
GCCGGAATCCGAAAACCACGCTCCAACATGAAACAAGGAAACAGGACACGCAGACGAGAGCGCATGACTCAAGCACTCTCGAAGCCGCGCGCTCACATGAAAACAATGACATGACGGGAGTTTCAGGGCTCTGTCACAAAACCATGAATAAACTAGACCGAAGTGACAGAGCCCTGACATTTACCTGTCAGTCATATGGCCTCTTGGGCGGGCCTTGGCCATTCAAAGCGGCTGAAGTTCCCAGATCTTCTGCCGTCAGTCTGAAGGTCTGGCTACGCGAGACTAGGTATGTCCTGGCCTTGCACTGCTATGCACGCTGCTGCTGCAGAGCAAGTATGACTAGCTACTATTGTGAGCATGCAATATATTATGCTACTGCATGAATAAGCATACATAAATCCTGTAGCAGATCTAGACAGGTGGAGCTGGGGGAGACGGAGGGTTTCAGAGGAACTGAAGGTGTAAGCAATATAATTGGCTGCAGAATCAGCAGACACCAATCAGCTTGTGTCATGTAAAGGATGTGAATGCTAGCAGATTGTATGTAAAGGACATATTATCTGCGCCATTTAGAATTTAGAATGACTGAACTAGATATGTATCACTCCAAAAAGGGCTGACAGCTGTCTTCTGCTGCTGTGTAGATTCTGTGGTGTTTGTGTTGAATGATTTATTGACAAATCAGCCGCTGGTTCATGTGTGTAGATTGTGATTTCGTAATGTGCATTAGTGAGATGTGTTGTGGTCCTGAGAGGATACATCACATTATTAATGCATATAAAGTGGATAAAGCAGGTGGCGGAGAGTAGATGAGCCCATGTTAATTGAGTTTGGCCCCAGTCTGGTTGCAATGGAAATGAAGCAAACAAAACTAATGAACTAAAAAGGATACATGAAATTACGAAAAGTTGCTTTTGTGTGTAAGACTGTTTTGTCCTCTCCCTTCAAGCGCAGAACAGCAACAAGTTTGCTTTTAAGATAAATCTTGAAATTTATCATGGCCATAAGCATCATCCCCAGAAATTGCAGGGGATCGATAAAACATCATAAGTGCCATAGTCTCTTACTGCTATTTGGAGCCTGTGCTTTGAGTTGTTTGTTTCTTGTGTCTGAGTGGTTTTATGGGGTATTTTAATTAAAAACTCAAGCTATTGTTAAATTATAACTCTTAAAACCATATCCTCTGCAAGGTCACCATCACTTAGTTGGGTGACATTACAGCACTCATAACCTCCTTATGTGGCTTTTCAATTCTTAATGTTCCTTGGAGAATAAGCAGCCCAGCATAAACAGCAATAGCATGCTGATGTTTGAATTGCACCTTAGTTGATTTTGTAGAAAGTTCTTATTGCAACATTTTAACTTGAGTATAGTGTTACCCATGGTTCTCTAAAAAATAGTTTCTTACCAAAAAATGATACTGTTAGTATAAAATATAATTTAGATTATAATTTAATGGTCTTTATGAATATTATATTATGCTCTTGTCATGTTGAGTCTGCCAAGGTGTTAAAGATAACACTTAATTTTAATAACGCTGTAACTCTAACTTTGTAACGGTAAGTTTGATAAGTAACTATAACTATAAGTAAATTTGTAACTATAAGTAACTTTAAGTAACCTTGCAACTTAATAAAACCTGTTCATATTCTTGATGTTTACACAAATCATAACACCTGAATGCTAGTCTTTTGGGCTAAACAAGTTCTTGAAACATTAATGACCTCTCCGACCTTGACAAATATTGCCATCCACAATTCTGTCTGACAAGGTCTTGTCCAGTTTAAGTCCTGTGTTTGAAAATTGAAAAAAAACAACAACAAAAAAAAAGTTTCTCTGCAAGGTACATTCATGTTATTAAATCAATGTTAAGTAGTGTACATATTGATTCAGATTATACCAGTATTTAACTGCAATACTAACGCCAGCTAAAGAACTACTGAATGCACCTTTAACCCATGTATTATTTAATAATTTCTGAGGTGATTTATTCAATGTGATCAATTCTCATGGTTGCTGATGGCAAAAGAAAGCTTGTGAAGCTTCGCTTAGTGAAGGCTCAGTTCTTCCATTCTTCCCATGTGTAATAAATGAGAGATGTTTGTGGGTGTCTGGAGGTCTGGAGGTCACCCTGTCATTGACGTTATTCACCCTATTTCAGACAGAGTTCAAGCTGCTATAGTCTGTCTTCTCTATTGGTGCAGAAACAATTCTGTAACAGTTCAGCCAATCCATGCAGAATAAAAGTATGCCAAGAATGATTTAGTGTGTGCATCATGGAGATACTCTTTTATGCGTATTTTCGTTTTCTTCTTCATCTTTGAGAACAGACTATCTGTTTAGAGGCTTTTTTCCCCCCTTCTACTTCTGCATCCATCGCAGATGCAGAACATGTTTGTTTAGCAGTAAAACTCTACTCGATTTCAACATTAGCTGGAAAACACTGGAGACATGGCAGGAATATTAAGAGAAGAATGAGTGAGAATTTGCAGATTAGTCTCTTATCCAGCTCAGTGAAACATGAGCATTACCCGGTCTGCAAATCAGATCTCTATATCAAGTGCCACATCTAAAACTGAACCATCCATCAAACACCTGCAGTCCAAAAAATCCATTCATCCAATCTCCAAACTGCTTGTCCTATAGAGTTGTGGAGATGATGAAGCCTATCGTTAGAGCTCACACTCACATCTGCAATTTACATTCTTACATATCTGCGACTTGTGGATGAAACCAGATCACCCAGAGACGACCCACACAGACACTAGGAGAACGTGCAAGCTTCAGACAAAAAGGCCTCGTGGCTCAGCTGGGACTCGAACCAGAGACCTTCTTGCTGTGAGTAGACAGTGCAACCCAAGCCTAAAAAATGTGACACTGAATTCAAGAGACCTGCTTAATACCGCAGCCACATCCATCAACTTAAAATTATACTTCTATCCATCTTCCACACTTTCCTGTGTGGAGAACATGCAAACTCCACTTTTCGGAGCTTCCTGGCTTGGAACAGAGACTCGGACCAAGGACCTTCTTGCTGTGAGGTGACTATGCAATATTAGCATCACAACAGATAAAGGAAGATCTGGCTTAGAGTGTGCAGCTGACTGGAACATATGTAGGGTCTCATAAAGCTCTTTATTATCTCCACAGACAGACTATAAGACTTGCGCACACATTATCCATACCACCTCCATTTAATGCTTCATCTGTCTATCCCACATAAAAAGAAATGTCAGAACTTCCACTATGCTTTTGATCTCTCAGTCTGTTGGTGTTTTTATTTTATTTATAGGGTATTTAGTCTCACCTTCTACACATCCACTAAGTACTGTGAAGTGTTTCCAGTGGCTAGAGATGAAATTGATTAATAATTGTTTGCGTTTGTGAAAAATAAACATACAATCAACATTGGAGTGTAGCAAGTCAAATGGTCTTCTTCATGGTGCTTTTTCGCCTTTTTTTGGAGCTTGAAGGCAATAGTGATGTACTCAAGACCGTGTCAATGAAAACATTGTCTTGGTCTTGTCATGAATTTGGAAGTATTTGAACATGGTCTTAACTCGGACTCAAGATCAAATCTTGAGTGTTACAACACTGTGAAAAGTTTTGTGGTCTGTGCCAAAGTGCACATATGATCCACTTTGTGTAGTGTAAGCACACTGTGAGTGCACTGCAGAGGTTTTGGGTGAAATCTTATTTACGCTATCTGAATTGTTCAGAACCTCTTCTGAGTTCAGTTTCAACCTGGACTTGAACTAAAATGAGCTGGCCTCGACTATAGCACTGCTTGACAGATCCTGGACATTGTATGTGTTCATTGTACTAAAACGAACAACTTAATCATTCTGCCCATTCTGACTAGTTTTATGTTCCATGGAATAAAGTCATATAGGTTTGTAATGACATGAGGGGTGAGACAGTGATGACATATTACCTTTTTGTTTGCCTGAACTATTCATATGACACGTCCCCAACCCTTCCATGCAATATTCTGTGATCTACATATCTCTGTATTTCAGGTAGCTGCCATTCTAAATTTAGCTTCAGCCTAGATGTTGAGGTCACTACAGTATGTCTGTGATGTGGGTCACAGGTTCAGTGGTTTCCAGCTGGAGGTGGACTGTCCCTGCATGGCTGCAGGCGGGATGTTCTCTTAGACCTCTGCTGTGATCTCTTTGCCCTGGGGCTCAACATTTGGTTGTCACCCCAAGCACCCAGTGCTTGCCTGGGGCTCTATGTTGGTCTTTCAATTGAGCATTGAAGCCCTATAACCCTCAGGGCCCTGTAAGGACTGTAGGGTTTAGCCTCATGACTTATTTACGAAGACACATATCAGGACATGTTGCTCCTTTGGTTCTGGACCTTCAAAGCCAAGTATGTCTTATTTGACATACCTGACAATATCAGCCTCCCCTATGTGAAATTGCTTACCATCAAAGTAGTAATGACTACCCTGTCTATATTGGACATGAACCCATTATAATAATAATACAACACCGGATGCAGAGTGGCACTGCGAGCCGCCAACAGTAAAATAATGCTCCATTCTGTTTCTGATGGACTGTGTACTTTTGTTACTTCCAGCAACAGGACAAATGGATTTGGAACATTCTTGCGAGATTGGAAGTTCTTGTTCTGCAGCAAAACATGATCCGAAATGTGAGCCGATATGTCCTGTGAAATGCTGTAATACTTAAGGTGGACACTTCCAAACCCTGCTGTAAGAGCAGCACTTTTCATGATACATATTATCCCCCACAATTAGTGTAGAATATATGAAAAAAGTTCCAAATGAGTATTTATCACTTAAATTACCAAAGGTGGATGGAAGCTTGTTTAGATGGATGCTTTGAACCATTTTTGTCCTTGTCTTTTTCTCTGCTAATCAGAGATCACCATTCCCTCATTCTTTATCCAATACCCTGATCTGTTTTTGATTATTCTTCTTCTTCTGCAGCTTTATATTGATTCCTTGTTAGATATCAATCTGTGTTATTCATTCCATTCTTTGGAATTTTTGCCTTGATGAAACTTACCATCCCTTACTCATGCTCTGGGCATTATATTTGTCTGCATTAATTGACCCTGGAGCTTAGGTAATTCTCCTTATCATGATCATGATTGCAGATCATAGGGAACCAAATGTTCTGGACCACACCTCCAGTTCTCTCTACTCTTAGTGATGGGTGGAGATGAATGATAAGATATGTTAGATTGAACTCTACAAATGTCTTGCCCACTCCTGGGTCTCAGTCAGCTGGAGAAAAGTGAGAATGGCTTGATGAACTGGCTCCCCGCTGTGCATTGATCAATAATGGTGTGTTACACAAGCGTTGCTCAGCTCGTTTATGTTCAATACTCACTGACGAGGTGGCTGCGCTGCAGGTAATGAGCCTCACTTATGGATTGTCACATTCTCCCCAATCGAACAGAAAGCCTTCATTTCAAAGCCCTGGTCTGCTGAAGAACATGACTTTATTGCAGTTTGCACCATTAACAACAACCGGTAACAGAGATAGAGGACTGACCAGAGTGTTTAATCTCTGTATTAGGGGTGAGAGATTTAACTAAAATCTTGTTTTATATGGTAATGTTACTGATTCTAAATGACATTAAATCAATTGCAGTTAGTAACATAACCCACTACATAACAAATTTTAGGTAATATAATCAGACTACTTTCTGATGACTTTTGACCTAACTTGTTTATCGCATCAATTTAAATAGGATAAGCATGTCCCATATTGACATATTGATATAAAAGTAAAAAGATGAATATATTTAGCGTGTTGTTATTAACAACATTAAATGTGTTAAACTTTACATTACATCATGGTTTCCTAAATTGTTGTTTGTGAAGGGACTGCAGGGGGGGGTTGAGTTTAATGAAAAATAAAAGTTAAATTAAAATGTTACATTAAAATACATTTTAAATAACAACAAAATAATACACTTGCTGAAAAAATATGAAATATTTTATTTATTTAACTGCTTGTCATGTGACCATTAACCAACATCAGAGAAAACACTTCTTAAAATTGGTCTCCCCATTTTCTTTGTAATTAGATTAATTTGTAATTAATATATTAATATGTAGTACTTAGGTAGCTTGTGATAACCAACCTTATATAGCACACAGCATATCCAGATGTGGGGTCAATGTCAGAATCGGAATTAGCAGTAAACTGAACTCATTCTGTGTTTGACTGACAGGTTTTGATTGTGCGTTTCATATTACATGCCATCACAGGTTTTCCCCTGTTTACTGTTAATCTTCCTTTTAGACCAGTTCCCCAGTTGCACAACAAGTCGCTATGTCCTGCCATCTACACTTAAGGTCATTTGAGAATCATAAAACTGTCTTTCAGCTGGCTAAGAGAGAAATAACAGGGAGAGCACTTAGACCAGTGAAAGCTGAGAGCAGCTGGGTTAAAATTCCCCTTCTTTATTTTTGAGATGCGTCATAGAGCATGGATTCCTTCTTTAATGGCAAATAAAAAAAATGAAACTGGGATCTTATTTTCTAGTTTAAAGGAATAAATTTATGTTATTTGAGTCAGACGCCACAGTGATTTTTAGCAAATGGCTCCTGATGCCCTCCCAGGCTCCTCCATAGGGTATTGCCAGGCAATTGCAACCTGCCAGATATCACAGAACAATGCTTTGAGAGCTAAGAGAGCACAGCAGGAATGCATTTAGAGCTGTGCAGGCTGGGGAATTGGGGGCTTCTTCTCTCCTCCTCTTTTTCTTTATTTCTCTTTCTTTTTCTTACTCGCTCTCTGATGCCGGTCGATGATGAATTCCAAATCAGCCTCTGTGAAGTGTGAAATTTCAGTATTATGTTTCACGTACATAGACGATCGAAGCTTGTTTTGTCTGATGCAAGCAACAGCCAGTGTAAAATCCCGTTGTTCTCATATCCAGAAGGACTATCATCTGGCATGTAAATGCCAGTCATCAGAAATCTGTCCTTCTGGAATGGTTGTTATTGTCTCCATAAAAGCAAAGAGCTTGTGTTAAGTAATAATCAAATCCCTTTTATAATAGGGATAATATGACAATATTTGTAAAGCTGATTTGGCCCTGCTATACCTTAGGACTGGGAATCATTCTACCTGATGTCTCGAAGAGAGACACCCTGCTCTACTACTTAAGCTGTTATTCTTAATGTAAGAGAGTCATCATTTAAACCCTGTTATCTACTCTCACATAAGTAATTTCCTATACTTACAGATTTGCAAGTGATTCTGCCGTAAGTTAGTGTTGACACTAGAAAAGCCTGATACTGCGGTACTATCAAAGTAATTTGTCTTTCAGAGCAGGTAACCATAGGAAGTGTTAGACTCAGAGTTAGTCCTGCTGATGAGAAACTTCCAAGTCGAGTAAAGGTAGGGAAACATGGGCAGTATCACATTTACACCCTCCTTTCACTCAGTGTGGTGGAAGGACACTTAAAACTGTGCTGCGCTCTCTGCTCTTGTAGAAGCAGGTAATGTAGAGCTTTTGTGCGCATTAAAGATACAAGTGCTCAGCAGGTGTCATACTTCAGGAGTGATAATATTCTATCACCTGTGTATTATTGCCCCGTACCGTGCCATGTTTTGTGTATAATGTGATGGCATTAACTGCTTCAATGTAAGGAACTCCACCTTCTGTTATTTAGATATTTCACAAATGTCACTGCCAATTTTGCAATGTCAAAGCAAGCCGTATTAACTGGATAATTTCAGCTCTAAAATCTAATTGGTCATGTCAGAAGCCTATATAACTGTACACGCACTTCAGCTGAATTCTATATGAATGTGCCAAGTTGCTTTGATTGGTGTGGCTTGGCAACTTTTGACAGTTAGGTCAGTTAACTATATTACTTGGCATATGTATTGTTTTTGATTATTATTAATGGTGCCTTCAGTTGTTCTTTAGGTATTATAAGCATTGATATTCTTTGTGAACTTTAGATACAGATACTGCAATGGTATTTATGTTTACTCAATAATTAATTCTCTTACTTGTCCAACAAAAAGAATCATCTTGCGCGTCACCACTCAGGATTCTCTGTCATCAGATACTTCTACCAAGTGTTTATAGTGCAGTACCAGTCAAAAGTTTGGACACTTTCCCATTCGTGTGTCCAAACATTTGACTGGTACTATAGGTCTATATAGAATACAGTATATACATAAACAGAATATATATACTTAAACACATTTTTGCAATGATCACTCAAATATGGTGATCAAACACTTATAATGACGTGACAAAGATATGTAATGATGGAGGCAGGGCATTTAACAATTTAACAATAAACCTTATTATCCAAAATGAGTCTGACATCAGTGCACTGAACAGTAAAGTTGATGTTTATTCAAGTTTAATTCAATTCAGTTCCATTCAACTTTATTCAGTTGAAGTTTATTTCACTTCGGAACATTCATTCACGGATTTGCGCTACTGTCTTCACACACACAGACGAAACTTACTAGAGAAGTGTGACATAATATAAGCTACCTCTGTAAATAAATATAAATTCACATCTCGCGCACTTTAATGCCCTTTGAATGTAACGTGCACATTCCCTTGGAACTGGAATCATGGTGGAGTTTCATGTGAAGTCCACTTCGCAGGGCACTTACGGTCAAATAAGCTAACGCTTGAATGCTGCTGCCTGAACAAGAGACCTCCTTACTGAAGTGAAAGTGTTAGCTGGTGTCACTATCTCGCGAACGTGCCGGCGGATCTCCACCAAATTCGGGGGATCCCTTCAGCTCGAGGAGCCCTATCAAACGCCACCCTCCGACCGTCGGTACCCCCCCGGGATCGCTTGATCGGTCGGCGCCGGACCGCGAATTTAACCAACCGTAACTCCCGCAACTCAGGGGCTATCGACGTGGGGGTGGTTCTCATTCGAAAGGAGGGCTTCGAGAAGTTACACTGATACCCACGGGTCTCGATGGATGGTTCCTCGAGCTGAAGGGATCCCCGAATTTGGTGCGGATTCGCCGCGCCATTACGGAGATGTGGCCGTTCAAATTTTCAATGGTATTCCATACATTTAAGCTTTAAAGCGTTTCATTCAGGTTGCCAGTAGCAAACAATGGAGGACAAACTAATTAATTACACAATTTCAAGCATTTTATTTGCGTTATATGTTCTGTAAAAAAAATTCATATTGGCGGCATATTCGACGATACCGATATATCGGCGATAGATAATATCGGCCTGATAATATGGCTAAACTATATATCGGTCGGGCTCTATGCCTTACCAAAGTTTACACTAGTTTTTAGTCTTTGGCTTTGCGTATTGCTTACTTTTTCGGTACATGGTCTACTGTTTGCGTTCAGCTGGTCAAAGCATGATAATATGTTGTTCAGTTGCCTAATTTTTGCTCTTCACATCACTAATCAACACTAGAATATGTACAGAGGCAAATCAGAAATTTTCCCGACATTTAATGAAACACCAAGGATTGCGTCTATATCAACAGGTGAAATACATTGAGGACCACAGTTCACTTTTAAGACCAATTTAGGCCCAATCCCAATTCTACCCCTTACTCTTTCACTTTCCCCTTCCCCTTTGTTTCGCGTGTTCACGTGAAGGGGTAGGGGTGTCTCGATTCTCTTTTGGTTGGAGGGGTAAGGGTAAGGGCCAGATAGCCCTTCAAATGAAGATTTTTCGGGACCAGCTTCAAGGGGTATGAGAATTATCAGCGTAAAGCAGCTACAGCGGCAACATGGCTGCCCGAACGAACAAAAAGACACATAAATGTAAGCATTTTTGGCATTAATAAAGGTTTTAATGAAAAGTAACCATTTGTTTCATGTTACATTCAATCGTGAGTTCATATTTACGGTCATGTTATTCAAAGAATGTTTGCAAAAAATCGCTAAAGTTGCTAAGGTCATACATTACAGATAGTGCCACAACATATTTTCATGTCTGATCAAGGCGATAACCACCATAGACATTGAGGGGGGCTATTCGTCCTAATAATTAGAAATAGCTAAACGCTTTTCTCAAATATTGCCAAATCGTGAGAGAGAGAGAGAGCGAGAGAGAGATGAAAGTTGCGTGAATGCGCATCTGTGCATCTCCCTTTACAATGAGTGAGTTTACTTCAAAAACAGTGATTTTATCCTCTCGTTGCTGGAAAATATAATGTAGCGATTCAGTATTTAAACTGTTAAAGTCGTAAGGCAGCGTTGACCAGTTTCTTTGCTCTTGGATGTGTGAGCTGTGCGATCTCCAATATGTGTGTGTGTGTGTATTAGGGGTTGAACGACTTCTGATTTTTTGAAGTCGACTTTTATGATGAAAGTCGAGTCGAAGTCAACTAGTCGCTGATGACGTCATTAATGAACAAATAAGTCTGGAGCTGTGACACAGCGTTGCCCACATGGCTGTTGCTCCTATAACAGCTTTTTTATCAGTTCTTTTGTCTTTGGGTCATTATATTTCTCACAGATTTGTGCTCGTTCTAAATCAGATACAGATAAAGATTACATTAATATGAATGCATTAGTGAGACCGCGATTGCGTGTGTGAATTAATTCTACCTGGCAGCGTCTCTCTACTAGTACTGAAGCTGTGGAATGTACTAGTTATTAAGAAATATATGCTTGAACTTTTCAGTTTCTAAGCTATTTTATTGAAAAATCACAGAACAGTGTTGACAATACATTTCCGCGCTGAATGATTCTATGCGCATGATGTACGCGCTACTGTCTATAGCCTATGTGTGTGCGTTACGGCGATTAACTTACCTGTACAATAAGCTGTTTAAATTATGCATTTATTTGTCATTTTAACTGTTTGGAAACAGAGCATAAATGTGGAATTCCTTCAAATATTTCTTATCCTGTTGCGCCCTCTATAGGACCAGCGACTAGTCGACGTCAAGCTTAAAGCATCATGGCAGAGCATTGAAGTCGGTTAGTCGGGTTAGTTGGCCAACTAAGAGTGTGATGGTGTCAGTAAGCAGCACATTAATATAGAACGGTAAGGCTCTAATGCACATGAGCACACCAGTATAGGTGTGTGTTTTGTAGGAGCTATTTTCACCCCTACCCCTTGACACTCTGTTTCAAGGCCAAGGGGAAATGGGGTATACAAAATAGAATTGGGATTGGGCCTGCAATAATATGAAACCCAGAATATGCAAATTAGATCAAGCATATGTCATTTACATGTTGTAAATATTTCAGAAATCTTTAAAAAATTCTATATTATGAATATTATACTTTGGCAAATTCAGCTCTTGTTGATTTGCCTGATTGAAACGTGATTTTTGGAAATTGAGAAATCAGCTGATCAGATTCAGAGTGTGCTGTTTTGAGAAACCTCTAGCCTTTTTTTATCTGCAATATGCAACAGGCTCTGTAAACAGCCCGTGGGCAGTTTGTGAACGCCTCAGACTAAGGGTGCTTTCACACCTGTAGATCGATTGCTTTGTTCCGAAACAGGGATTAAAATTATTACAATGTTGCTTTTTATTCTTGGTGCGGTTCGCTTTCACACCGCAAAGTTTCTAAACGGACCAAATTTGTTAATACAAGTCACGCGCTAGAAAACTTCTCTCATTGGTCAAAGTTCCACGGTTTATTCCACTTAGCTTTCACGCATGTCATCCGTCAGGATGGAACGATAACAGCTTCGCAGGCTTATTGTTGGCTTTTTTTTGTAGCTGTCGTTATAATAATTTATCATTTTGAGCAGGAGTCCCGGATTGATTGGGAAAACATTTTTAAAATGCACCTAATACAAAGAAGAGCAATAAGACGGCATTATAAAATAAAAAGTGCGCTTTGATTTTTGAATGGCAAAGACGTGCTCACCCACAGACATTCACAGGTTAATTTTGAGGTATTAGCATAACAACAAAGCTAATGCTTTTCACGGAACTTACGTTATTACCCATTATACATTGTGATATAGCCTGGTCCGTTGGATCGGATTGCTTTCTCACTACAACCGAACCGCTCTAGAGTTCGTTTTCAGTCGAGGCGAGACCGCCTCGTTCAGGCGATCTCGGACCGATTGTTTTGGTGCGGGTCCGAGTGCGATTGCCGTGTTCACATATGCCCAAACGAACTGAGCTAAGGGGGGAAACGCGCCAGGTTCCGAAACAACAGGCCAGGTGTGAAAGCACCCTAAGACTTTTTGAAAACTCTGCATATTTGAAATATAGATGTTTATCACTGAAATCACCAGTCAAGAAAGATAAATCAGGGGTAAATCTTGAGCTAAGATGCAACAAAAATTGAAAGCCTTTGGAGGTCACTTCAGACAATGAAGATTAGCAATGCAAATGTACTCTATTCAACACACTTCTATTTACTCTGCCCTGAATTTCAATGAAAGCAAAATGATAGCTCGCCATTGATTCAAGCATGCTAAGTGGACTTGTAAATATTTTTTGTTCAGTGCGTGCCACCAGTAAGTGAACAATTTCAGTATTGTACATTCAAATCATTCAAGTCCTGTGTTTTTATGCAGGGTGTCACCAATCCCTTGTGCCGACGATAATGTCAAGTTATTGTCACGTTTTATGCATCAGCGCCATATGTTTATTTATAGAGGCAAATCTTTTTCCATTAATTTCTACATCCAGCTGTTTAGCAGTGGTGCAGTTTTCACATGTGTAATTCTGGCCACACGTATCTGTAAAGTGCACATAGAACTCGTAATTGATTAGTTGTATTATGTCAAAGACAGACATACAGCTTGTACATTCACCTCACATCCTCCCTCCTGTCTGTCTGTTCCCATTGTTTTTCTGAGCTGCACTCAGGCTGTAGTGTATCTTTTCAAGTGTGTTTTTTTTTTCCATTGGCTTTGTAAGCTGTAGTCTCCTCCAATCAGGGAATGAAAGCTGGAGTACTGAGCTCTCTCTGTTGTTATCATCAGATCTGTATTCATTTCACACCTGCCAAAACACTTTCTCTTTTATTTATTTATTTCTTTTCTGTATCCTTTCTCTTTGTGCACACAACATGGCAGTAGATTATTATCTTAATGTGAGCGTGTATGTGTTTTTGTGTTGTACGTATGAAAGCATGCTATAGTTAGTGGTCAGCGTGGGTTTTTGTATTGTTTTGAGTTGCTGGTAAAAATTTTAAATAAATATGATGGTGCTCTGGACTGCTGCCATTATAAAGTATAATAGCTCTCCTGGTTGGAAAGTGTTGTGGTGGTTTAATGGAAGGCAGAGGGCTTGTCATAAACAGGTGTGTGGTGTGTTCACTAAGCAGCTGCTGTAATGGCACGGTCATTATGATAATGACCCAGGATGGATATCATAGATCTGGGTTGTCCCATCCCCATGTGTTTGTCTTATGAGAGGGCAGGTGTTGGCCATTACTGGACTGTATTGCAGGACATTGCTGCAGGTCTAGTCTCACAGAACCAGGGCCACACACAACATTCAGTGAAATTGAAATAGCAAAGTGTTTTTTTTGCTGGGTTTTCTTTCTGAAAAAGCCCACAAAAAGATAACGTCTGATCAAGTAAAGGTGACAAATGTAATTTATTCATGCAATGGGAAAACCATTAGTCCAATCTTCAGTGTTACATAATTTTTCAGAAATCATTCCAATATGCTGGTGTTACATTTCTTATTATTATCAGTGTTGAAATCAGTTGTGCTGCTTCTCATTTTTGTGTAAATCAAGATAAATGGATTTTTATTTATTGAGGATTATTTGCTGAATAAAAAGTTCAAAAGAATAGTCCCCAGAGGACTAATAAAAATTGTGCACCAGAGATTTATTATTATTAGCCCAATTGTTGTTGTTTGTTTTGTTGTTTTTTTATTTTTTTAACCAATGATGATACTGTCATGCTACGATGAGAAACACACGAAGATGATGAAGATAAATGCAAATAGTCTTTAATAAATCCACACAAGGGTAAATCCTGGACAGAACAGGCAGGAGACACACGTAGGGGGGAGCTATGGTGGATGAAGGGCTCCAGGGGGCCGACCGATGGCGGCGGAGCAGGAGGTGGTGAAGATGGAGAGCCGATGAGCCAGGGTGACAGGGAGGATCCGGAGGGCCAAGGCGGAGCAGATGGCTCGGGATCCGGAAGGCCGCAGTGGAGCCGGAGCGACAGAGGATCAAGATGGAGCCAGAGGGAAGGAGGAGCCTGACAGAGCCGGAGGGACGAGGTGTAGCCGGAGAAGTGGAGTCCCGAGGTGGCAGATGATCAACGACAGACCAAGGTGGAGCCGGAGGGACGAGGGAGCCCGGCAGAGCTCATGGATTGACGGGCCACGGTGGAGAGGAGGGAGCTAGGAGCCATGGTGGAGCGCTGGGTCGAAGGGCAGGTGGTAGAGAGGAGTGGGACCAGAGGCTGGAGGCGGAGACAAGAGATCTTCCAGCCATGATGTCGATGGAAACTGACAGACCCGCGGCGATCCCACCGCACAGATGGTGGGCTAAGGGCGAGCAGAGGGGCTGCCAGGAGACAGCGGTGGTGATGGTGAGGACTGGTACAGAGGTGGTGTGAGAGGGAGGCTGGGCTGTGTGCTGCCCACACACCATAAGGCCACTTCCAGCACTGTGAGCGCCAGTGACAGGGGAACGACCTCCATGGTCGTTATAAGATAGGCATACAGTTCTGGGCAGACAGATAGTTCCAGGTAGACAGACAGTTCAAGACAAACAGACAGTTCAAAAACGACCTCCATGGTCGTTTCAGGACTGACAGATGATTCAATCACGACCTCCGTGGTCGTGACAGGACAGACAGATGATGGCGGGAGAAGACAAGGCATATCCACATATAAATCCACATTATTGTCCTCGGAGTGCAACCTCAGCTCACCCTTCGCGGTGGTGCGGTGGGCGGGGCTATCCTCTGTGCCCTCGCTCCCTACTGACACTTCCACCATCGCGTGTCTAGCAGCCGGCTCGGGCACCTGGACTGACGATCAGGGCTCTGTCGCACTCCTAGGCGATAGCTTGACGGTCGCGGCGGGCTCTGGCTCTCCGTCAGCGGTGGGCTCTAACTGCTCCGCAAAGCGGGGTGATGACTGGCTGAGCTCAAGGTCGAACATAATAAAAACAAAGCGCGGGAATACACGCCATGCACTTTACTTCTAGGTCCAGTCTTCTCTCACGTTACGGTGAGATAAATGCACGAAGAAGCTGAAGATAAATGCAAATAGCCTTTAATAAATCCACACAAGGGTAAATCCAGGACAGAACAGGCAGGAGCACACGTAGAGACGTAGTAGACCGGACCCCAAACAGTGAAATGAACACAACTAAAATAGGGGTGCTAACGAGGGACAGACAGGTGAGGAGGATCAACTAATGAGGACACAGGTGAACTAAATGACAAAATCGATGGGAGACAGAAACTAGGTCACACTGAGCACATGGGGAAAGAAAACAAAACAAAAACAGTCCAGGGATGTGACCGATACAGAATTACTGATCTTTATACTGTATGCATATATTTATATATATATATATATATATACACACTACCAGTCAAACGTTTTTAAGAGTAAGATTTTTAATGTTTTTTAAAGAAGTCTCTTCTGCTCACCAAGCCTGCATTTATTTGACCAAAAACAAAGGAAAACAGAAATAAAGAAATTTTTTTCAATTTGAAAAATATTTAAAATAAAATTCCACCACATTTTTTTCCACATTTAGATTAAATCTATTGTGTCAGCATTTCTGAAAGCATCTTATTAAGCATAAATAGCTGTGATGTAAGACATAGTATCTGCAATATATTAAATGTATTATGTAATATTAATGATAACAACACAGTAGAGAAGAAGAAAAATGTAAATAATCAGCCCCTCTTTGGCCTAAGAATCTGGTAAGCGCTTTGCCATTTATGTGTGTGCACACTTAAGCATTAATCAGGCTCATTACTAATACATTCTTGTGTCTCATATCATTAAGAAGCAGGGCAGGGGGTTAAACCCTGTTATTGTCATTCAGAGTGCATATGTGGGGCAGAAGAGGGTGAAAGGTTCTGCTGGTGGTTTGAGCTGTAATGCCGTGTCAAGTTCAGTAGCTCCGTATGCATACCGGAGAGGAAGAGTCTGCCTGTGTGACCCTGGAGAGGAAGAGAGAAATAATGTTGAAGAACAGAAACAGAGAGAGAGAGAGAGAGACAGAGACAGAGAAAGGGACTTTAATGAGTCCTTGTAATGGGTGTCCCGGTAAACAGGCTCTGGCTACTGTTATCTCCAGGCTAATGATGTCTGCTGTGCTATTCAATTAGGACAGGAACAAGGTCACTAACAGCTCAGGCCTTAAAGAGTTTAATGCCGCCCTCGCCACTAGACTTCCACTCCATTAGTCTGTGTTGAGTCCAATATAACCTCAGCTGTGAGAACACAGACCACAGCTGCGTGCTACTTTCAGCTCTATTTGCATACATTCTGCTTAAAGTTCAAATGCTTTGTGTCTACTGACCGTCTGCTTGTTGTAATTGCTATATTTTGGCAGCATCTGTATGAGTGAGAGATGTAATGTTCTCTGCTTTAATTAACAAACAGGTTTGATTTATTGAGTTTAGTGTCTGTTGTTCACATCCCATTCATTGTTAGTTTGAAATAGCTCCTGTCACGCTCATTTTGATGTTTTCATGCGGATAGTACTACCATTAATTTATTAAATTTGTTTCATTTATAGCTACTGCCAAATATTTAGTAGGAAAATCAGTTTTAGGCTTAACATCTATGAAGTTCCCTCACATTTGGAAAATAGTTATTTTTTGCTCTACATAGTTCTTACACACAACACATGAAGCAAATGCAAATCATGTATGCATTTTCTGGCCTTTAGAAAATAAAACGCCCTCAAGCTTTTCAGAGCTTTATACTTTATTTAACAAATAAATCTTGCAGCATTGCTGGAGAAAAAAAATCAACACAACCAAAATTTGGGGTCAGTAAAATTATTTTATTATATTGAAATAAATGAATACTTTTATTCGGCAAGGACACATTAAACTGATCAAAAGTGACAGTAAAGACATTTATTAATGTTACTGTCAGGAACTGTGTTGGAGGGACGACACAGAGATGTGGATCAAAGTGACAGTCTTTAATGCAATCCAAACACAAGGGGTAATCCACACAAGGAACGGCTTTGACACATGATCATGACGATTAAGACCCGACAAAGACAGACTGCACAGACTGGGGTACAAATACTAGGAGAGCACATGGGAAGGAAAACACACACAAACAGTCAGGGGTTGTGACAGTTAAACTTATATAATATATATATCTATATATAAAAGATAACTCAGGTTTTAACAATTTTCAAAAATCATGTTTTTCATTGTGCATTCAAAATCTCAATCAAACTGCAGTTGGGTTATTTGGATTAGGTAAAAAATTACTTAAAAATACAGCTAACCAACACAATAAAAACATGATAACAGACATTTATTTAAATTAAAAAAATTGAAAATGGCGTTATCTGTTTCTGCAAATAAACTGATTTCTGAAGGATCATGTGACACTGAAGACTTGAGTAATGATGCTGAACTTCAGCTTTGCCATCACAGGAATAAATTACATTTATTTATTTTGCTTGTTTGTGGATTTTTTTTTAATAAGATTTCACATTATTACTCATTGAATGTATTTCTTACACATAAAATGCAGCCCAGTGAGCATAAGATCTTACCATCCATAAAACTTGTGAACATTTACGTATGTCACACTAAGTATTTTTTATTTATTTTGTACAAGAGAGATGGTGGCAGAAAAAAAGTGTTTTAGACCAACAGCAGTTTCCCAGGAGTCGCTGCTCACTGACACACAACTGTCCTTGACTAACCTCCCATTTGCATTCATCGACTCACATGCTTTCTCTCTCTCTTTGTCCATCTCTTTCTGTAGGAGCTGGTGGGAAGTAACCCTCCGCAGAGGAACTGGAAGGGAATAGCGATTGCACTGCTTGTTATTCTGGTCATCTGCTCTCTGATCGTCACCTCTGTCATTCTGCTGACTCCAGGTATGCAGCCTGGGAGCAAAGGGCCCGGGGCCATGAGCCTCTGACCACATTACACACACACAAACACACCACAAACCACACACACACACACACACACACACTTATGATGCTGTTAACAAACCA
Source organism: Sinocyclocheilus anophthalmus (assembly GCA_018155175.1). NCBI lineage: Eukaryota > Metazoa > Chordata > Actinopteri > Cypriniformes > Cyprinidae > Sinocyclocheilus > Sinocyclocheilus anophthalmus. The sequence goes on along the minus strand of JADLZN010008525.1, from coordinate 436,336 downwards.
GCACGTTTCAAGTGTCTACATACAGGTGCACAATCCTATTACAGACACAGCCTCTCATGTCACCACATCCTGCCAGAACACCTTGAATGTTTTCCAAAACATCTTGGCTTGTACTTAGAAATTTCAATTGGGACAAGTTTTCGCATATGTGACACAACCATGCAAACAAAATGAACACTTTCAAGGGTTCTGGACACATCCAGTGTGACCAAACAACACAGATGTGAAGTGTAATAACAGGCTTCATACTGCAACTAAATTGGTTGTAAACACGCCAAAAAATAAATATGTCCCACATTAATTTAAAATGTAGTCTCTTTTGGCCAAAGGCAGGAAAAACTGTTACAAAAACACGTTATTGTTGTCACTTGGCATATGAGGTCCAATTGTTAGACTGTATCAACCTTTTTGGGGAGGCATGTTTGATCCCCAAACAAGCATTATTGATACAAAACAGAACAATCAGGATCATTCAAGTGACAGAAATAGATTGGAACCAATTTATAACTAAAAAAACACACTCTAGTGTACACTATAATTCAAAAGTATTGCGTCAGTTAGATGTTTTAATGATTTTTTAAACATTTCCATGGCTGCATTTATTTGATCAAAAACAGAAATATTGTTAAATATAACATTTTAAGTTAATTTCATTTCTATTTAAAATATTAAAAAATGTAATTTATCCTGTGATGGCAAAACTGAATTTTCAAAAGCCATTTGTCATCATCGCTGCCGGAAGGAACACGGAGCCGTGGAATACATGAAATAGTCTTTATTAAATCCAAGACACAGGGGTAAATCCAACTCAGGAACAAGGAACGAGGAATGACACACGAACACAACTTAGTAGACTACACATTATATACTAGACTTGAAGAGGGATAGACAGGTGCGGGGAATCAACTAATAATCAAACTAAACGAGGACAGGAACATGACCATATAAGGACAAACAGGAACAGAAACGGGGGCAAAACACGACACAGACATTCCAGAATCCATGTCACATGATCCTTCAGAAATCATTCAGTTGGTCTAATTTTAATGTGCCATTGCTGAATAACAGTATTCAGTTCTATCAAAAAAAAAAAAACTCACTATCTCACAAATATATACTTTAATTATTATACTAAACATATTTCCACCGTAGCACACAGCAGTGATATGTTTAAAGGTGAAGAAGCAACTTATGTCCTCATTGACCTGAAATGCTTCTGCATAACCATTGTTGTTGTGTGATTATTTTTTTTTCCACTTAACATTTGGTTACTAAATGTTCCAACTTTTAGAAGCCAGTTGTAGCCACATTGAGTCAAATGCAGATTAGAATACAGAAAAACCATCACAGATAGTTATATCAAATCTTTTTGGCTAATAATTGAGTGTTAGTAAAATTCCAGTCAGGCTCAGAGTTTGTGTCCTTGCTATAGTGTAATTTCACAATGAAATACTGAATAATATAAGTAAAAGGCATCGTTATGTGTAATTATGCATAATTTACTGTTTATTATAATAGTACATTCATGTAACAAGTACAACAAAGACACTGTAAATTGATACCAAACTTGCTTTTATTCTTCTTCCACAGCCAAAAATAAACTTTAGAATAGTTAGGTTTCAGTGTTGTTCTCTGCCATCAAAATACTATCAAAAGAAGCAGCGAATCTGTGTACAGAATGGGATTAAGCTCTCACTAGACGAGGAACTACTATATTTAACAGCAGTGTGTACGTGGCCAGTGAAGCCTGTTACTGGGCAATATAAATCTCTGAGTTCCCTTGCTCTCTAAAAGCCATTAAAATCTCCCAGCCGTGCTTTAATTAGTGTGCTGTGAATTCTGGTTTGCCTACATTAAGCTAGAAGGTTCAGTCTTTGAGAAACTAATTGAGAAGTTTTGTCTGTTCCCACACATTTACGTTTCTCTCTAATTATAAGCTCAGTGTAAAGTATTTTAATGGGAGGCACAGATTGAGATGTGACACCATGTGTAATTTGTTGTCTGTCTGTGAGTGTGTGTGCTCCTGTGTGTGTGTGTGTTGTCACATCCTCTTCTGTCCATTTGGACACCTTGTCTGGCTGCAGTCCTTTACTTCATGTCTGTGCTCTATCTAAACTGGAGCAGGGGATGGTTCAGGCAGTCAGGCTAATAGAGGAAGGGAGAATGAGCACAGGCCATAGAGACCGAGCAGGTGGCGTCTCTAGCTTGAGTCCTGACACCTCTCCAAAACTGCGGGATGGGACATAGGACAGCATCTCAAAGATCTCTACAGACTGCTGCATGTCTGTAAACCAGGTCACTTACATAAGTGCACCTGATTTATCCAGGAAAGGCACATTGCGAAATAATCCTGTTCTTGAGGTCAACACGAGACACCATTCGCAACACATTTTACTTCTGCAGTGTGACATCTCAGAGTGAAACAGGATGTTTAATGATAAAAACATGTAGAGTGGGATTTAATTCTTCAGGAATTGATTGGATCATGGTACGTGGTCTCTGTATGACAGGTGCACAGAAGGAAGGGGTTAAAAATAAGAGGGAATGACGCTTCAGATGGTTCAGAGGTTTTCTTTCTTTTTGTGTGTGTGTGTGTGTGTGTGTGTGTCCTTGATTATGGAGCCTAATAATCACATTAACACGAAACCACGTGTCCTTTAAGCATAGTCATTTCATTATAAACGGACACATTAAATTAAATCAATACAGTAAAGATGTTCATAATGTTACAAATAGATTTCTATTTCAGATAAAAGTGGTTCATCAAAATTTCTGTTCATCAAAAATTACGAAAAAAAAGCAGCACAACCATTTTCGACTAATGATGGTAATACACTCTTAAAAATAAAGATGCTTCACGATGCCATAGAAGAACCTTTTTGTCTTAGGGTTCTATGAGTTACTTACTGCTAAAAATAACATATGATGTTTGTGTATTTGGTGTAATGAAATGTGTTTATGCGGTTTAAGGTTAAAAAAAATACATTATTTTCCATATACTGTACATTATTGTTTCTCCTCTATGCCCCACCTTTCTGAAACGCGTTGATTTATACAAAGCTCATCGTTCTGAAAAAGCGAGGTGCGCTCTGATTGGCCAGCTATCAGTACGTTGTGATTGGCCGAATACCTAAAGCATGAGACGGATTATAGCCCTGTGCAGTCCAGAGCGATGATACAAAAACATTAAAACCCATTACAAAAGAGGCATTTGTTGCATTTAGTGGGGACATAATTATGGATTATAAGACTTATACTGTCTTTTTACGCATTGTGTTGCATCGCGCTGTGTAAACATAAAATCATGTCTGCATTTTTGATCGGAGAAATTACAAACAACAGGCCCTACTCTACACTGCCCAAAAACTCCCTTTAAATATATAAAATATAAAAACGGCTTTATATAACAAAACGTACTTACATCTTTGAGTTCATAACGCCGGCATTGTTACGTCTACCTCTTAGGATCAAGGAAACAGTCCCCATAAAGGTGCTGCACACATCGACTATTTAGTGGTTGAAGTGGTTCTGGAACAGGTGTTTGTAATACAACTTACCACTGATGTCTAGCGTGTCCATTTTTTGGACCACATGGCCAAACAACGTATTTTTCGCTTATCAGCACGAAACAGCGCGTCACACAAGAGACGCGCGTGACCTACAGTGAGCAGAGGCCGTGGACTTGCGTGCTGAAAGCGGCCGGCAGGTCTAGAGGATCGAGGCGGGTGAGGCTTGAAATGGTGCAGGCCGCGATTTCGTGAGGAGCTTCCGGACGGGCACGAGTGGTCTTTCTACTGCAAACACATGTGACAGGACCCGGGCTGGAACTCCCTATCGTCCACGGTAAAGCTGATACACACGCACAAGTTTTGCTATTCTCCGTTTTTGGTATATTCGAACAACGAAGGCACAGCTGTCATCCTTCGACATGGCAGTGCGGCAAACTACATTACTACAGCAACAATAAATTTACGTCTTCTTTCTTTGCGTGAACATTGGGCGGCGTTATGCAAATCTTCCCAGTTAATGAGGTAGACATGTGGGGGCGTGTTAAAACAAGGTGTTTTAGGTAGGCGTGGTTGACTCTTAACTTTATAAATATCTCTTTGGATTTGAGACTTCAGTCTTTGCAACTTTACAGATCTTCGTTATGCACCAAGAGCTTGTAACAACTCCAAAGAGAAAGGAAAAATTGAAAATCGCATCATATGACCCCTTTAATGGTTCCATAAAAAACCTTTAACATCTAAAGAACCTTTTCTGTTTCACAAAAGGTTCTTTGTGTCAAAAGAAGGTTCTTCAGATTACAAAAAAATAAAAAAGAGATGGTTCTTTAAAGAACCTTTTTGACTGAATGTATCTTTGTGGAACTAAAAATGGTTCTTCTATGGCATCTCTTGAAGAACCTTTTAAGGACCTTTATTTTTTAAAAGTGTAGTAATAGTAATCTTAAGCAGCAAACCATTGCAGTGATTTAATGGATGGATGATAGATAGATATATAGATAGATAGATTAGATAATGATATATAGATAGATAGATAATAGATACTAATGAGTAAATGTACAGACTTTTGTTCATAGGGATTTAATGTTGCTTTGAAAATAATCATATTCCTTGTTAAAAAAGTCAACAACAACCCAAATATTTGTCCTTTTCACTCCATGAAAACTAGTAATGACTAGTAAACTTGTGGGTTTTCCTGGTCAGAAATCTCAAATATCTGTTGTGGTACACTTTGGGGTCAAGTATGATATTTTTTTCAAGGAATATTTCATTTATTTTCATTTGTTTTCATTTTCGATATTTGAATTTGTTGTCTGCTATTTTTATTTGAATATTTATATTTAATTTATTTGATTTATTTATTATGCATTTATTATATGTATTCATGTTGTGGTAAAGTCTAAAATTTAAAGAATCTTTTTCTAAAAATAATTTCAACTTTAAAAACATTGCCTATCCTGCGACTCCCGGGAGAAGGTCATAGTAATAGAGCCCCTGTCAGTTCACCATCCTCCCCGCTGATGAACAGTTCAGCGTTATCCACACTGCCAGATACAAAATGCTCCTGACACCCTACCACACTCCATTGATGTTACTCTGTATTTCCTCTAGCCCGAGTGTTTTTTCTCAATCTCCGCTGTTGTCTTGCTGTGACACGTCCTCTCTTTCATGTAACAGATAGGTTGCTATGATGGGGCTCGATCAGTGCTTTGACTGGAAAACTGGGTCAGGTCTTCTTTTATCCCAGCTTTATTATTAAGTTTTTAGACTAAACATATCTCACTGAAGACTGACGCTTGACTGACACAATGACAGCTAATTGGACATGTCAGAGGAGCTCGTTTCTCTGAGGGTTTGTGATGGAAACTCCTTTTTCTCCGATTTCACAAATCTCTCAGGAACCGTTGCACATGGCGGCATCATAGCGGGGGGTCTGTCAGATAACCTTCCCACAGTTATTTCCGCTTCTCTGTCCTGTTGTTAGAGAAATTGCACTTCTGTTCTTCTTTTTGTCATTTTGTGGTTACGTTTTTTCCTTGTGCTGTAGAGATTCCAGCCACGTCACCTTCCGCTCCTCCAGGTCGTTTTTTCAACATGTGCTACCTGCAGAAAAAATTTTCCCCGAAAAAAAAAAAAGTTATTTTACACGCCTTTTAAATATTTAGCTGATATCTAAGCTGACGGCAGTCAATTGGATCGTGTACACCATCCGACTCGCTGCATGAACTAACAATGTCAGAGTACATAGACAATCATGTGTGTACATCTTTCAAAGCACAAGATTCAATGAAAACATCGTCAGTGCATCAGAAATACAGATGGCCTTTAATCATTTCACTCCTCAACATCACTTTGCATTTTCACATTGTGGCAAATGGTGACAATAAACCCTCTCTCTTCTTCTCCACATCACGAAGCGCCATCTATTACGAAACATAATGAATCGGAGGCGCGCGTGAAATGGAAGTTCTTCATTTCCTTTTAAGAAACAAAATGTTTCATTAAACTTTGGCCGAGCTTACAAGTAGGATTTCACCTGTTCTGGTAAACACATAGCATTTCAATATGCAACCGCACATTCCTTACAGATAACACTGGACTTCTAACCAACAACAGTTCTTTCATTCGCCATTCCCACTCTTTGAAGGTGGAGAACATCGCCCTTTTTCTGCTTGCGGTATGAAAGCCCTTGCTGTTTCTTTATTAAAGGGGTCCTATTAGTGCTCTTTTACAAAAAGTTTCTTTATTTTATTTGTTTGTTGTTGTTTTGGTGGATGTATAGAACAGGCTCTCATACGAGGTTGATTTGAAAAACACTTATTTTCACATTATTTTTTACATTTACAACACCTCTCTCCCCAGTCTCGCATAAACGACTCGAATAGTTCCTGTATCAAATTAAGGCCCGCCTTTTTTTTCCCCTTTTGAATAAAAAAAATACAAATGTGTGTTGTGATTGGCAGCACTCGGCGCCTGGTTGGGAAATGTCATGCCCCTTACGCCGCCTGCGAGCTTCAGTGTAAATATTGCGTCAAAATCAAATCAATTTGAGTGCGATTTAAACCCGGATGATTGTAACCACTCTAAGTTCGTCTGCTTTGGGAAAGCTAGCGTGTCTCCGACATAGTGATAACACTCTTTGCCTCCTCTAGTGCAGCTCAACCAGGTCCCATTCGTCAATATTTGTGATATCACAAATCCCGGAAAATATGCGTTGTAGTCCAAACGAGTCGTTGGTTGTAGGTTATGAAAAGTGATTTCTGTTAAATAAAATATCTCCTTTTGAAGTGTACTTTGAGCTTTGTAACTTTGCAGATCTTTTTTAGGCTCAAAGAGCAACATTACAGACTAACTAAAGTTGAAAAAGTGAAAAAGCATAATAGCATCCCTTTAATGCCTGTGATTGTCCTCATTTTAGTGTGTTCATTTACTTGGTCCTTATATTCACCATTTTCTTGGTAGTGGATTTCTGGGAGAGGTTCTTCACCTCTCTCAAATTATGGAAAGACATTCATACATGAATTTGACCATTAACAACTCCTAACACAGAAACCTAACAACATATCTTCATAGATGCAGGATATATGCAAAATTGCATATCATACACATCATGCTATTTCTGCACTACATACCACATACGTGCAGCATAGCACTGATTTAAGTAAAATCTCTTTGGTTTGGGGGAGGGAATGAATGAATGAATGAATACTCATATTTGATCAGACTGCCAGAAAGTTGGACATTTTTAAACATTTGGATTTAAAATGCAAAATTTATATAAACTTGTGCATAGTGTAAAATGAATTTAAATATGTACAGTATAATACCATTTTGGGGTCGGTTAGCTTTTTTAATGTTTTTGAAATAAGTCTCTTACACTCACCAAAACTGCTTTCATTTGGTCAAAATACAGTAAAAAAACAGTAATGTTGTGAAATATTATTCTAATTTGAAGTGGACCCCAAAATTTTTAAAGGTAATGTGTACTATATGTTTTTGGAGTAAACACAATCATTCTCTTTAAAGTGCAATATACCCAGTCAGCAATCTGCATCCTAGTTTGCACTCTCCATACTATATAGCAAGTGCGGTTCATGTGATTGCCTTCAAAATCATAGTGCGACAAATACAGATTGCCAGAAATGCTTGAATGGTAAACTGTTTCTGGCAGATGTAAGTATGCATCCATGCAGGCTTTTTAGGCTGCTATTACCCAAAATCCATTACGCAAAAGGGAGGAGTTTCGGGCAAAATGCAGAGCCAAAACTGCCACAACATGTGCACAATGTTTTTTGTAATTCTCCAAAGATCTTCTTCATTCACTTTCTGGAGTGCTGGACTGTTTTTCTCTAATAATAAAGGCATATTACTGAGGTTTATGCTCTAAATGGCTGCTTATGGCAATGCACTTCGTAAATGGGCGTTTACAGTGATGAATATTCATCTAGCTGCAATGGTGCGCAGCTCAGCTTTAATAATGCACAGTCCAGGCACGCTGCAGACTCAGTCTATAGCAGGCAGCCAGGCAGGGAAGCTTCCAGCTGGGCTCATTTCTCCTCTGTGCACCATGCAAGAAAATCAGCCCTCAGCTGTCAGCTCTAACATAGACACAGCAGCGGGGCATAAGACTTGAATACGCGTCCAAGACATTTCTTTTGTTGTCATTCTTTGAAATTCACTTGACTGAACTCATTGGTAAGGATTATTATATCTTGTTTGCCTAATAGCTGAATGTTTCTGTGATGTGTCGTGTGACCGCTCATGGGCCGCCCAGTGCATATTGCACACAAAAACGGTGGCTGACATCAAAAGCTCATATCAGATTGCCTGGATTTTATGCTGTCTGATGCAGTTTTTATCAGCCCACCAGGAAACAAAAAAGTTGTGTTTACAAATTCTGCTACAGTGAGCACTTCTGATATTTTTTTTATTATCTGAGTTCTTTGAAATACTCTTTTGTAATCCTGCTGATTTCATATGGTTTTGAACAACTTTTACACAATTTATTATGATAGCTGACAATATCATAAACTATTAACTCATAAATATCAATGTGTTTTTACACATGACAGTTTAAAACCTTGCCATGTCATAAAAAAATAAATACAATTATCAGACATTTTTAGAGACTTGACCCTGACACAGGCACACAATCATGAGTCATGCAGGGGTCCTTTCTTTGGTAGCTTTTTACTGTTCCAGTGATGTGAAAAATAAGAAATCTGGAAGGGGGCCAACACTTTTTCACACCACTGTAAGTGTTTAATAAAAAGCCCAACCTGACACATTAATGGAAATAAAGAAATAATAATGCATTTATTCATTGAAATTCTTATATTGTTTTATGCCAAATGGCACATAGAGTTGTCAAGAATGTATTTATTTTAATTAGGCTTTTTTAATCGTCAGTGGTATCACCCTGACATTTTGCCTATATCTTAAAAAAATAAGGGGAAAAACATGCTTATCACAGAAGAGGTTTATTCCATTCATTGTATATTTGAATAGATTTGTATGTATTTTTGAATAGTACTGGAATATCCAAAGTTTATGGCTTCAAATCTTCAAAAATGAGGTTACCATTGCCATGAAAAACCTAGACATATCAAGAATTTTTTAAATTGTGATTTCCAGACCTTAAAAAGCCATGTGAATTTCTAATTATGCTAGACCTTAAAATAATTATGGTCACACTTTATTTTAAGGTCCAGTTCTCGCTAATAACAAACCATGAACTATGACTTTTGTGACAATAAACTCCTAATTTGCTGCTTATAAATAGTTAGTAAGGTAGTTGTTAAGTTTAGGTATTGGGTAGGATTACGGATGTAGAATATGGTCATGCAGAATATGTGCTTTTTAAACTTCAAAAGATAATCTACAAATTGCCTTTTTAATTGCCATCTCTATTTTTAGATCCTTATCTGGTATTAATGAACAATACACTAAAATTAATCGGTCGTATTATTGGTCGTGTGGAACCCCTGTTAGTAACAAATAAATGAGATATGCTTGGGCACAACTGTATATTTTGCTCTTAGTTATGTCCATATGTACATTTATCCGCCCCTATATATCATACAGAAAAATATACTGCGGTTGGTCATTTAACATCAGTCAGACAGCCCTTTCCTGTCTAAATGGGCAGCTCTTGGCCAAAATAAGCTGCAGAATGGACCACACCATAGTCCTCTAGGCAATGTAAGACTACATACTTTTTTTTAGTTTGTCTCAAATAGTATATTTCTGTGGGGTACTGATATTTGGTCTTCTGCACTCTTCCCATATAGGATGTATAAAACTGCTCGTCCTGACAACAAAGTGAAACAAATCAGATATAGCCTTTTCTGCATCTTCCAATGCATATGAAATGAGTCATATGCCAGACGAAAGCACTCTGTGATCATATCTGATGTGCAGAATTATGACTAAATAAATCAGGTTAGTGCTGGCATCAGCTGTAAATGCACAAAGCCTATTTTAATAATGAAACATTCAATTGGTCTAAAGCAGAGCCTGGAGGGACGCCTGATTGTGTTTACTCCAATGTCCTACCTTTTTTTTCCCCTCCTCTGCAGCACTGGAGAATTGCACCCAGCCCACGCATACACCCGCACGCGTACACGAGTCAAAGTGACAGCGTAATATTAGTCGGAGCGAGATGAAGTGCGCGTGAGTTGATAGATTCTTCCCCGCTTTCTCTGTCAAACACACTGAATACATTCTGGTGTTCATTCTCAGCTTATGGGGCTGTCATTTAATGCAAAGCTCTGCCACCGCATTCCTTCTGAATGCGTGCAATTTAAAATGGTTTTCCACTACGTCGCATGTTCGGTCTCTAGGTATTGATGTGGCGGTGAGTTGGTGCTCTCGCGCCACGTGCTGAACGAATGAGTGGTAATGTCAAACAGAGGTTGCCTGATGGAGGCGATCTTTAGGCCCTTAGCGCAGCAATACGGTTGAGATAATGAGCCCAGGCACTGCTGGAAGCTGGAACCGTCAGAACTTTCCAGCGCAGCGTTAAGAGAGCACTGTGGTTTTCACATCAAGCCAAGGAGCTGCAGTTGCCATTACCGAAGAGACTATCGCTTCTTTTAGAGGAAACATCTCCAGGCTGCCCTCTAAGAAAAGCCTGCCAGCCAATTCAGCCCACTGCAGATATAGTTTGCTTCCCATGAACCTGAAAAGCTTAGAGTTTTTGACATGCACTGAGCAGAGGATGGAGGCGTGAAGATTGTGAGTTGCACCAAATAAACTTGGAGTCTTGGTGCTAAATGTAGTGATGGGCATTTTCCAAACACTTTGTGAAATTTCAAAACCTTTGCGATTCATTTATTCCAAGTCAGTGATTCAGAGCACACATTAAACCATGAAAGTCATGTTTCTTATTCAACCCAGGCTCATTGAAGATATGTGCTTGTGGTGATGTTTATTCAACACTGATATTACGTACCTTACTGAATGTTTCGCAGCCGTTTCAACGTGAAATATCCAGTGAGTGGTGCTAAAACGCGCATTCGGTATGCCATGTATTTATTACATTGGTATAGGCATGTATTGCTGTATTTTTATTACATTGCTTACAGTACGTTTTGGGGCGGTTCAGAATTCAAATGTCTGGGGAGTGTCACTAAAGTGCTAATGTTTGACTGTGTTGGAAATATTCCCTACACCAAACCCAACCCTAAACCTTGCTGATAATGCAAAAATGCATTCACTGATGCAACCGTGCTGTTTAAGCTTCCCTATATGTGGGTTTGAGCTGTAGAACTGTAGTTTCATGGGATTTTTACCGGAGCACTTCACCTTACAAGTGCTACACCTACTGAATTAGAAAACCCATACATATGCAGCTGTATATGTGACGCTAACTGACGTAATTGTGCTGTGAACCCATGAACCACCATCTGTCGCTGCATACAAAATCACAAACAACCATTAAAAAATTATGTCTATATACAGTAGTATGAATAAAAATCGGACATATGTTGAACATCTGATATATTGTCCTTGTAATGTGTCAGTTGCGTTGCTTCATTTCCATTCACAAATCCTCTCCTGTGGCCTCATGGGATAGTAAAGTGTCCATCAGATGCACACTTCAGAATCCTACCGGAAGTAGTAGGTCATCCGGGTACTATTTGTCCTCATCTGTTTTATGAGGACTCGAATTGGGACATTCTACTTCGGTTTGGCTGCCATAATAATAGTCTAGCTATGACGTAAGCATTACAGTATATTGGCACAGTGTATGAATTTTTTTTTACTGATCTTTGATCAATTTATAGATTAAATAGACATTTTAAGACCATTTGTATATAAAGTCGTGGAGAAGTTAGTGGTTAAGTAAGTTCTCCTTATTGGCCCAATTACCAACCTCTCCATAAAACAAACAAGTCCTACAATTTAATAAACAAATAGCAACACTTCATGAATTTTAGTAATGTATTAGATTATTCAGTAATTACATATCATAAATGTAAATTAACAACACCACATTTGCAAGTTGGTTTGTGATTGGTGTTTGGTTTATTGATGCATTTTGAGCTGAGTTTACCGTACATTTAACAGACCATTCCCTCACCAGACAGGCTCTCACATGTGTGGGTTTCTGAGCTTCAAAAACAGTGATCTTTTGGGAAGCACTTGGTTCATTTAGTTCAAAGTGTGCGAGCTTGTTCTACAGTCACTAAGCTAAAGTCGTATTCTGTTTCTGTAGTATTCTCCCTATAGTGAGGAGATAGCTGGCCCTTTAGGGAGAAGTTTACAGTGAAGAAATCTTCAAACAGCGTCAAATTCATGCCCTAACGCTAATGGATTGCTGCAGTAATACTACTCATCAGCCTACATTTGATTTCCTCTATTGCGTTCTCTCTTTATTCTGGCGCGCATTATCTTATACGATTGCAGAGATTATCTCGCTTGAGTCACAACAAACGCTACTATAATTCTCATTGTGCACCATATCAATTCAGAGAGGCAGTGAAATACAGGCTTGTGCATTGCTAATTTCCTCTTCAAAGGTAAACGAAATGATCTCGATTCTGTTTGTTTTTTTGTCAAACGTCTTGATTTTCAATATTCGAGAATCAAGATGCTTCTCCTGTAACCACAAACAAAGAGTTTGGTTTCAAAAGAGGTTACCAGTTTCAAGTACAGTGCTGCAAAAATGACTCTGAACAGATAGTAATGGTCCTTGTTCTGTGATTGCATTAATAACTTTAGATGACATAAGAAAGCATCAGCATATTTTCAAACAAAACATAAAAAAATAGGTTTGAAATTATAGATATAGTGTTAAAAATGAGACAAAAAATATTGTGACACTTTGTGGTTGTGAAATGTGTGGTTTGATCATCTGTGTGAACTTGAGAAATTATATCATACATCCACTAACCCTTGTGAAAAAGAAGTACACTTGTGTACTTATTACAAAAATAATGTACTTTAAAAAAGAGATACTTAAGTCCCTACTTAGACCAGTTAATTGCGATTGTTAAATAAATTACAAGGGTTTTAAATTTATATTAAATTCAGTTTGCTGAACACGAGTTGATTTGTCGACCCATTTAAGTAGGACTTGCTTACGTCTTTATATATCATTTCATAATTACTTTTAAATAATCATTTTATTTGTTCTTTAATTCATGTTTAAAGTGTACTGCCGATTGTACTAACAAGCAATTATTTTAAATGAATAATTTTATGTCATTATACTGAAAATGATTAATATATGCCCTATATTTATTTTCAATACATATATAATGTTTACGTATATATATTAAATTTATTGAAATGACATTTGTTGCGATACGTTTGCACATTTATTTAATTTAAAATAATGTTTTCGAATTTTAACTTTAAATGTAATATCAAATAAGACTACATTTAAAATTATAATCAAATATTTTACTGTACATGTGTACTTTTTTACTTCTACTTTAAAGCATGACAACTATTAAAACTTGTAATCCTTAATGTTATATATTTTATTTTATATTTGATTTCATTAATATTACAATATCTACAAGCAGATTTTTTTATATACTTTTTAAGGTTACACTACAAGTCACATTCATTGCAATTAAGTAGCCCAAATAAAATTTTTACTAGTGAAAAAAAACTCATGGTAATCCTTTGCAAAAACGGCTCAGAAACGTTATGCAAAAGTGCAAATGACCTGCTTTGATATGATTTCTTATGAAATAACCATTCAGACTTGTTTAAGTGGGTCTGAAGGTTTCCAACTTGTTTTTGGGGCAACTCTACAATACTGAATTAAGTCAGAATGAGGGTGATTAAATCTTTGTGGACATGTGTCTGGATTGTGATGTCTTTTCCTCATGCAGACAGATGACTTGATGTGAACGGAGGGAGGTGTTTATCAGCGGATAGATTAATCAAGCAGTCTGATTTGGTTTGAGCTTCATTGAGCTGTCTCCTCTAATCAGCTGCTTTAGGCTGTGCAGATATGGAAGCTCTCTTCATGCTCTAGTCTCAGCCACAAACGCTTCAGAGACAATTAAATGCATATTGCACACAAAAATGGCAAAAACTCACTGAAGTTGTTTATTTATGTCACTTAATTATTGCCTATTATTGTGGTATCATCCATTTCAGATTTACTTACCCTTAAAGTCAGCATGAAATGAAAATTCACATTTAGCTGTTTTCTAAATGCATGTTATTGATCTTACTGTGAACATTTCATTCATGCATATAGATTTATTTATTTTTTTTACCTAACTTTTTTACCATTTTGTACTCACATGGTTCTGGGAAAGGATAAACTTCGTTGCCTTTTAAAGGCTTTCACACCCCAAAATCAAATTTTTTTGGTTTTTTGTTGTCATTTGCTGTACCAAAACTGCATGACTTTCTTTATTCTGTTTCCATGCAGTTACAATGAACAGGGACAGAAGTTTCCCAGCGTCAAAAAAGACACAAAAGCACCATGGGGAAGTCGTGGCCTAATGGTTAGAGAGTCGGACTCATAACCCAAAGGTTGTGGGTTCGAGTCTTGTTTTTGTAGGTGGGGGGAGTGAATGTACACGCTCTCTCCCACCTTCAATACCACGACAGGTGCCCTTGAGCAAGGCACCGAACACCCAACTGCTCCCTGGGGCGCCGCAGCAAAAAATGGCTGCCCATTCTGCTCCGGGTGTGTGTTCACGTTTGTGCGTGTTCACTGCGTGTGTGTGCACTTTGGATGGGTAAATGCAGAGCACTAATTCTGAGTATGGGTCACCATACTTGGCCACATGTCACGTCACTCACTCACTTAAAGTTTAAAGTGATCTATACATTTTGTGTACTACATTCACAAAAAGTCTGATGTTATGCAGAAGCTTTGTGTGAGAAACAGAGAAAAGAATCTTGCATTTGGGAATGGTAATGATGTCACAATCATTTCCAAACATAACTTTGGCTGCAGTATAATCATGGTATGCAAGACAACCAAAACAGCAGTTATATCTGACCTGTAAGTCAACAAAATCTATGCCACTCAGTTTGTAGATGTTGTGACGCATTTAAAGCACAGTGATGATCATTTTGCTCATTACAATTTTGATCATGTTCCTGCATTGCAGCTATATGGAGGCATCAGCAGACCCTCATCACTCTCACACAGGAACATTAACTCAGCGCTCACAGTCATTAATCTCATTTGGCTTTGATTCATAACATAACAAAGTGCAGTTCACCGCCTAGCAAGCGGGTGGAGTAATTTAGCTGGAAATTATGGCACAATGTCTCTGCTCTCGTATTGATTGATGCTCTGCCCATTTTTCACACCATCATTTTAGCTCGTTATCGTTCATGTCAGTCCAGCAAAGGTAAACAGATCTGTCGGAAAGTAATGAACTGAAAGGTGATGAGAAACCTCTGCCTCTCTGCTTCAATAATGAGTTTTACAATTTCAAATACTGTTCTTTCTTATTTTTCACATTTGCCTTTTTGTATTAAATGTTTGTTGCGTTGTTTTTAAAATCTCTCTGGGTCTCTCTGAGTTTACACCATGTCATTGTTACTTTTTTTACTTGTTTTTATTTAAACTGGTAGTATTAAAACAATCTACACAAAATAGTTAACAAATTAAAAAGAGCAATACTTTTACAGCATTTATTAATCTTGTTAAATGTTTCTTTCTATGTATACTTATAAATTACTTTAAACATTAAAGTAAAAAATTTATTAATATAAGGAACGTTATCGCGGCCAATAGCCTCGTGGGCAGCGCGTCGACATGCGGCGCGGTTGCGCTTTGGTTTCACTTCGTTTGTCCCGAGTTCGAGTCCTAGCTTGCAGATCTTTCCCGATCCCATTTCACTTCCTGTCCTCTCTACACTGTCCTATTAAATTAAAGGCAAAAACAATAAAAATAAGTATTTAATGTAAGGAACGTTAACCTTAGTTATCAGCATTATAAGCTAACAATGAACAATAGTACCTTTTTCAAAATCATCACCAGTGATCTGTCCATCAGTGATCGGATTTGTGAATTTTCGTAAAA
Source organism: Sinocyclocheilus anophthalmus (assembly GCA_018155175.1). NCBI lineage: Eukaryota > Metazoa > Chordata > Actinopteri > Cypriniformes > Cyprinidae > Sinocyclocheilus > Sinocyclocheilus anophthalmus. The sequence continues at coordinate 420,316 of JADLZN010008525.1, read as the reverse complement.
ACTCCTATTATAATCAATGAGACACTTTACACTGCTAAACGAGTCTCTTATTTACATTTTGATTTTACTGTTAGTTATGATGAAAGAATTTGTGAGATCTTCGCAGCAATGCAACCCCTTTGATGCCAAGAGAGTAGTTCTAAATATAATGTGATAATCAGCACTTGAAACATATTTAGCCAAATTTCTTCAAATGGGCAAGAAAATACATTTTCAATTTTGCAATTTCCATGTCTATTTTGAGTACACTGATCATATATTTTTGGCAATATACAAAAACAAATGGGGCAATACATTTTTTTTATCATTTGCCATGGGATTAAAAACTTTATGAAGAGAAACTTGAACAGTAGGAAATGTGGGATATGACACGGTTTGTCACCATTTTAATATGATTACGCGGCTCCATCATGACTCACCTGCGGTGAAATCATAAATGTATGTAAAGACTTTGGCCCTGCCACAGTCAATTAGAGAAAGGAAAGAGCACTGCTTTGATTATTTGATCTTCGTTAAAGTGTCAGAAGCACTTAGTTGGGCAGATCCACAGAAAGCAGGGCCCATAGTTTCTGTTTGGAACATTAGCTATTACTTGATTTTCAAGGACAAACCAGAAATTGAATTTTTTTAATACTGAGTTGGTGCAGAATATGTTTTCCTTTTTATTTTTTCCCCCAAAGAACTTTCCACAACTCATCAATCAAAGTCAGAACGTCACAGCTGATGCAGCTCATACTGAATGAATCTATAAATGAATCAATGATACAGGTAATTTATTTACACAGGCAAAGCCTTTCTCTCCCTTGGGCTTCTCCGTCCATCGACCACTTGCTTCCATCACAGAAATCTAGTGTTTTCAGTAGTGCTCTGGTAGTAAAACTCTGACAAAGGAAAACAAATAGAACACTTGGATTTCTTCACTGCCTTCAAGGAAACATAGACTATTATGAAGAAATAGGATTACGTTCAATCCAGGAAATAAAAGCCCATGATGTCCCTCTGATAGGGTTAGTTCATCCAAAAATGAGAATTGTGTTACCATTTACTCACCCTTATGTTGTTCCAAACCCATTCGTTCATCTTCAGAATGCAAATTAAGCTATGTTTAATATTCTCTCCTAATTTTTTTGGCCATCCATTGAAAATGATCAAAGGAAGCTCAAACGTACATGCTTGACATATTCCAGTGCATCAATCAAGCATCAAGTTTGAGCTTACATTGACCATATTTGATGTTTGCTATGTATGTGCGTTGATCAATTATGTGAATAAGAGCCTAAATTAAATCTGTTCATCATATAAAGCGATCAGTTCTCTGAAGAAGACTTGGATTAAACTGCTCGATTCATATGGATTACTTTTATGATGTTTTTTGAAACTATACTTCCAATGGATGGACACAAATGGTGAGGAAATATAAAAAATATCTTCATTTGTGTTCTGAAGATGAACAGAAATCTTATGGGTTTGGAGCGACACAAGGGTGAGTAAATGATGACAGAATTTTCATTTTTGTGTGAACTAACCCTTTAAGATCTGCCTTGAATCATCTTTGCCATCATGCATCATCTTTTGCCAAGCCATCTTGCTGTAAGCGGCTGTCGTTCAGCGTTCCTCATCCCACTGTTCTGTCCTCTATCTCCCTTTGGCTGTAATAGACTCTCTCATTTTGATTCTGTCTGCCTGCCCCCATTATGATTGTAGTAAAGCAGCTATATAATTGCATAATTAGTGGAGCCCATTGATCTGCCTCTCTAGCTAGGAGTCTAAATCAGACAGATACATCATCGACATTACTCAACACTCGCAACGAGAAATTAAACTGAGCTAATGCCTGCTGTGGCCTAAACCATCTGGTTCCATTTTAATGGCCCACCCCTGTGTCCTTAGCCTAAGCAACCACGTGGAGCCTGACGTACGCTGAGTGTGTACAAACTGAATGCTGTTAAGCAAACAAGAGTGTGATTGGTGGAGTATATGTCTTTTAACCTCGATGAGAGTCACCGACTTGCATCATATGATCATTTGTCGAAGTTAGCAGCAAGCTCAAGCAGACCAGCACCCCCCCAGTGTCAAAACTCTCAGTGCCGTCAGAGTTCATTGAGCAAAAACAACCGCCATGTGCTGAGGGATATGCACAGAATTCTAATGATGCTGTAGGTTAAATCATTTGCATTACAGTTGTTTTCTAATTCCCGATTCCAAGCAAATTTATCAACATGAATAAACCCACCATAGACTCGACTAGAGAGCAAAAAGATTTATTTTAAGATTAGAGAGAGCATATATAAGCTGCCTAGTTTGACAGTATTTTCATGGGTACACTACTGACGTAAATACTGTTCCAAAAGGTGGGATTGTGCATATTCTTCACACAGCAATGGCAGATTCCAATGCATTGGGTTCACTGGAAAAAATGCAATACAATCCTAATATATTTCTGAGTAGTGTTGATTATATTTCATTTAGTATTCATTTAAAAATTGGCCAATTTACCCCAATTTTTTTTGTGTGTTATGGATGTTTGTATGCTTCTGAGAGTTGTCTGCTTCTTATTTTATTAGGTTAGCGTCATGTTAACGTCAATGTCTATTTGAACTGCTACTAACATTTTAGTTTCGGGGCCAATTCTCACTATTAACTAGTTTAGCTTATTAAAATGTGTGTTTTACTAGCATGTTGGCTGTTTATTAGTACTTATAAAGCACATATTAATGCCTTATTCTGCATGGCCATAGTTTAGATATTTTAATCCACCTAATTATAAGCAGCAAATTAGGAATTTATTGAGGCAAAAGTCGCAGATAAAAGTTAGTTAATAGTGAGAACTGATCCCCAAACTAAAGTGTGACTTAATTGTTAAGTGACCTATTTGAGTCAAACAATGAATGAGCACTCAAGTGTTTGTTACCGGCTTCATTGACTCATTGACTTCATTGACATAAGTACACAACATAAATGTAATATTACAACGTTCTACACAAAATGGCGCAAACGCACAAGTGAACTGGAACACTTAATGGAAAATTTGGTAATTTTCTACCAGGACATTATCCGTTAAGCGTAGAAACACTTTATTTAACCCTAAAGCACAACACAATACAATACATTCCTGTAGCTCAATCAGTGGAGCATGGTGCTAGCAACGTTAAGACCATGGGTTCAATTCCTAGGGAATGCATGAACTGATCAAATGTATAACTTGCAATGCAAGTCGTTTCAGATTAAAGCATCTGCCAAATGCACAAATGTAAATAATGCATATATGTAATTAAAAATACAGGTAAAACACCAGTGAAAACTCAATACAGAAAATTCCTATATGTTAACACACCAGATTGGGTTCTGTTTCACTAAAATACAGACAATGAATATCTAGAGCATGAAGAGTTTACAATATTGTATTACAATAGTGTGCCAATTGTTATTTAAAAAAAAAAATGTGTTAAATAATGTATAAAATGTTGGAATATTTAGTTAATTTTAAACGTTCTTGTCAATTAAAATGGCAATTTTTGTTGACTAATTTTAGATGTCATTTTAGTTTGAGTAAAAAAAAATAAATTACGATAAAATATTGACACAATTTGAAGAATAATATCAAAAATAGAATCTAAAACAACAAAAAGACAGCGTGTAAACATGAACACTGGCGTCACGTCAACGGATGCACCCCGTGTGGGCAGGGTGAAAGATAAATAGAAAAACAGACAGCAAAGAGATGATGTGGTGAGATGTAGGGTTATATTCATATGTAGTGTGTGATGTAGCCGCCAGCATGTATTTTCAGAATAACTCTCTTGTTCTCTTTGTGTGTTATCTGTGGAAGGTGACCTCTGCTCTCAATCAGCTCTTAATTAGATGAACTCTCACACCTTCTGTTCCAGCCATATCACATGCAGTTGATGCACACACGTCAATAAACGTGGGATTTGTTATGCTTCTATGCAACAATTATCCTGTTTCAAAAGACAAGTTAGACTTCTGTAAAAGATCAATTCAGCAAGCACCTGCCTAATATTTGAACAGCTTTACGAGACTGCGCAGAGTGATTGACTTGTAAAACATGGAGGTTCACTGTATTGGCTGGATGAGAATTATGGGGGTTGTTAATTGTATTGGTACGCAGAGGTTGAGAAAGAAGCCCTGATCAAATACCTATGATGTTTATGTATCCAGTGAATCATGGTTGAGTGCCTTGAAGACTGAAGGGAAATGTGTGTGTGTGTGTGTGTGACTTGGGACGGATTATCAGAGAGTTGATGTGTGTAATCATATTCAGTGCATTCAATAAGATATCTGAACATTGTTGCTCTTTGGTACAATGTGTAGGGTCCACAATTAAAAATTGACTTTGAAGGGGATATAAAAATACTTGCCAGTTGTCCTGCAACCACAAAACTGCAGCATAATATGCTTTTATTATGTAATCAATCATTATATGAACATTGCTTATCAGCAGTGGTGTATAAAGTACCTGAAAGCCATACTCAAGTAAAAATACAGATATCTTACCAGAAAATGACATTGGTAGAAGTTGAAGTCACCGTTTAGAATATTACTTGAGTAAAAGTCTTAAAGTATGTGATATGTATTGTACTTCAGTACGAAAATTATTATTTAAATCTTAAACGTAGTCCAAGAAAAAGGTTAAGATTGCTTTTTTTTTATTGTTTTATGTAATATATGTAATACATACATAAATGCAATGCAAAATATGGTTTCATGGTCAGTAGGAAAATGTATTTCTCCATTTCACCTCATTTGACCCTGACAGTGTGTTATCACTTTTCACATTTTAAGTTTTCAATACATGTACTTACGTTTACATTTACATTTAATCATTTAGTAGATGCTTTTATAAGCAAAGCAACTTACAAATGAGGACAATAGAAGTAATCAAACCAACAAAAGAGTTCAATAGAATAGTCAATAGAATAGAAAAAGAATAGCAAACACTAGTGTTAGAGGGTAAAGTTGTTTTTTATAAATAAAAAAACAAGTAGATATAATAGAAATAGAATAGAGAGTGCTTGTGTTAGAGGGTCAAGTTTTGCTTGTACTTGCGATAGATAGATAGATAGATAGATAGATAGATAGATAGATAGATAGATAGATAGATAGATAGATAGATAGATTAATTGATTGATTGATTTTTTTAAACAAACTTTTCTAGTTTGACATGATCTCCCCACTGGCCCCATTTAGTCAAAATTCACTCTGACTATGCAATTGTCTGTGTGGATGATCTTGTGTATCTGAGCAGTGTGTATACAGTATGTGTGTTTTCAGCTTTATGATGGACAGCTATGGCTGTATAATAAAGCATCATGTTCTTTAATGTGGCTGCTTGGGGCAGGCTTTCCTGTGGGTAGCCGGCTTGCGCTCTGGGTTCTGACAGCAGGTGGTGAAAAATGAGCCGCACGGTCGACCTTGATCAGCATTGCTGCTAACTATAAATCACAGAGAAAACAGCCACTCAAGGTAGGCAGAAGGCATTGGTGGTTCTGTTATATTACAGCCTGTCTACTTTGGAGAAGGAAGGGGAATGTGGCAGGTCTTCCCTAAGGATACACGTCCTAGATCAGGATATGTGAAGAGACAGTGGTTCGATTCAGAGCGCAGGATGTTTTACTGATACCCCCAAAAAGAGAAAAAAAAAAAAAGAAAACCCCCCCCCCCCCCCCCCCCCCCCCCCCCCCCCCAAAAAAAAAAAAAAAAAAAAAAAAAAAAAAAAAAAAAAAAAAAAAAAAAACCTCAGTTATGCATGGGGTAATGCCTTAGTGAGGTCAGATGTTTAGTCAGTTTTGGTTCATTTCAGTCACCTCATTGCTGGTTATTCAAAAATAAAATAAAGAAATAAAGGGGGGGAAACAAAGCTGAATGTTAACTTAAACTCAACATAAAATCAAAATTGACACTATTCTTAAATATTTTCTTATCTTATTTTAATTAATCATTTATCAGTGTTGTTTTTTTCAAAGAAAAACCCGACACAAATATAAATAATAATATACTAGTACGAATACAAACTTACTTTTAATTTTAATTTAAGAAATATTGAACAAACTTCGTCTGTATTTTTGGGGGAATATTTACTCCATTTCAGTAGGCAATAGCAAGATATCTAATCCTAATTAACATAACCAATTAAATTACATGTAGACTTTATATCTGCATCAAACTGCAGTAATGATTGTCTTCTGCCATCATTTTTCTTTGCAAAGAGCACCAATGATGCTGATGATAGTGAGGAACAGCCCAGTCAGCATGGCATCTGGACGGGACCCAAACTTATTTGTTTAAAGCCTGTTTTCCAATGATGATCGGGTTGTTTGCTCCAGTTGAACAGATATCTAAAATCAATGGAACGAGGTGCATGCATCCTCTGACCTACCATGGTATACTAATTTATTTAGAAAAAAAACAGCACACGTTGTTTGTTTGATGTCTTTTTACTGTTAAAATATTTAATAAAGAGTACCACATCTTTACTATTAGATAATAATTTTACATGCACATGTCTGTTGCATTTTTTTAAGGAGTCTATTTTCATTATATCACTGCAAATATTAATCTAAGTAACTAAAGTAACTAAATAAATAGTCATTGGTTTAAGATAATGTTGTAGGTGATGCAGCCTTAATATACTAATGTTATATAATTGTTATTTTAAATGTCAGTTATACTATATTCACTATTTGTGTTAACAGTATTTTAAAGGGGTCATGACATGGATTTTTTAAATTATTTTAATATGTTGAGGTTTACTTGTTAAAGTAAAAGTTAAAGTAATGTTAAAGTTTATTGCACACACACACACACTCACTCACACACAAAAAAACACACTGGATCACACCATGCTCGCACTGGACACATTCAATTAAGCTTCTGCTGGTCAGGCTCCCGAAAGGGAGGAGGACAGAAGGCCTCGAGTACGACAGGCCATAGTGCAAATGAAGGGACCTTGGGTACAAAAACCGGACAATCCGGGCGCAAAGTCTAGGAAAGGGGGCCACGGAGAGGGCCTGAAGGTCACCAACTCTCTTGATAGAAGAGATAGCAAGGAGGAAAGTAGTCTTTATAGAGAGGAAATGATCAGAAATCTCTTCAATGGGCTTGAAAGGAGGCTTACAGAGAGCTTCTAGCACCACAGCCAGGTCCCACGGGGGGACACGTGATTGTACCGGAGGCCATAGGGGTTCTTCCCCACGGACTGAGCACCGAGAGGGGCGTGGTAGGCCACTATGGCCGCCACGTAGACCTTCAAGGTGGAGTGGGTCAACCCTGTGGAGAATCTGGCCTGCAGGAACTCCAGCACTGAACCAACCGGGCAGTTAACTGGGTCTCCGCTCCAAGAAGTGAAAAGCTTCCACTTCAAGGCATACAATTTCCTCGTAGAGGGAGCTCTGGACTGGAGGATGGTCTCAACAACCTCAGTTGAGAGATCGGAAGCCAAGAGCTGCACCCCCTCATGGAACACATCCACAGCTTCCACAACTCTTGGTGGGGGTGGACGATAGTGCCCCCCTCCTGTGAGAGGAGATCCCTCTTGATGGGAATCTCCCATGGAGAGCCGTCGAGAAGAGAAATCAGATCCGAGAACCATACTGGAGTCACAGCAGAGCCAGAGCAGCATCCACACACTTCGTGAAAGTGTGAGAGTGCAAGGCCGAACGAAAGAACCCGATACTGGTAAGCTTCGCCCCCGAAAGCAAACCTCAGAAACTTCCTGTGTTGAGGAAGGATGGAGATATAAAAGTATGTGTCTTTTAGATCTATCGTGACAAACCAGTCCTCAGACCTGATCTGAGACACGACTTGTTTGATTGTGAGCATCCTGAACTTCAGTCGCATGACTGAGCGGTTCAATTGACGCAGATCTAAAATGGGATGCAATCCTCCATCCTTCTTTGGAACGATGAAGTACTGGCTGTAGAACCTGGACTCTCTGTTGAGAGGAGGGACCACCTCGATGACCTCCTTCCTCAAGAGAGTTTTTACTTCTTGTTGCATTACCAGAGCCTGCTCGGGGCCCACCAGAGTGGGAATGACCCCGATGAAACAAGGCGGAGGTGATACCCTCCGACTTAATCTCCTCACCCTCGTCTAGCTCCTTCAGCAGGTTGGCTTGGTACACTTGTGACACTGCCATAGTGTGCAAACACGCACCAGCCTGACCCGCTGCCGTGTACCTTTTGCCCACCAAGCTAGATGTAGTACGCAGTGGCTTGGAGGGCAGTGCCAGGGCTTTCAGGGATGATGCCGAACCGGGCGACAGATAGCTCAAGAGAGTCTGTTCGACCTGAGGCATCGCCCTGTAACCACTCTCATTCAGCCCCACCACATTTGCATAGGGGCTGGACGGGGGGCTGAAGATGCGGGCCGAGTAAAGCTTCGACCACGATCTCAACACCTCAGTGTGAAGATCAGGAAAAAATGGCAAGCCCCGGCGTTGAGGTAGCGGCTTAGTACGCAAAAAGCATTCATCCAGCTTGCTTTTCTGCGGTTCAGCCTTTTTTTCGGCGGGCCAAGCGATGTTTATCTTAGCCACAGCACTAGTTACTACCTTCAACAGCTCCTCATACTGGGGAGACAGCAGGGGCGAATCCCCTGCCTCATCGACAGCCTCCAAATCGACCCCCTCAAAGGAAGAGAAGCGGAATGTCGAGCCCTCTTCCCGGGGGGAAGAAACCGCGGTGCGGGCATCCGATCCCTGAGAGGGGGCGCTGGTGAGGAATAAGATAGGGACTCGCCCGTCTCCATTCCCTCGGCCAGATCCATCTGCGAACCCCACGACCACAATCAACGTGCTGCCTCGGCAGATGCGGGACCAGAGCCGCAAGGAACGCTGGCGAAAGGCTCCCTCTTCAAGAGAGCCTTCCGGGAACGAAGCGTCCACAGCGAGAGGTGCTCGCAGTGCGGACAGACAGCTCCCTCGAGAGCTTACTCAGCGTAAACTGTGTGTATCCCTGTCTGTGATGTAGCAAGGACAGGGAGGAACACAGTCTATAGCGGTGCTTGCTCTCGCCCTTATGTTTGCGTTTGCTGGCTGATTTAGGCATGATAATGCAGCAACAGGACAAACAACAGTAAATAGGACTGACACACACAGAGCGCTTGCTGAATGACAGAAAGCTGCCACTGTATCCACTGCACGTGCTTTTAAGCTTCCTGGTCTCTACGTCACCCCACCTGTGATGTCTTGCCCATCCATTGGACTGATTACACACGTGATTCAGAGGGTGGTCACACTGAAGGCGTTCCCATAGCGTTTTCCAACGCAGTTCGAGTTCCTGAAGGGGAACAATAGTTTTGAAGGCAGCTGTTAACCAATATGATAATGATATATGTGAAGTGACTTATATGATGATTCTAAATGCCATGTTTATAAAATTGATAAAAAATTTAATTAACATTTAACATATGTAATCAGTTTTGATCTCAATTGTCTAAGAAAGTACATTCTAGAAAGTAGATGAAAACTTCCCCATGCTTTTGTTTAGTCGTCCCAAATTATTACATGAAAAGCATTATTAATAAATTGGACAAGTAAACAACAACAGTGCACACAGTTGTGTATTAACCATAATATGTATCCATTATCAATCGTGTTTTTTCACAAAACCAGATAAAGCTTCTTCCACATACAGTGCACTGTCAGTTTGACATTAACTGCAACCAATAGCACACTGAGCTTTAAAATGTTGTTCTCTTATTGTCTTTATTTGTCATATTTCCAAGGTGGAATTACATCATAAAGACTTTAAAGTATGCAATAGATTTGTAAAAATAATGTCTGCATATTGACAAAGAACATTTTCTCACAAGTTACTTTTTTATTATGAGATAAAACAATTAAAAGTGACGAGAAACTATTAAGGATACAGAAGTCATGCTATTGTACTAACTGAAACCAAAAGAAAATTGCTACTATTGTTTACTATTGACTACTATTGTTTTACCATGGTATATGTTCAAAAAGCAATGACAATGCTATAGGCTGAAATTCAGTGAATTGAATGACATCAATCTCAATTCTGTATTATGTGACACTAGGATCGGTGGATCACCTTTAAATTGAAAGCATTTTGAATAATTTATAATTGCATTTCTTTTTATGTCTGTCCTGAGCCGAAGGGCAGCTGAGGTTTAAGGTGGATTTAAAGCACAGCAAATTTCCATTCGTCTGTGGCTCACTTTGTTTCTCCAGCCCTACCAGACACCTCTTGCAGCAAATTGCCTGTACAAGAAGAAGAAATCAATTTAATCAGGAGCAATTAAGCAGGAACTGGAGTCGAAAGAAAAAGAGGCTTGTTACGTATTCATCAGATTTTGTTCCCTGCTCAGCGTGAAGTGTCTTTTAGCACAGCACAGTTGGTAAGAGTACCAAGTGTGTGCTGACGCTCACATGCATTTTATATGTCAGAACTGATTTGTGAAAGAAATCTCCTACCAATGTGTTTTCAGGAAAAATCCTAGGTACCGCAAGGTCAGCACAACTTTGACAAGCAGTCATTTTTCCACAAAGGTGCTGTCAGTTGAATGTTGAACATGGGTCTAACTTTGTTCATTTCAGGGGTCGGAGAATGGTTTGCAGGTATTTTATAGCATAACTCATGGTCCAGAAAACTCCATGCCAAACCAATGAACTGGAAAATAAATTTTTCCGGTAACACTTTATAAAAGACAATTTCTCACTATTAATTAGCAGGCATATAACTAGCGTATTGGCTGTTTTTAGTACTTATAAAACACATATTGATGCCTTATTCTGCATTTCCATATTTTAGATTTTAGATCCCCCAACTACATTACTGACTGGAAAATTAGGAGTTTATTGAGACAAAAGTCATTAGTTTAATGTTAGTATAACCTGAGGCATAATTAGCTACATATGTGACCATTTACCACAAAACCAGTCTTAAGTCGCTGGGGTATATTTGTAGCAATAGCCAAAAATACATTGTATGGGTCAAAATTATAGATTTTTATTTAGTGCCAAAAATCATTAGGACATTAAGTAAAGATCATGTTCCATGTAGCGTCTCGACCAATCTGACACACTAATTTTTATTTGATTTAACAAATCAATTATTCATTAGATTAACAAATCGTCACAGTCCCCTCACTCAATAAACTGGATGCCAGGATTTCTGCTGAACACCATCCCCCCTTGGTCACCATGACAACTAATCATGATATCACTGGTTTTATGACACCCCCAGGAATGTGAGTAGGATAATCCACTCTTTGTCCCCATAGGAGAGGCTGAGCAGAAATTGACTTTTCTACTAATGAATTCATAGGAAAACCTTTCTTTGAATGAACACCATATTCTTCAGGCCCTTGTGTTATCTTATGCTGTTTGTATTAATCGTTTTGTATTATATAATTTTTATTCATGCTTACGATAACACTCATTCATATAACCTTAGGGATTTTCTTAAGTGAGCAGACATGATATCACTTCCATTCAAGTTTGCTGATCACCACAGCAGATGATCCCATACTCGGGTGATTTCCTTCAGTATGGTAAACTCATTATCATGAATCGAAACTAATTCGATCAGGAGTACGACAAACGCTTTCTTGGTACAAGTACTTGAAAGCGTGCTTCACGACCCATAGAACCTCATTTCTTGGTACCCACAAATGGATGGAACCATTATGTCCAAACGGAAATAATTAATCATGCCCTCAGCAAGCCCCGGATAATACACGTTGACGCCACATGACCTATCTACCCATTTTTACCACCGGCTCCTGGATGACCGAAACCCTTTTACTTTATTTTCACATACAAGACACAGATGTAACACAGACAATCATTAAAAATCATTGGGGGGGGAAAATTTGAGCAACTAATTCACAATATATGTGTTTATGGCTTAAATGTGTGGGATGTGTTATTGAAACCACGATATCTTAATCGTTGCTTTCTAACTTTTCTTTTTAGTTAATTACGATTACGGTGTATGCAAAATACCTGTTGTTTGAGTTTGAATGAGAGCTTGTTGTATTCACAGAACATTGGTGTAAATGAATAATTGATATTCAGCATTATTTTCAGTGATGATAGTTTTATAAGAAGTTCTCAAAAACTTGCAGAAATACTCTCCACAAACAACATACAACCATGCCACCATCTGATTGGACAAGCGAACTGTGGGCTGGACAAAAGTCAGCCTGTTTAAAATGGACACAAAGCCCTCTGGCGCGGTCTTAATCTTTATCGCACTCTCACTCAAAAGAACGTTGGCTTGCACCTTGGTGAGCGCGAACAAGCGCCACGCCGTAACACCGCCATAGCAAGAACATATAAGAACTCAGACATTTCAGTGAGACTTTGCGATCTTCAGATAACTTGAAAGTATTTCAAACTCAGACTTTTAGCAGGACTGCTGCAGCCTCTTCCGTAAACCGGCAACCAACCACTCCAAGATGTCTTCCCCAAGGACTTCACCCTACGTCCATTCCAACTTCAAAGCACAGCCAATCAGCGAAGGGATTTCCCTCAACGACATCCGGAAGCCCGCGACCGCCGACGGATCCACCTCTGCTTTCAGCTGTCACACCAAAGACGCAATAACGAACACACTCCTCAAACCAGCTGTAACTGGTGTCGAGCTGATTTTAAGCTTAAAATTAAGACCGATTTTCCCCCCCCCCTTTCCCACCCCCCTGGGCTTGGTTTTTCTTCCTTAGTCGAATTTAATACCACTCTTTCAACGGTTAGGACTTTGAAACCTCATGCAACCCGGCAACTCTTTCCTTGATCTTTGTGTGTATGTTTGTGTGTTTTAGTTTAGTTTTTATGTAATCTAGAATAGCCAATAATTTCATGTTTCATTTATAAATAATTGATTGTCTGTTGTCATATAATTTCAAGGTTAAAACTATGCCAAAATATCCTTGCTTGCTACTTATCTCGTAGCTTATTTATAATAATTACCTCTGTTAAGAGCTCACAAATAATCATAATTGTGTTGGCCGTGGCCAGGAAAACACATATTAAATTTGTTAAAGATACTAAGAATCACCGGCTCGCTGGACGACCTTGATTTGAAGTAAAACTAACAAATTTGGATTGGTTTGATCAGGTGGAACTTGGGACCCTTATTAGACCCGAGTTCTAAGCAAAACCTGAGTAATAATGCTTAATTCCCTTACACTAAAGTAAAAAGATTACAACCTTCCATATACCGTGTCGGATCGTGAATTCGCCTTCTCATGATCTAAACAAGATTGTTATTATATGTTGGTACATAGGCAATATATTAGTGTCCTTAGAATCTTTAGTATTTTCGATTCAAGTTCCAGATACTAAGTTTCCCATTTTTCCACACAAAGCGTCATAAACTCCCCAGGATCTCAAACGCCCACTTGGGATTCCGGCCTTTCTCATTGGATAAGCCCATCTTGAGATGCGGGGATCTTCTCTGACCTTAAAGCTGACACGCCATGTGACCCGCCCCAGTCGGTGGTTCGGTCAATGCTAAGATGAAGATGTGAGAAAACGCTTCAGGATACTAAAGCATTGTGCCAGGCCTTTCGGCCTTCGACTTTTCCATTCACCAAAGATTCTCTGACTCAAATTGGTTCTTTCTCATCAACCAACTTCAGTCAGATCTTGGGCCTTAAGATTGCATCAGGAATCTCTTTCAGACAGCCGGGACTCGCAAGTATCAAACTTAGTCTATTAATTGATACATTAAGTATCAGTAACACCTTTTTACAAGGTGTGTTTGAACTAAGAATCTGACGTATCCCCCAGGCTTAGATCTGCTGAATATGCAAATGTTTCCATAAAATTCATTCTTTATGCCTCTTTTTGTACTGAGTTAAACTTTAACCCTTTTCCTATACCAACCTGTATGTGTGTGTGTGTGTAGTGTATGTTTAGACCAGTTAATGTGTGTATGTAGGATGTTTGACCAGTTTATGTGTTTATGTAGTATGTTGGTCTAGTTTAAGTGTTTATGTAGTTAATAAACCTTACTTGTATCACACTTGATGTTGTTCATTGTTTGCTCATAACCGGAGTCAATAATCATGCGGATTTACTCTACAAGCTTTTGTAGAATTGTACAGTAAGAAAGTTATTTCCCTTAACCATGAAATTAACGTTCTTGGAATTGACAATACAGTTGACCCTGAGAGGTCAGCTAATATCTACAGCGGATCTAATATGAATAGTTAATTATACTAGTTATGGTTAATTATTCATATTAATCATGAGCTGATTCGCTACATCTGAAGATCTTTGTAATTTCCTACTGTAAATTATCCAACTTAATTTTTGTTATACTCGTGCCTTCTAAGACTTCATATTTGGACAACTTCACGGCAATTTTCCATATATTTTAGATTCTCATAACAATCCATACATCATTGAAAGCTTATTTTATTCATTTCAATAAATTACTCTTATACTGGTTTTGTGGTCCAGGGTCACACACACACACACACCACACACACACATATATATATATATATATAATACACCAAAGGGTTTTGGTGGGCCTCCGCATCTGTTGGCTGAGAATACAATATTCCAGTAATAACAGAGCTCTATCCGTTTCACCGTTTGTATCACTCTGGTTGCAGTATTTCTCACAGGTAGTGTCATGGTGGGCACTGAAATCCATTATAATTTTATAAATAATACCGTTTTTGTGTCACAGAATGTAGTTTTAAGAGTTTATTAGGTGAGAATGTACTTGTTTAGACTTCAAATATGTGGTTTGTTAAAGAAAACCTCTATTTGAAAATTTGCTTCAACATTTTCGGAGATGTAAGCTCGGACAGTTTTTTGGTAATTTGCCACTGGCTCTGATGGCTCTATAGTGGTTAAACATGAGATATAATTTGTTTTGGGTAAATCTGACGGGCAGTCATTGGTCTCATTAATCTAATATTTGTTTCAGAGCAAATAGTTTTGGCTGAGGCAAAATCTCATCGTGTTATACTTTATGTAACTTTAATGCTGTATATCAGAGCGCTGCCTTTTTTGACTGAATTGCAACTTTTATGATGGCTGTTGTTGTTTATGAAAATTGTTATTCAATAAATAATAGTACTATTATTTATAGTACTTAGTATTGGGAAACAGTGTGTGTTCATGATGGTGATTTTAGTTACATTGTTCTGCCATTATGGCAATAAGTGACTGTTTTGTATGAGTGAGTCTGCAGTAAAGGCTTTTATATTGAAAGAGACTGAAACAGGGTTGTAAACAAGTTCTTTTTACTTTCAATAACAGCTTGTAAGACGCGACGCGGTTAACAGATGCAGTGAGCAGTGCTGTCATCGGAAATCACCCTTAACAGATGAAAGGATAGTAGGGCCTATGACAAAGATATCGCTTTCCTCAGCGGACATTCAAACAAATGTTTTATTGTGAATATGAGATTGAGCTGAAGAATAATGCAGGTAATCACACTCGCTCAGTCCCTCTCTCTTATAATACTATACATAATACAGTGAGCTTTTAATACAGTAATACAATAAGCTTTCAATGAAGCAACTCAACGTTCCTTCGATTCTATTCTAAACAGGATTCGCTCCAACCCTAACCAAACACACCTGAACAAGCTAATCAATGTCTTCAGGATTACTAAGGCTATAGGCAGGTGAGTTTTGTTTTCAGGGTTGGAGCTGAAATCTGCAGGACTGTGGCTCTCTAGGACCGAACTTGCCTACCCCTGTTCTAAAGTGACGTTTTTGAATTAGTAATGGAGGCTTGGGCTCAGCTGTTAAACTGTCAAACTGAGATTTGAATGCATGGAAAAGAGGGATTTTAAAGACACTTTATTGTTGTTTCTTATGTATTTACACACTCGTGCCATCGAACTGTTGTATAAACGCAATATCACATGGGTAGCAGTTTAATATGGCTGTATATCGGCATGCTGTGATAACCTACAGCTGAATCACAGCCGTGCCGATATGCAGCCATATCGCACTGCTACTCGTGTGATATTGCTCATTTATACCATGGTCTGTCTGAATACTCAATTCTGATTGGCTGGCAGGTATGCATTAAAACCGATTAATGCACATGTAGTTCCCAGTCAGTTAAATCACTGTTCTATATTAATACGCTGCTTTACATTATATTCCTCAGCAACGAGGTGTTTTTGAAGTAACTACACACAGCTTCATTGTTTGTAGAGAGACGCACAGACGCTGGTAACGCACACACAACCATCATCTCTCTTTCTGTCTCTCTCTCTGTTTCTCTTGCGATCAGTCGATAATTAATTCAAATAAATGCTGTAATTCATTCAAATAAATGTAATCTTACCACACTATTTTATCTCTGTATCTAATTTAAAGCAGGCAGAATGCTAGTAATAAGCCGTAAATGACAAAAATAACCTCTATTTTTACCCTTCCGGTCAAGTATTGCACTGCAAGTATCATTAATAGCTTTAACTTGTCAATGCTGCATTGCCATGTTAATAATTGGATAATGCACGGCTAGCTGTGCATTAAATGATTCGCGTTGGTGGTTTTCTTGCCGTGCTGATCCCTACTAAGACGTTCGGTCACATGGTGTGAATGGAAAATGGACTGAAATATGTTCACTACTAAAATTGAACCGAGTTCTTTTCTTAAACCCTGTTCACTTTTTGATTTATTTTTGACTGATAGAGTACAATGACTTGAGGATTATATCATTCATAAGGCATTCATTATTTATAGAAGCAGCAGCCTCATAGCACTGTTGCTCCCTGCCCTTTGAAAATAAAACTTGCTCAGAGAGAGCGAACAAAGGAAAATAATTAACTTCTAAATTGATTCAGAAGTGTTTGTGATTAGATTGTATGAGGCTAAGGCTACGTTTACACGACAACGGTGTAGCACAAATAGAAGTTTTTCCCTTGCGTTTTTAAAAAGTTTCACGTATACACGACAATGTTTTCAAGACAATTTGCGTTTACACATATCCGCGAAAATGGCCAAAACGTTGTATTACATATGCCAGGCCAGTAGTTGGCGCTGTCACCTTGTTAGTAAACAGTACCTGTAGGGAAGTGACGATTAAATGATGTGTATGATGGGTTTCTGCTGTTGGTTGTAATATTGGTAAGGTAAATCCACACTTTGCTGAAGAAGCGTTAGCAAACTCTTGAGCAGCAACAACAGTACCATGTACTCCGCCATTTTTGTGTGTTTGTTCGCGCTTGCCTTTAAAATCGACACGTACTGCGCATCTCTACATACCTAACACGTACTACGCACGCGCATGTCACCGTTTTCAAAGATTCCCGTATTGGGTGTTTACACAGAAACGATAACGGTGCCGTTTTCAAAAACGTATATGCGTTTTCAGTCCTCAAAATGCCGTTGTCGTGTAAACGAACAGTAAAAATGCATTAAAAGTTTCCCGTTTTTGGCTGAAAACGTTGTCGTGTAAACAGTCCCTAGGAAGGAAATCAACAATCACAAGCT
Organism: Sinocyclocheilus anophthalmus; assembly: GCA_018155175.1. Classification (NCBI taxonomy): domain Eukaryota; kingdom Metazoa; phylum Chordata; class Actinopteri; order Cypriniformes; family Cyprinidae; genus Sinocyclocheilus; species Sinocyclocheilus anophthalmus. Next base: position 402,856 of record JADLZN010008525.1, on the reverse strand, counting down.
GGAAGGTGACCGTGCTTCACCATCTCTGTAGAATCTCACTAGCGTCTGTTGCAGTGACGTCTGAATGCCTTTTTGCAGCTAAATAAATTTTCACAGCAAATGCACATTTATTGTGATTTAAATTGTATTACATTTACAGCTAATGTGGTATATAAACATTGTATCTTATTAAATTAATTTGCACATTGTTTTTACTTATGAATTGTTTTTATTGATAATAATTTATGAACTTTACCGACTTATTGCAAACATTATTTTCTTTGTGAGCAAAGGCCTTAGTCTTTTATGTTCATAAATAAATAAATAAATGTTACAATGGCCTTTGACTTGCTATTAATTACTGTAATTAAAATCTACTCTGCATGGTGAAAAACACAAAAATACCCCATAGAATGCTATTTAAAATAGTACTAACGAATATACTTAAGTGCAAACTGAATGTGTAGTAATATCCTGGGACACTTAATTGCATGTTAATTGAATTCATATTTAATGCACTTATCTTAACTTTAGAATGCTTTTTTGACCCACTTAAGTAGGAAGTACATACATCTTTATACATAATTTGATAATTACTATTATTGTTTTTGAAAAAAAATGTTTAGTGTATTGCCAAATAGCAAGTATTTAACGTCAGTTTAATTTCTATTGAAACTATATTTAAATATAATTGTAATTGCACATTTGTAATGATGAAGTTGCAATTTAGTATATTAAAAATATATCGAATTTATATGTAATATCAAATAATAACAGTTAAAATTATGATCAAGTGCATTACATAGTGTTAGTCCAACACATCAATATGTAGTGTACTCTCTAAAAATTATACTCTCTTTCAGTACACTTAAGTAGCCTTTTATTGCATTTATATTATACTATCTGCAATACAGTTTATATTAAAAATATGATTTTAAGTACACTACAAATTTACATTCATTACGTTAAACTTCTTTTCACAAGGTTGTCCAATTTGTTAATTAATTTAATCAAAATGCAGGTGTTTATTTGAAATGTATGTGGGCTTATACAGATGTTTGTGGCCAAAAGGAGTGACTTTTTTTGTACTCACAGAATGATCAATTAGGGGTTTTCACATGCACACACACACACAAAAAAATGCGGTTGTCACTCCTAAAACTTTATAGCATGTACATGGCTAACATGCATCAGGCACAGAGACAGAAATAAAGACCTGCTGTCAGGTGGAGATATGCAGAAGAATCACATCAGAGAAAGAAGCTTGTCCTAGAACAAATTGAGACAGAACGCACTGATAAAGAAAGAGCAGGGTGAAGAAGGATGAAAGGAATCATGCTTAGGGGTGTGTAAGAGAGGACAAGAGGGGAAACGAAAGATAGGAAGAAAGTCAAGGTGAATGAGTTATGCCCCAAAGAACAAAGAAGCAGAGAGAAGGTGAGTGCTGTGTTTGAGTGAGTGACCCCGGGCTCCACTGCAGGAAGTGCTGCTGCTCTCCTTCATCAAAACACTGAGCGAGCACAGGAGAGACGCGGGGTTTGCAGTGGCCAGGAGACTCAGAGATCACGATTTTTACTGACAGGAATGAGACGAAGAGAAAGTTTCTTTATAGCAAAAACCAAAGGAAACAGAGATCATATGAAATGACATGAAAACCGCCCACCAAGGCAATGTGTTTAGGTATGCACTCGTGACAGCTGTTCCAAACAGCAGGAACCAAAATAACGCTGCCTTATAGTAAGTTACTTTGTTTTTTACCCAAAATTTAGGGCAGCATCGCTTGTATCCATTTATGTATAAGGCAAATTCAGAAAAAGATCAGTGAAAAGTTTCATCTAAGATGACAGACGGAGTCAAGGGAAATATCAGTTTCAACTAGATTTGCATTTCCCAAAGGAAAATATAAGTGTTAGCAAAGGTAGCAAAATAATATCGTTGAAGGTTTAGGTGAGATTAGGCTAAAAGAAGTTGCAGCTAGGGCTTAAAATGAACACTAACCAAGTGCTAAATGCAAGTAAAAACCAACCTTGGCGAATATATAGAACCGTGTTACTTGCCAGTTGCTTGGTAACTTTTGTTATATGAACAAAATAAAAGATATGTAAAATATTGTTATATTAATTGATTATTATTATTATTATTATTAAATACTTTACAATTCAGTAGTATTATAGCAATATTTCATTATTTTGTTTAAATTGTCTATCTTTATCTAATAATAATAATTGCAATTAGATGTTTCCCCATTTTTTTTTTTTTTTTTTAAGGAATACGGCACAGACGGTTTTTCATGTCTCAGTAGGAAAAAAGAAAGAAAGAAATACTTAAACCAGTAAATAACTAATCCATTTTCTGAAGTCACTGGCCATTGGCATGTGTGGTAAAAATGTTTTATAGCCTGGTCGCAGCACTATACAAATTCGTAAGCAATGATCAGTAACAATTCAGTGTGCAAACAAATGCAAGAAAGAACACTGATCACAAGTCAGTATGCAAAAGTTACAGTTATTACATATTACATTACTGTAGGTTAAGGATACACTATGGTTTTTGCCCATGATTTGTAGTCTGGACAAGTCAATGCTAGTTACTGAAAGTCATAGCCAGTGTGCAGATCTTGGGCAGTGGACAGCATAGTGCATGATGGGCACAGACTCTTATGTTCTAGCTTCAGACTATGATACCATCCAGTCTGAGGATATCAACATGTTTAATATTTTGAGCCACTTTTAGAACATATACCCTATTGCAATCTGTACAGGGCACAAGGACCATGTCTACTCACCTGACCAGCTTTTTTGACAGAGCCAACTAATGCAGACTCCTATACATACATGTTTGTTTTCATCTGTCATAGGGCTGGACGATATGGCCAAAATTTATATCACGATATATTTCTTAATTTCGGTCGATACGATATAATTCCGATATCGATATGAACACTATTAAAAAAAGCCTCACAAAAACGGCCAAGAACGGCCACAACAGGTGTCTGTACCTACAAACTTATGAAAAATTAATTTGCCAACTCTATGAAACCTACTCCTATAAAACTATATAATACTTTAGAGAGAAAAAACATCACAAATAAATTAATGTTAACCTTTTATTTGTATTTAGCCTTCATACAAACAATAAATGTGAAATCACTGTCAAATAAATCTCACTCTCCTTATTAATATTAATATTTTTTACTCAATATAAGGCTCCTACCAGTCAAAAGTTTTTGAACCGTAAGATTTTTAATGTTTTTTAAAGAATTCTCTTCTGCTCACCAAACCTGCATTTATTTGATCCAAAATACAGAAAAACAGTAACATTTTGAAATATTTTACTATTTAAAATAACTGTTTTCTATTTGAAAATATACAAACCTGATTCCAAAAAAGTTGGGACACTGTTCAAATTGTGAATAAAAACAGAATGCATTGATGTGGAAGTTTCAATTTCAATATTTTATTCAGAATACAACAGATGACATATCAAATGTTTAACTGAGAAAATGTATAATTTTAAGGGAAAAAATTAGTTGATTTTAAATTTCATGGCATCAACCCATCTCAAAAAAGTTGGGACAAGGCCATGTTACCACTGTGTGGCATTCCGTCTTCTTTTTATAACAGTCTGCAAACGTCTTGGGACTGAGGAGACAAGTTGCTCAAGTTTAAGAATAGAATGTTGTCCCATTCTTGTCTAATACAGGCTGTATTCTAGTTGCTCAACTGTCTTAGGTCTTTTGTCGCATCTTCCTCTTTATGATGCTCCAAATGTTTTCTATGGGTGAAAGATTTGGACTGCAGGCTGGCCATTTCAGTACTCGGATCCTTCTGCTACGCAGCCATGATGTTGTAATTGATGCAGTATGTGGTCTGGCATTGTCATGTTGGAAAATGCAAGGTCTTCCCTGAAAGAGATGACATCTGGATGGGAGCATATGTTGTTCTAGAACTTGGATATACCTTTCAGCCTTGATGGTGCCTTTCCAGATGTGTAATCTGCCCATGCCACACGCACTCATGCAGCCCCATACCATCAGAGATGCAGGCTTCTGAATTGAGCGCTGATAACAACTTGGGTTGTTTTTGTCCTCTTTAGTCCGGATGACATGTCGTCCCAGTTTTCCAAAAAGAACTTCCAATTTTGATTCGTCTGACCACAGAACAGTTTTCCCACTTTGCCACAGTCCATTTTAAATGAGCCTTGGCCGAGAGAAAATGCCTGCGCTTCTGGATCATGTTTAGATATGGCTTCTTTTTTGACCTATAGAGTTTTAGCCGGCAACGGCAAATGGCACGGTGGATTGTGTTCACCGTCAATGTTTTCTGGAAGTATTCCTGAGCACATGTTGTGATTTCCATTACAGTAGCATTCTGTATGTGATGCAGTGCCGTCTAAGGGCCCGAAGATCACGGGCTTCCAGTATGGTTTTCCGGCCTTGACCCCTACGCACAGAGATTGTTCCAGATTCTCTGAATCTTTTGATGATATTATGCACTGTAGATGATGTTAACTTCAAACTCTTTGCAATTTTTCTATGAGAAACTCCTTTCTGATATTGCTCCACAATTTTCGCCGCAGCATTGGGGGAATTGATGATCCTCTACCCATCTTGACTTCTGAGAAACTGCCACTCTGAGAGGCTCTTTTTATACCAATCATGTTGCCAATTGACCTAATAAGTTGCAAATTGGTCCTCCAGCTGTTGTTTATATGTACATTTAACTTTTCCGGCTTCTTATTGCTACCTGTCTCAACTTTTTTGGAATGTGTTGCTCTCATGAAATCCAAAATGAGCCATTATTTGGCATGACATTTCAAAATGTCTCTCTTTCAACATTTGATATGTTATCTATTTTCTATTGTGAATAAAATATAAGTTTGAGATTTGTAATTATTCCATTCCTTTTTTACTCACATTTGTACAGTGTCCCAATGTTTTTGGAATTGGGTTTGTATTTTTCCTGTGATTTCAAGCAGAGCTTTAGCAGCCTTCCTCCAGTTCCAACAAAACCTGATCCGTCAGAAATCCTTCTAATATTCTGATTTGCTGCTCAATAAAACATTATTATTATGAGTTGAAAACAGCGGAGTGAGTTTTTCAGGTTTCTTTGATGAATAAAAAGTTCAGAAAAACCGCACTTATCTAAAATAGAAATGTTTTGTAACATTTTAAATGTCTTTATCATCACTTTTGATCAATTTAAAACATCCTTGCTAAATGAAAGTAATAATTTCTATAATATAAATTTTAAAAAAAGCTTTTGAATGGTATAGTGTATAATGTTACAAACTTTTTAATTTTAAATAAATGCTGTTCTTTTGATCTTTTTTATTCAAAGAATCCTGAAAAAATTTACTCCACTGTTTTAAATATTGATAATCAGCATATAAGCATATTAGAATGATTTCTGAAAGATATTGTGACACTGGACTTGAGTATTCCTAATTATGCTGAAAATTCAGCTTTGATCGCATTAATAAATTACATTTTAAAATATATTCAAATAGAAAGCAGTTATTTTAAATAGTAAAAATATTTCAAAATGTTACTGCTTTTGGTGCATTTTGGATCAAATAAATGCAGGCTTGGTGAGAAGATAATTCTTTAAGAAACGTTAAAAATCTTGCAGTTTAAAACCTTTGACTGTTAGTGTAGGCTGATTATTCTTATAGATTGAAACATGCATTAACCAGGATAACGAGTATGAATCATGCTCCGAGTTGCTTCAGAAACAAAAAAATAGAGCAACAACAAAAGCGTGTTGCTGGAAATGGGTTTTATTGTTGAAAATGCAAACTGCTTGTCTGCCAACAGGAGGCGCTGTGAGAGCGGCAGAACTAACGGTTTCTCCAGTAACGGCTGTAAACAAAGAAGCTCCGCTCATGAACGCTACTTTATAAGATAAAATGCCATCTAACATGCTGAAGACAGTCGGTTCCCTTCAGATATACATTCATATAAAACACCCGCGACGTGTTTTGATTTTGAAGCGTGCAGTGCTCTTGTTTATTCAACGAAGTCAAACGGCACAGATAAATCAATGTATGGGAAACACTGGCGATGTATTTCGGAAATGTGTTTAAAAATCATATCACGTTAGTGAAAAAAATTATATTGCGATACATACTGAAATTGAATTATTGTCATTCCCTAAGCTTTCAGCATCTGGATCTTCTGGCAATGAGGCACTGTGTGTTGTTTTTGGAATGAGTCGAATTGTGAGCTGTGTACAGCTCTTCAGTTGTTTAATTGCTGATACCCAGTTTTTTCCTTTATAACATTTACAATTTCAGAAGCGTAATTCTGAGTGCTAGTGTTTTAAATTATGTTCAGTTTGGTGTGTGTGGGTAGCGTATTCCAGCCTTTATATTTCAGCAAGTGAATTCTAGCAATGATCTAGTGTTAAAAATTCACCCCTTCATGTATATTTTGTGTTTTATGTGTCCTCATGCTTTAAGCCTTACTCAAGTCTCTGCGCATTCTTTTCGTGTTCGTGTATGAGCTACCGCGGTATTGGAGTTGTCGACTACAATCTTGACCACATGCATAATTGAAGATCAGCATACCATTTGCTAAAATCGGGCTCTGATTACAAATTTAACTTTAAAAGATTGTTTTAATCTTTCTTTCTCTGTAATCAACTGATACTTTTAAATCAACAATGTACCTTTTTTTAATATTAAATACAACTCAGTGTAATACGTTCATTAAGACATATTAATACTATTTGTACTTAAAACGTTTAAGTTGTTTTTTTTTTCTGAAAAAGATGAATTTCACTTTATCATCTTTTGATAAAGCTAAATAATAACCGGTCGGGGTAAAATAAGTATTGAATTTGTCTCAGTAAATATATTTCTAGGTGCTGTTGACATGAAATTTTCACCGGATGTCGGTAACAACCCAAGTAATCCATACATACAAAGAACACAACACAAATAAGTTCAGAAATTAAGTTCTGTGTAATAAATTGGAATGACCCAGGTATTGAACACGCTTACTGAAATTTATTTAATACTTCGTACAAAAGTACTAGTCGTATGCATTGCTCAGGTGTGATTTTGGCCCATTCTTCCACACAAACAGTCTTCAATCTTGAACTCCATGGGCCTCTTCTATGAACTCTAATCTTTAGTTCTTTCCATAGATTTTCTATTTTCCATTCTAGCAGCTTTTCTTTCTTTCTCTGAAACCAAATGATAGTTTGCTTGGCTGTGTGTTTGGGATCATTATCTCGCTGGAATGTCCACCCTCATTACATTTTCATCATCCTGGTAGATGGCAGCAGATATTTTATCAAGAATGTCTCGGTACATTTTTCAATTCATCCTTCCTTCAATTATATGAATTTTGCCAGTGCTACACCATGATGTTTTTGGGGTGATGTGCAGTGCCATTTGACCTCCAAACATGGTGTGTATTATCCAAAGAGTACAATTCTTGTCTCATCTGACCAGACTATATTCTCCCAGTATTTCACAGGCTTGTCTAAATGTTGTGCAGCAAACTTTAAACGAGCTTCAACATGCTTTTTCTTCAGCAATAGAGTCTTGTGTGGTGAGCATGCATACAGGCCATGGCGGTTGCGTGCATTACTAAATGTACTTATTATTTTCTTTGAAACAATTGTACCTGCTAATTCCAGGTCTTTCTGAAGCTCTCCACAAGTGATCCTTGGCACTTGGACAACTCTTCTGATAATTGTTTTCATCAGAAGAGTTGAAATCTTGCGAGGAGCACCTGGTCGTGGCCGGTTTATGGTGAAATTAATTCTGTGTTCTTTCCACTTTCGGATTATAGCCCCAAAATTGCTCACTGGAACATTCAGAAGTATAGAAATCCTTCTGTAACCAATGCCATCAGTATGTTTTGCAACAATAACCTTGCGAAGGTCTTGAGAGAGCACTTTGCTTTTACCCATCATGAAATGCTTCTTGTGTGACATGTTGGTCATGAGACACCTTTTTATAGGCCATCAGCTGAGACTGAACTAGCTAATATTAATTTCCACTGACAAGGGGCAGGATTGCTTTCTAATTACTGATAGATTTCAGCCGGTGTCTTGGCTTTCCATGCATTTTTGCACCTCCCTTTCTTCATGTGTTCAATGCTTTTTTCCCCTGTGTCATTCTACTTTATTACACAGAACTTAATTTATTTGTTTTGGTCTCTTTGTATGTATGGATTACTTGGGTTGTTACCGACATCTGGTGAGAATTTAGAAATATATTTACTGAGAAAAATGGTGATGTGTTCAATACTTATTTTACCCGCTGTACTTTAAAAAATATATACTATGTATGTAAAATAATAATCATTCAGCAAACTGAATGTTTTGAATACTTAACTGCATGTTAATTGCATGATTAAATGAAAATGTATGATAGTTAAATTCTTTATTAAATTCAATTAGTTAAACATTAGAGTGCTTTTGTGACCCTCTTTAGTAAGACTTAGGTACACCTATATATGCAATTTCATAATTACTTCTATTAAAAAAAACTGCTGAATGCACTGACAAGCGTTTATAAGCTAAAATGTAGTGTACTGTCATTTCCCTTTAAACTTCAAATATCCATGTGAACTAATAACTAAGATAAACCTGAAAGTAATCAAGACAGTGAACCAATGACAAGACAGAACTGAGATCCACCTGACAAGGCTACAAACCAATAAAAAAACATAACACATGAACCAAAGGAAGCACATGAGAAGATCACATGTGGAGCACAATCACATGACAAAACGTGAGCTAGCGACAGGGACTGAGAGGCGGTTCAAACAGAGGACAGTTAGAAATCTTGGATGAGCTCAGAGGAGTCCCAGAGAATGAATGATATGTGGAGAACTGTGTTTAGAGCACACCTGTCTGAATGTGTGATGGATAGAGTGTGAGAGATGAATGAGAGCAGAGGGGAAGAGGACGCTTGATGAGGTTCTGATCTGAAACGTACGGCCCGACATCAGGTCAGAGGAAGAGCAAGAAAGGAGGAATTTGTCAAGTCGACAAATGATTGTTCTGGCATCTTATCAGCTCGCCAGTCAATTTCAGCCATGGAAATACCAGAGTGAAGGGCACCTTTCTTCCAACAATCACCGTAAAATGAGCACATTTAACATTCAGAGCATTACAACAACCATTAAAGGGAAAAAAACACTTTATGCCATTATTATTCATGCAGTGCATTAAACAACTCATGTTTTATATCCATCTCAGATTATTTACTTCATAGTAAATCCATTTTTTGTATCTACAGCAAAAAAATATTAATTGCGTTCCATATGACATCAGCGATCTGACCCATTAGAACTGCAGTGCTTTCAGTGCATTCCACTTTAGCTTTAATGTGATTGTGATGGTAATTGTGTCACCTCTTATCATCGATTAGTTATGCAAGCAAGATAAAAAAAGCCTTTGCGTACCATTCCCCTAATCCGCAATTAAAAGTGGCGATGGGGCTGTTTGCGTTCTTCTCACCAAGGGCTGTGTGCTGCATTCCAGACCTCTCCTTTTACTGATGCCCTTGCCAAAGTCATCGTCACATGTGGAAAACCAAAAATTGTATCATTCCTTTTCAACTGTCAGTCTCCCTGGTACAGCTAGAGAGCATTGAGGGGCACATCCATGACTAGATTATTGAAAGACAGTCACTGACTAATTTCTCCTTGACTTTTTATCCCACTAACTCTCATCCTCTGATCCTCTCTCTTTAGGTAATGAGCTCCTCTATCGTACCCGTGAAGGTGATGTGGTCCGCTTTAACATGGAGACCAACGAGAGTACAATCCTGGTCACAAACAGGAAGTTTGTAAGTGTTTTGTTCCAACTCTTTCTTCCACATAAAATTGTGAAACCCTTTAAAGAAAAAGTTCACCCCAAACTGAAAATTTGCTGAGCATTTACTCAACCTCAGGTCATTTAAGATGTAGATGAGTATTTTTTCCTCGGAAGAGATTTGAAAAAATTTTGCATTACATCACTTGCTCACCAACGGATCCTCTGCAGTGAATGGGTGTCGTCAGAATGAGAGTTGATTAAAAACATTACAATAATCCACACAACGCCAGTCCAACACTCAACACTGTGTGAAACAAAAAGTTGCATGTTTGTAATAGAATCCATCAAGATGTTTTCAATTTCAAACAGTCCAACTAAAATATGAATCCTCTATCCATAATATCACTTTCTCCAGTGAAAAAGTAGTCTCATCTGAATCAGGAGAGAAATGCACAGATCTGAAACTGTTTAAAAAGTGAAACTTCTAAAAGTCTATTTGGTCCAGGAGGTGCACTGTTCAAGTTAAAAACGTCTTAATGATGGATTCGTTTCTTACAAACATGCAGAATTTTACTTTACACAGACATTAATGGATGACGATATTCATGTGGATTCCTTGTGGATTAGCATGTGAGGTAATGCTAAATTTCTCAGTTATGTTTCGATAAAAGAAACTCGGTAACACTTTCTATGAAGCCCGTATTTATAATACATTATAAGGGTATTCTTAAGGCATTACAATGAATGCATAATGCATTATAAAAAAAAGTATAATATGTTATCAACTCATGAATAATCATAACAACAATTATAATACTTACGTATTTGTGGTTATAAGTTTAAAGAGTATGATTATTTATAACACACAATAAACACCATGTTAAATCTACAAAACCCAAAATTCAAAAAAAGTGGGGACACTGTACAAATTGTGAGTAAAAAGGAATGGAATAATTTACAAATTTCATAAACTTATATTTTATTCACAATATAATATAGATAAAATATCAAATGTTGAGAGTGAGACATTTTTAAATGTCATGCCAAATATTTGGCTCATTTTGGATTTCATGAGAGCTAAACATTCCAAAAAAGTTGGGACAGGTAACAATAAGAGGCCGGAAAAGTTAAATGCATATAAGGAACAGCTGGAGGACCAATTTGCAAATTATTAGGTCAATTGGCAACATGATTTGGGTATAAAAAGAGCCTCTCAGAGGGCAGTGTCTCTCAGAGCAATGCTGCGGCGAAAAATCGTGGAGCAATATCAGAAAGGAGTTTCTCAGAGAAAATTGCAAAGAGTTTGAAGTTATCATATCTACAGTGCATAATATCATCCAAAAATTCAGAGAATCTGGAACAATCTCTGTGCATAAGGGTCAAGGCCGGAAAACCATACTGGATACCCGTGCTCTTCGGCCCTTAGACGGCACTGCATCACATACAGGATTGCTACTGTAATGGAAATCACAACATGGGTTCAGGAATACTTCCAGAAAACATTGTAGGTGAACACAATCCACCGTGCCATTCGCCGTTGCCGGATAAATCTCTATCGGTCAAAAAAGAAGCCATATCTAAACATTATCCAGAAGCGCAGGTGTTTTCTCTGGGGCAAGGCTCATTTAAAATGGACTGTGGAAAAGTGGAAAACTGTTCTGTGGTCAGACGAATCAAAATTTGAAGTTCTTTTTGGAAAACTGGGACGCCATGTAATCCGGACTAAAGAGGACAAGGACAACCCAAGTTGTTATCAGCGCTCAGTTCAGAAGCCTGCGTCTCTGATGGTATGGGGTTGCATGAGTGCGTGTGGCATGGGCAGCTTCACATCTGGAAAGGCACCATCAATGCAGAAAGGTATATCCAAGTTCTAGAACAAAATATGCTCCCATCCAGACGTAGTCTCTTTCAGGGAAGACCTTGCATTTCCAACATGACAATGCCAGACCACATACTGCATCAATTACAACATCATGGCTGCGTAGAAGAAGGATCCGGTTACTGAAATGGCCAACCTGCAGTCCAGATCTTTCACCCATAGAAAACATTTGACGCATCATAAAGAGGAAGATCCGACAAAGACCTAAGACAGTTGAGCAAATAGAAGCCTGTATTAGACAAGAATGGGACAACATTCCTAGTCCTAAACTTGAGCAACTTGTCTCCTCAGTAGCCCAGACGTTTGCAGACTGTATAAAAAGAAGAGGGGATGCCACACAATGGTAAACACGGCCTTGTCCCAACTTTTTTGAGATGTGTTGACGCCATGAAATTTAAAATCAACTTATTTTCCCTTAAAATTATAAATTTTCTCAGTTTAAAAATTTGATATGTCACCTATGTTGTATTCTGAATAAAATATTGAAATTAGAAAATTCCACATCATTGCATTCTGTTTTTATTCACAATTTGTACAGTGTCCTAACTTTGGAATCGGGTTTGTACTTCATTTACAGAATAATGGACTGTATCATATTTTGACATTGTTTATTTAAGATCTGCACAGTATCTTACTACAGCTTGTGAATGGTTCGATTTTGAGTGTTATTTGAGTGTTTCCTGTAGCGCTAATGTTAATTAATTGATGTGAGCTTAAAACTCCAACTGAAAAAAATGCAATGTTTAATATGGTTACATTTTATTTTGATGGTCCCCTTAATCAATCGACTATAAGCAACTTTGCAACTACATGCCAACTAACTCTCATTAGAGTATTAGTATGCTCAAGAATGGTAGAATAAGTTGACATACTTGCAAAGACACTCATAGTCAGTTTATCTGTTGGTTGACCATCAAAATAAACTGTTAGCAAATATTTACATCAGCAGACATACTAATACTCTAATGACCGCTAGTTGATATGTAGTTGCAGAGTTACTTATCAACAGCTGTTTAAAGGGTACTATCAAAATAATCAAATTGATATTATAATAAAAATAGTTCAAAGCAAATGTGTTATTACACATTCATCTGATCTGATATCTGATCTTATGGCTGTTTGAGAGAAAAAGTGTTATTATTATTATTATTACTAATAAGTGGTCTTTGACCGCTTTAAGTAAAGTAGCATAAGAAAAATGGCAAGATATGAGACTTATTATACATTATAACTATGAGAAATATAATTCATTGTAAAAGTGGATGCAACGTGTTCCTTGTGTTATAAATCATCATACTCTTACAAACTATAACCACAAATAAGTAACTATTATAATACATTAAAACTGTTCTTATAAATATTCATGAGATGATACAACATATAATAAGGTTTTTTATAATGAATTAGATGCTTATTGTCACGAATTCGGTCCATGGACTACATATCCCATCATTCTTTGCACGATTTGCACACTGCACTGATTGCACTCATTGCACACAGCTGTTTCTAATCACCTCACTCACTATATAACACCCACTCTAACCACCTTTCTTGACTGAGTATTGTTTAGCCTGTACCCTTTCTGAGTCTCCGTGTTTTCCTAGTTTTTGCCTTGCCCTGTCTGTTTTCTCCGGTTTTGATCTTCACCTGTTTTCCTGGATTTATCCCTTTAGTCTCGCCCCTGTGATTCTGTCTGCAGATCGGTGACCTACGCTAGCCTTAGGACTATTCTTGTGTTTTTGCCCGCCATATACCTGTTTGCCATTGTTCGACCCTGCCTGTTATACCACGTCTCTTTAACAAAAGCTTGCAGATGGATCCACACGTCTCACGTCTCATCAGCCCCGTTACAATAATGCCTTAAGAATACCCTTATAATGTTATTATAAATACGTGCTTCATAGAAAGTGTTACCGCAAACTCATCTACATCATGCAAGGCCTGAGGGTTCAATTTTAAATTTTTTATGAAAAATTTTATTTTACCACTTGTAGTACACCTGAACCCATCTTTTATACACTAGTACACTCAAGTGTACTACAAGTGGTAACTAAATACATTTTTAATACAGAGATAGTATGTTAAAGCACATTTTAGTTCATATTCATGGTGTCTCAAAATATCTCAGTTGAGTACACTTAGATATTCTTTACGATTACCTTAAGTACTAAAGAATCATTTTTAGTATATTAAGCACAAAATTAGTGCATGAAAATAGAGCACTTTAAGTACATTATGGAAGTGCACTTTTTTTCACCTGGGAAATATTCCTATGAAGACATATGAAAATCAAAATTGCTACTATTTGTGAACGATTCATCTGTTCAAAGTGATTCCAAAAAGTATTAAGTCATACTTAAAAATGTATTTTCTCTTCACTAGCTTCATTTCCTTCATCATTTTTGGTCATTTACTTCTAATCATCTGGTGTTTCGATGATTTTAAGTGGATGTATGAAGTCAGTTCTCCTGAAGTTCACACAGCAGAGAATCACAGGTGCAGAGAATCTCATTAACTATCAACCATGATCCACAACATCTGACAACTAGAAAGTGCCGTGCTTTAAAAAGTCTGGAATCTTTTGTTTTATTATTTCTTTTGTGAAAGAATTGGTCTGAAATTGTAGTTGTGCTTTATTCTTTAGAATAAATGACACTTGTTTTGATATGTTGTTTATACATTAAGTTAAGATATTTTTGGGGTCACCATATTCTACACACAATTGTTTATTTTCAAAATGTAACTCTTAAATAACTTTTGCATGTGGGGGAAATAATATTAAACAGTATAATACCAACATTTAAGGTGCAAGTCATTCTTCCTCATTAGAGGCATTTTACACATATATAAATGTATAGTATAGCTTCCAAAATGTATTTATAACAATGTCCCTGACATTGAGCCGTTCTTGTGAAAAGAAGTGCACTTAATCGTGTTGAATATGCACTTGTAGTGTGCTTCAAATCTCAAAAGTATAATATATATTATATATATATATATATATATAGAAAAAAAACTGTACATGAAGATAATTATATGCATGAAAGAAGATGCTCTTAAGAGTACACTTTCAGGACTGTTTCTTAATGTGTTTTTGTAATAATGTCAAGATATGGTTTCACTTATGGTTTAATATGGATTAAATCATATGCTTCATTTAAACATTCAATGCACTTGCCAATAGCACATCTACTGTACAATATACAATTTCATAGTGATCAGAAAGTGCATCAAAAAACAAACAAAACACAATAGTCCAATCAAAGGTGATAGATACAATCAACTCCCACCTTATATTATTTCCTCATGAATTTGTCACATTATGAAAGATAAATGCATTGTGAATGTCTCATTGTGCCTTAAGCACATGCAAGTAGAGTCATGCATCAGCATGCGCTACAGTATGAATTACTCCACCGTCATACAGCACATCACAGGAGCGACAGTTCTATTGTTATTAATAGAGCTGATGAACGCATCCATCATTAGTGCACTGTTCTGTGTAACTTGTTAACAGCTTCAGATCATTAAAGTGGGGCTGGTGGGATGCAAAACAGTGGAGGCAAGGACACAGAACATGATGTTTGTTGAGAATCAAAGAGTGGCAGCTCTGATTAATGCCACGCTCTCCCCACGATCTGTCACAGCCGTTTAAGGAATATGGTAATGAAACTATGCTTTCTATAAAGTCTAATTTACCTTTTCTCGTTTCTTTTTTTTTTCCCCAGGAAATGTACAAAGCCAGCAAATATGAGGTTTCCCCAGATATGAAACTCGTTCTGCTGGCCTACAACGTGCAGCTGGTGAGGCCTGTGTTTATTTGGGTGTTGTATGTGTGTGTTGAGATGAAAGTAATCATGGCACAATGTGAAAGGGCTGTCACACTCCACCACCTTACCAGAACAAAAATACACCCCGCTGGAGTGACAGGAACCCGGCAATCTCTCACACACACACACACACACACACACCTGCCAGTCGAGAGAGAGGAGGACAGAGGCTGTTTTCACACTTGGTTTGATTGGTTGGTCTGAACTCGGCTTCTATTCAACCCTCACCCCCATCTCTTTTCATATTGTGTTATACAGTATGGCTCCAAACCACAGGGTGTCTGCATGATTGTAAGAATTAGCCGCAGGTGTTGCTAGCTAGGTAACAATTCAATAGAAGACGGCACCAAAAACCAGAGCTTCCACAATAATAGAAAGCCTGGACATGACAGGGAATTTTAAAGTGTGATTTCCAGACTTTGAAATTGAAATGTAAAGTTAAAATGTAAAGGAAATTTCTTCAGTTCTAAAGTAGTTCATCAGTTGTATTTCAACTATTGCGCTGCAGTTTAACTAAATGATCCTTATCCAATTCAGATGGCTGTGAATACTTATGTACATGTGAAAATTATTATTATTTTTTTAAACAAACTTCTTTCACTTTGTTAAATGGGGTATTGTTTGTAGAATTTTGAAGAAAATAAAGCATTTAATCCATTTTGGAATAAGGCTGTAACATAACAAAATGTGGAAAAACTGAAGCGCTGTGAATAGTTTCCAGATACACTGTACATTATCAGTGTCAAAGATATGTTACTGAACTACTGAAGTACTGAAGTAACCATTTATATATTCATTTATATATATATATATATTCTGACCATTTTGTTGGCATTAATTGTTATTTTTCAGTTGAATCTTTTGGACAGTAACCCAAACCACAATATCCAGTCTAACACAGAGTCGGTTCCTTGCTGCACACCTCATTTCAGGAAACATCTTCCACATTAACCAAACAAACCTGACTGTCTTCTTACAGACTGCACTTAAAGCTTTAGTGTGCAAAGAAATGATGAAAGCACAAACTCTGAAGGACACTAGAGTCGGACACCGCAGGTGACAAGTTAGTTTGATCTGGGCAGCCATCGTACAGAGCTGAAGAGACGGAGGAGAAGGTGTCATGAGCGCTGGGACAGTGACACCAGAGCACTTCACACACACATGACAAGAAAGAGTGAGCCAAAGAAAAGAGTGTGAGCACTGCCTCTAGTTTGTTATTCAGTGCCCGTCCCAACATCACCTTGATGGATGACAACCTCGTCCCCCAGCTGTCATTGCCTATGCTTACGCACACACACACGTTCATAACGCCCCTCATTCTCAAACTCTGTCATGGTGCTGCTTGCCCTTCACAAAGGAGCTCTCCATCTCTCTGCATCTGTAAGACAGAGGGAGGTGCTGAGTACAGGTGTTGAATGTTAATCTTTGACAGTATTAACAGCTCCGCTACAGCACACGTGTCAAGCTCATGTCAGCTGTGAGCATATGCTGCGGTCAGCCCTCTGGCTCATTGACAGCTGTTGACACTGTCCTCAGAGTGATACAGCAGCACTCCTGCCTTCTTCAGAAACGATGGATTAGGATTTTATGAAATGAGTCGGTTCTGCCTCTGAAATCTGATTGTACGTGTCATATTTGAAGAACACCTGTGACCACACATTAGTTGAATTCTATATTAATGCACTAAGATGCAGCTTACAGAAAGGCTAATGTACTGTAGAGTTGTTTAGTATTTATTTGTTTATTTATTTTAAAAATAATTACAAAATCTAGCCTTTATATTTGTTATTTAAAAAAAAATGTTTAAAAAATTTAATATAAATACATAGTTTTATATTAAAAGCAAATTAAAATAAATAAGTTTTACTAACTAAACTATTAGTATGTCATGTTTGGTAAACATCATTTAAAAAGTAATATTCATAATAATGAATGAACCTTATTTTCAATATTATGTAAGTAAAACAGAGGAATGCTACAAATATTTAAAAATATATGGTTCAAGGTGGAAGTTTATTTTTATTATAAAATACATTAATTTTTACAAATTACTGTAAAAATCATATTAAATTACAAATATTAGGCGGGGGGGGGGGGGGGGCGGGTGTCTATCAGAACATGTTGCAACGAAACTAGCCTTGTATGTCAATAAAATAAAAGTTTAAATATTTCATCATGTACAGAAATAATAATAAACACTTTCTCTGTGTTGATCCTTTTCCTTTGCTTTCTAATCTCCTTGTCTAATAAACCTGCCTTTGTATATTACAAATATTGTTTGCTCTTTGACAAATTGATTTAGCAGCACAAATTGATTTCTCTTTTGGAAGTTACTTTGGATACAAAATAATCCGCTAAGTGTGATTGATTGATTGATTGATTGATTGATTGATTGATTGATTGATTGGTTGGTTGGTGATTTGAATTTTGCTTAGGATTACGTATTTTTACTGTATTTTTGCTTTTTACTGTAATTATACTAAATGTATTATTTATTAAACATTGGTGTCTTTTACATTTTGCTTTTGTTTTAAAATCCAAAAAGCCATTTGAGGTGGTGTGTTACTGTGACTATACCGTGGTAAAATATCTGTCCTCTTCACATTGTGGCTAAAATCACCCTTAAACTCTGCTATGTCACTGTAATGCATCGCCTCGCAAACGTTATTGCTAATAAAGCTTTTTGGTGCTTGTAGTGGCGGTAACTGCTGTTCTTCCACAATTTAATTTCTCTCTCTGTCTCTGTTTGTCTCTGTGTTGTTCAAACTCTCAGGTTTACGAGCACTCCTTCACTGCGGACTACATCATTTGCAGTCTGGAAACTCCGTAAGTCGCTGAGCTCGTATACCAGTCGCATTAGTTTACAAAGTCCATTTGTCATTATAAACCAAGGAAAACATCGATGCAGCATTTCGCTGCTCAAGTCACATGTCGAAGCCATTCATAGAACTGAATCCATTCCATACTGCTATCCTGTGGTCCTACCAACGATTTCCCAGCCTGTCTGTCCCATGATTAGCACAGAGACGTACAGCTCGTGTCACCTGTAATTTTTGGGCCTGCAGTGCACAGAGCCATTGCACACGACAGCAGAATAAAGCATCTATATTTATGAGCTCTGTCAGACGGAACAGATGCTGACACAGCGCTGGGCCGCTGCCCCGGCCGGATTTAACAGCGCACTGGGATATACTATCACTGTTAGATTTCCTGCCGCAGGAATTCCCTCATGGTGCTTTATTCGCCGTGCAGTTGTGTTGGGCTGTGTAGTACACCGTGATGGAATCAATATCTGTTGGCACACGCTCCACTGCACCAGGTAGAGGAAGTGTGCACTGTTAGCCCTCTGAAGACATGAATGTTTGACTGATTGCCAGTCTGGCAATCAGTCTGTCTGTCTGGGTCAGTATGGTCAACTAGTCTACTTGTCATGCAGTATCCAACTAGTTGATTAGTAATGGCTTTGCTTGTCTTTTACAGGGAAACGTGGATTCTGAACCCTCCAGAAGTGCGAAACGCTCATCTGCAGTATGCAGGATGGGGACCGCGAGGCCAGCAGCTGGTAAAAACGACATTTCCCACATTATAAACAAAAAAATTACAATAAAAAACTGGCAGTGGAAAAAAACACAGTAGGAACATTTTAGGTTTTACAGATTGAACTAAATTTACAGTATATTTTATTAACTTATAGAGTGTCATGTTAATATACCAACCTACCAAAGCAAAACAAATATATTGTGCTTTTGTACCGTTATAATACTCTGATAATCACCAAAATACACAGGTAGTAATAAGAAAACCAGGTAACACTTTATTTTAAGGACTATACTATAGGACTGTCACTAACGATTATTTCAGTAATCGGGTAATCGGTCGATTATTCTGCCGATTAATCGAAAAATCTGATCATTTTTTAGTGATAAAAATAGACCTAAGCAAACAACAGATTTTAAATGACTTAAAATACTTATACTAGTAATGAGGAAATGATAATTGTTTAAAATTAGTTAAAATATCAACAGCAAGAAATCATATGGTTTTATTGAACAATAAAACAATATAATCATAACTTATGGACATTATGTATTATAGCAAATGCCTGAAGAGGGCGCCAACAGCCTGAAAATTGTTTTTACATTTTACTGCGCGATCTAATGCTTTTTTTTTATATTGAGTGAACAACCTTTAATTCTATAATACTTGATAGAAATGCTACAGCCACTGTCATTTCTTGAACAAGAACATGTGGACATCAAAACATGCAAACTCCGTTAGCAAAAACCGTTAGCGTATTTAGAAAGATAGTGATCTATTTTCCTGTGTTGGTGTAGGTTTATAAATTATTTACCTTATAAATTCCCAGATGAACGTTATAAGCAATTCAGACTCACAGCATATGCAAATATGGACTTTGAGATGGTGCCACACATGTAAATGATAACTGTTTGTGTGGAGCAGCATTTACTGTGAACGAAGCTGTTCTGAGATGCACGTAACCTACACGCATATAAATAAAGCACATATTAAACCGGCAACGCATATATATTTATTTAATTGAATCGCAGCCTTTGTGAATGGTTTTAATATTTCACGCAGCCTTAGAAAACCTTCTGATAATGCTTTTCATGGATTCTCGTCCGTTGAATGCACCATTTCCGGTATTTTGCCAGTTAATCGAAACAAGCAAAATACATTTGAGGATTTTTTATAATCGAGTACTCGAATTTAATCGAGGAATCATGACAGCCCTACTATACTATCTATAGGACTATAGCCTAGTGTCCTATAGTGTCCACTGCACTGAAGAACTGCGCTCAGTGCCTCTTAAAACACTGAGTGGCACCGAGTGGAATTTTTTCTCAGTACAGTTCACACATGCACTCAGTTGTTGATTGGCGGGAAAAGGTAGAATGATAGACGTGATATTGCACAAATTAGAACATAGAATCATGATTTTCATGGGACACAGTTGACACAGGGGGGACACAGGGGAAGCTAACATTACAGTAGATTATGGATTTGCCAAGCAACAAAACAAGTGGGTACACCTAGGGTATATGCAAATATTGATCCTTTGAAGTCATAATACACAAACAGCCGGTGTATAAATGTGTATGGCCCCAACTACACCACTGAGCAGTAAGGATGCCAAAAGTACTTTGAGTACTACAAATTTTTTTTTTTTAAATATCAGTAGTACAAGTGCCAACTCAATTTAATGCGTGACTGACAGGCAGCTGCAGGTGAGCACTCACATGTGTATTTGTATGTGTGCACTGTAAAGAGCGGCTGCGTCTCACGGTAATGTACCTGCACTTGTAAGCTGTCAGATGCATTTCTTTGTTAATTTCTCGTCTTGGCAAGGTATTGGTGTAAACACACTCGGTTTGTCTTCAGTGAATGTAAACATGCGGTATGGAAACATCAGATTTGAGTCAAAATATCAGATTGGTACACTGTATAAATGCAGCCTGATAGACCTACTGCTGTCTGTTATGGTGTGAATATAATAATCAAACAAACAACAATATTGACCAAAAAGAGAAAATCACTCACTGCTCAGCATGTATTTCATGTTGAACTGAATAATTATTTGTTTACTTCATCAATAAATACTTGAAGGCTTCATGTCATTGTTTTAGTTACTTTTTTAATTAGTTGATTTTTAAGGATGAGGGATATAGGTAAAAATATATTTGATTTTGTTTTGGAGTAATTAGTGAAACCATCGTTTCAATCAAACAGTTACTGCCAAGTGGATTAAAAATGTGTCATCTTTAAAGAACCAAAGCACTGTACAGCATCTAGTTCAAATTATCAGTGAATGTTTTTCACGTTTCTCACAAAAATTAAGGAAAAATGATATCTAGTAATTTTCATCTGCGTGCACAATTAGAACAACAATCATGCACAACAATATTTACCATCATATACACAAGCACTCAAAAGTTTGGGACAGTTAAGAATTTTTAAGGATTTTAAAAATAAATGTATTATGTTGACAAAGGTTGTGACAATAAAATTTCAAATAATTGTTATCGATTTGAACACATTTTAAAATAGAATGTATTCCTATTATGGCAAAGCTTGATTTTTAGCATTTTAGAATGATTTTAGAAAACATTCTAAAATGCTGATTGTCTTTACTGTCACTTACTCTCATCCTTGATGAATAGATTTTTTCAATAAAACTCTTACTGACCCCAAACATTTGAGCAGTAGTGTATTTGTTGTCAAAAATGTGTAACACAAATTGAAAAAAAAGTCACACATTGAAAAATGATACATGAAAACAATCAAAACTAATTCACGTAATTGGATCTACTAATTCTACAATTTGCAAAATAAGTAAAGCTCATGAACAATGCCACTGTTTAGGAAATATCCTGACCAAATGAAAGCAGTTTATGGCCCAACTTTAAGTGCTTAGAATATCATTGTGGTATTGAAACTGATACTGAGTAATGTGAAATTGCTATCAACGATTGAAATCGTCTCGGTTACGTATGTAACCCTCGTTCCCTGAAGGAGGGAACGGAGACGTCACGTCGGAGGACCGACGAATTGGGATCTCGCTTAGAGGGACCAATCTACTTCGAGTGTAAACTAAACGAGCCAATGCACATTGGCATGCGATTATTGCATCCAGCTGCTGCTGATCACAGCGTGAGTATAAGTAGGCAGCAGGTGCAGCGCATATTCAGGTTTTCGCTGAGGAGCCGAGCCGGTGACCCGGCCGCTCAGCGGTGGTACAGCAGCTGTGGCGACGGGACTTGATGTCTCCGTTCCCTCCTTCAGCGAACGAAGGTTACATACGTAACCTAGACGTTTTCACCGTCTCATCGGTACTCTCGACGTCACGTCGGATGACCGACGAATTGGGATCCTACAAAAGGCCACAGCTACTGCCCCTTCCAGTGTCCTGTGGAAGCCACCTGCGCCCCTACTTTTTGGCTTAGGCCAGGGCTTCCTCACAAGAGGACCAGTTTTTACTGCTGCTATGGCACTACCCAATGATTAAGACTGGATAACACTGGGAAACGTACCCGTTCTACTTGGAACAGGGCGTTACGGAAGCTCGAACCTTCCCGAAGGAGGTTTCGGAAGCAAATACACACATGAACATCCCTTTGTGCATATGGAAGATTGGAGGTGATTGCAACCCTCTTGGAATGGCAGAAGTCTGCCGGGGAAAACACGGGCTCAAGGCTATACCATGGACTTTACACATATGGGATCCACTTAGGTCTTACATATGGAACCCAGCCTTCTACCGGTTCTCGAGGATTCAGCGAGTGAAGGCCTGGCGCCGGACGCTCCGCCACGTCTGGCTGCCGAGGGGACGGAGGAACTCAACAGGGTCTACTGTATGGACTCTCTGGAGTGGTTTTGCAAGCCGACCCGAAGCCGGGCCTCTCAGTGCTTCTACCCGTTTGAGTTGAGAACACAGGAGGATACCTGCTCCACAAGAAGGCTATATAATCTAGAGAACGTGTTGGGGGTCGCCCAGGCCGCAGCCCTACAGATATCTGTCAGCGAGGCGCCACGAGCCAGCGCCCAGGAGGATGCAACACCTCTAGTTGAGTGAGCTCGCAGCCTGAGCGGGCAGGGCACACCCTGTGCCTGATAAGCCAGGGTGATGGCATCCACTATCCAGTGGGCCATCCTCTGCTTCGAGATGGCATTCCCTTCTGCCGGCCTCCGTGACAGACAAAGAGCTGGTCTGAGGTCCTGAAGCTTTGCGTCCGGTCTACGTAGCACCTTAAGGCTCGGACGGGACAGAGCAAAGCTAGGGCTGGGTCTGCCTCCTCCGAGGGCAGCGCTTGGAGGTTCACCACCTGATCCCTGAAGGGAGTAGCGGGAACCTTGGGCACATAGCCGGGCCGGGGCCTCAGGGTTACCTGGGAATCAGCCGGCCCGAACTCGAGGCACGAATCGTTGACCGAAAATGCGTGCAGGTCCCCTACCCTCTTGATAGAGGCCAATGCTAGCAGGAGCAAAGTCTCCATTGAAGGGACTTCGGCTCAACCGCCTGAAAAAAGGCTCAAATGGGCTCTGCTGTAGTGCTTTGAGCACTAGAGTCAGGTCCCAAGAGGTTATAGAGGGGGGCCGTGGAGGATTTAATCTTCTCGCCCCCCCTAAGGAACCTGACGATCAAGTCATGCTTCCCCAACGACCTCCCTTCTAAGGGGTCGTGGTTAGCAGCGATTGCAACATAAACTTTAAGGGTGGAGGGTGACAGCCTTCGCTCCAGCCCTTGCTGCAAAAAGGACAGCACAACTCCGATCGGGCATCTTCGGGGGTCTTCTCGGCGAGAATAACACCACTCAACGAACAGGTTCCACTTCAAGCGTAGGCATGTCTCGTAGACGGTGCTCTCGCTGAAGTGATGGTGTCAACTACCCCTTGGGGTAGGCCACCTAGAACCTCCGCGTCCCGTCCAGGGACCAGACATGAAGTTTCCAGAGGTCTGGACGCGGGTGCCAAAGGTGCCCCGTCTCTGAGTCAGTAAATCCTTCCTCAGAAGAATCGGCCAGGGAGGGGCTGTCGCGAGGAGCGTTAGTTCCGGGAACCAGGTCCGGGTCGGCCCATAGGGTGCCACCAGCAGGACCTGCTACTCATCCTCCCTGACCTTGCACAGCAACTGTGCCAGAAGGCTCACTGGGGGAAACGCATACTTGCGAAGGCCCCGCGGCCAGCTGTGTGCCAGAGCGTCCGTGCCGAGTGTTCCGTCGGTCAGGGCGAAGAACAACTGGCAGTGAGAGGTTTCTGGAGAGGCAAACAGGTCTACCTGAGCGGCTCCGAAACGTCCCCAAACCAGCTGGACCGTCTGGGGATGGAGTCGCCATTCTCCCGGGAGCGCAGCTCGGGACAGCTCGTCCGCTGCCCGTTTGAGCAGCCCAGGAATGTGAACAGCACTAAGTGACCTCAGATGCTTCTGACTCCAAAGGAGGAGGTGGCGGACGAGTTGCGACAAGCGACGGGAGCGCAGACCACCTTGTCGGTTGATGTACGCAACGGCCGCTGTATTGTCCGTGCGGACCAGTACATGCTTGCCTCGTAAGCGCCCTTTGAGACGGCTCAGGGCAAGGTGCACTGCCAGCAACTCGAGGCAGTTGATGTGCCAGTGCAGTCGGGGCCCCGTCCAAACCCCTGACACTGCAAGCCCGTTGTACGTGGCCCCCCAGCCGGTGGTTGAGGCATCTGTGCAAACCACAGCATGCCTGGAGACCTGCTCTAGGGGCACTCCTGCCTGGAGGAACGTAAGGTCTGACCATGGGGTGAAGGTTTGGCGGCAGGTCGGTGTAACTTGGACCCGGAAAGTTGCTACGCCCACCTCGGGACTCGGCCATGGGCCAGTGCTGCAGCGGTCTAATATGGAGTAGCCCCAGCGGCGTGACTGCCGCTGCCGCTGCAGCTGCCATATGCCCAAGGAGCCTTTGAAACTGTTTCAGTGGGACCGCCATGCTGCTTTTGAATGTATTCAAGCAGTTCAACACCGGCTGAGCACGTTCCTGCGTGAGGCGTGCTGTTTGTTCGACCGAGTCCAACTCCATACCGAGAATAGAGATCCTCTGCGTCGGGGAGAGTTTTGCTCTTTTCCCAGTTGACCTGAAAGCCCAACAGGCTGAGGTGTGAAAGCACCAAGTCCCTGTGCTCGCACAACTGCCCCTGAGACTGGGCAAGTATGAGCCAATCGTCGAGGTAGTTGAGGATTCGAATGCCCTGCTCTCTCAGGGGAACAAGGGATGCCTCCGCAACTTATGTGAAGACACGGGTCGACAGGGACAGCCCGAAGGGCAGGACCTTGTACTGGTATGCCCGCCCCTCGAACACAAACCACAGGAATGGCTTGTGCCGTGGGAGGATCGAGACATGAAAGTACGCGTCCTTCAGGTCAATCACTGCAAACCAAATCTCGGGGACGGATGCACCTGAAGATGCATTTCTGCGTGAGCATCTTGAACGTGAGCCGGTGAAGGGCCCGGTTCACGACTCGCAGGTCCAAGATAGGTCTCAACCCCCCGCCTTTCTTGGGTACACTGAAGTAGGGGCTGTAAAACCCCGACCTCATATCGGCTGGAGTGACCGGCTCTATCGCGTCCTTCGCCATTAGGACTGCGATCTCTGCACGCAAGACAGGGTCATCTGCTGCTTTCACTGACGTAAAGTGGACGCCTCTGAATTTGGGAGGGCGCCGGGCGAACTGAATCGTATAGCCGAGCCTGACGGTTCGACGGAGCCATGGAGACGGGCTGGGTAGCTCAAGCCAGGCTCTCAGACACCGCGCTAGTGGCATCAACGTAACTACAGGCGTACCTGCAGTGGGGCAGCGTGGAAGAACGCAGGGACCCTGCCCGGGCGTCTCTTTGCCGGTCCGATGCGGGGTCTGAGTGTGTGCAACACTGATCTGCGTTTGAGCAGAGGGTGCGTGGGTAGTCCTTTGGTTCGTCCTCCCAATCCGCTCACTGCTGCTCACTGGCGAGAGAGGACGGTGAGTGTGATACGGCTCTGGATCGTACACAACCCCCCGTCCCCTCAGGGGACCCAGAAAAGTGAGAAATTGCTCTTTCGTCGAGAATTTGGGTACCACTGACCGCGAGGCCAGTGGCAGAAAAAAAGGAAACAAAGATTCTCCACCCGGCCCTCCTCCAGGGTAGGGAGTGGCGCGTTCACCATCTCCCGAAGAGCAACTCCCTCCATCGCTGGGTCGCCCGTCTCAGGGCCTCTTGCACTTACGCTTCCCACCAGGTTTGGCAGGGGCCTGGACAGGCGGGGCGGCTGCCCTGCAACCGGCTCCTCGTCGCAGTTTTGCTGGAGGCTGCTGCGGACGCTGCGCGGGAGCGGGGGTGGCGGCAGGGGGCCGCCCTTGGCGACGAGCGGGCTGAGGCGCTGCCGGGTGGAGGCAGCAGCTGCACGCTGGGGCAGGATGTACCTTATGGCCTCAGTCTGCTTTTGGGCGGCGGAGAACTGCTGGGCAAAGTTCTCGACTGCGTCGCCGAAGAGGCCGGTCTGGGACACGGGGGCGTTCAGGAATCTTGTCTTGTCCGCCTCGCGCATGTCGGCCAGACACAGCCAGAGATGGCGCTCCTGGACCACCATAGTGGACATGGCACGCCCCAGAGACCGCGCCGTAACCTTCCTCGCTCGTAACGCGAGGTCCGTCGCGGTGCGGAGTTCCTTGAGAACTTCCAGTTCGTGACCACCCTCGTGCAAGTCCCTCTGTGCCTTGGCCTGGTGCACTTGCAATAATGCCGAAGCATGTAAGGCGGACACAGCTTCTTCACAGGCCGTATTGGCAGTGTCGATCAAGGCCGACGAGTTCCTACAGGCCCGGGAGGGGAGCAACGGTTTTCCCCGCCAAGTGGTAGCGGCATTTGGACACAATTGCATCGCCACCGACCGCTCCACCTGGGGGACTCCCGTATACCCCCGCGCTGGACCCCCATCGAGGGTGGTGAGGGAGGATGAGCCACTGGACCGGTTTCTGGCAGTGAAATGTGCCGTCCATGACCCAGTGATCTCATTATGCACCTCCGGGAAGAAAGGCACTGGAGCGGGGCCCTGAGAACCAGAGCGCCACCCCGAGAAACCAATCGTCCAAACTCCAGGGCTTGGGACTCAGTGGAGGTTTCCACTCGAGCCCTACCCCCTCGGCGGCCCGGGAAAGCATAGTCCATCATTTCCGGTCCGTCTCCGGCAACCGCTGCCGCCCAGAGTGGCCGGCAGCGCTGTACGGAATCGTTTCATCCCCGGAAAAGTCCGCTCCCCCTCCGATGCTTGCAGGTCGACATCTGTTCGTCGGGGGATCCTCATAAGAAACAAGTGGTTACCCCCCGGAAGTCCAGCCCTGCTCTACTTAAAGCTTCCCGCTGTTGTTTCGCATGCCGGCGGGTTCGGGCATCCCCCCGGAAGGGGAATTCCTCACCGTAACCGTAGACCAGTCCGCCCTCCGCTAGCGAAAGGACGCCCCCGCTGCTGCCAGAGGGAACCCCAGATCTAGGCATTGGCACGGGCACTCCGCCCCCTTGCAAGTAACGGAGTCCGGTCCGCAACTCCGAAATGGTCATACCCCCGCAATGGGAGCATGAGCTATCCACGAAAGCCACCTCAGCGTGCTACATGCCCAGACACATGAGGCAGCGATCGCGGCCATCACCTGATGCCAGGTAACGACCGCATCCAGAAACGCACGGATGGAAAGGCATCTTTAAAAAGACGCGTCTTTAAAAAAGACGTTCCACCCGTGAAGCTCTTTTAGTATGGAATTTGCTCTTTTAGTGTGCTGAAGCGCAGAGGGGAGATGGCCGTTTGCAACACACATAGGGGTAGTGCAGCCTGTCGTGTGCAGCCCACTCGACACGGGAAACCACCGCCGCTGAAGCGCCGTACCACCAGCACGAGAGCCCACCGAAGAGCGTGCTTGACTGTAGTTTATCACTACTGCAGAGGTCAGGAGCAGAACGATAGAACCGCTCGGCTCCGAAGCGAAAAGCTGAATATGCGCTGCACCTGCTGCCTACTTATACTCACGCTGTGATCAGCAGCATCTGGATGCAATAATCACATGCCAATGTACATTGGCTCGTTTAGTTTACACTCGAAGTAGATTGGTCCCTCTAAGCGAGATCCCAATTCGTCGGTCCTCCGACGTGACGTCGAGAGTGACCGACTGAGAGGGAACTTGGTATTGTGACAACCCCAATTTGCAGCCACTTTAACCACTTTAGATCCCTGAAAAGATACAAAAATAAAAAATCCAATTGCAGATTTGAATCACATGACTCTACCTCCTCCTCTCTCCTTCTCTTTCTGGAAATAATCTCAGTGGTTTATGGCACAGGCACACAAAAGACTCTGAC
This sequence comes from Sinocyclocheilus anophthalmus, assembly GCA_018155175.1. Taxonomy (NCBI): domain Eukaryota; kingdom Metazoa; phylum Chordata; class Actinopteri; order Cypriniformes; family Cyprinidae; genus Sinocyclocheilus; species Sinocyclocheilus anophthalmus. The sequence goes on along the minus strand of JADLZN010008525.1, from coordinate 374,523 downwards.
TGAATTTATGATTTCACATACAGGAAAGCTCACCAGCGCGACTCATCTCAGAGACTTAATGAGAATGTGTGATATTAAATAATTAGGACATCCCGTCGTTCAGGACACATCCTGTCATGTGTCCTAAATGTGTCCATGCCAAACATGGTATTACACATCTCGACATGCATATTAAATATACGCAGCATAAAACTCTCCCCTCAGATACAAGAATCTCAACTTTTTTCAAATACAGATGAGCTGTCAGTTCAGAACACCTTGAACTGAAATGAATTCAGAATAATTCAGCTCATCATATATTCATGGGCTTTACTACTTTATTGGCCTGGCAGAACAATATTTCAGGATTTCTTCAGATGTGTTTGTTCTGGTTTTTATAGTCGATATCTGACAGCCATTTCTCACCATTTGACGGAAAAACATTTCATGGAGGAAATACAGTAGAAATGTATTTTGGTCACAGATGTTTATGGAGATTGCTTGCTTTTATAATATTCACACCACATCCCTGTTATTATTTTTAAAGTTACCTTGAGACTTTTACACTTGCATACAGCTCCACTTTAGGGGTTTGAAAACAGCATTAAAACCCATTGTGTATTTCTGGTTGTCAATAATTTTTTGCCAGACTCTGTTCCGTGTTTTGTGTGTGTTTTGCTCCCCATGTGTTTCCATGCCCTTATTTGGTTCTTCCTGTTCCTGTTCTAATTATGTTTATTGTTTTATTGATCCCAGGTGTGTCTCGTCATTCCATCGTCATGTCATTTGTGTATATATAGTGTTCCATGTTATCAGTTCGGCGTCCGGTATTGTGAATGTCTGTTTATATCTACCTCATCTGCTACGTGTGTTTTCCTGATTCCCTGGTTATAATTAAAATCTCCTCGTTCCTTCGCTCTGCGTTCCCGCACAGTAGTGAAACATGACAGAATACTGGACCGTGACAGTATGCAGCGCCCCTTCTCCCCGTGTTTGTTTTTGTTTTTTTTAAAGTGTTTTTGTTTGCCTATTCGTTTCGCCCTTCCGACAATGGCTAAAAAGCGATTTCACCACGACCCGCTCACCTATGCAGGGCAATTCCTCTGATCGCCCTCAGCCCAGCTCCCATCTATGGGAGACCCTGTTACTCTGTTTCCGCTCGGGGTCACGTTACCATTCAGTCAACGAGCTTCCCAGACACCACCAACCTTGACTGAAGAGGCGTCATAGCCATGTCTGTAACCTCCTATTCCACTGATTTCCAACCTCTCCGCCGCCGTCGTCCAAAGTCAAGCCTGCCGGCCGTGGGGCATTCCCAACCGCCGCCGATTCCGATGCAGTCTCGGCCTTGACTTCCAAGCCTGCCGGTTTGTTCCTCTAATCAATCCCACGGCCGCGGCTCACCTCAAGATCCAGAACCCATAGCGCGCTCCGTGTCGCTCCGCCCCAGAGACTTGCCCCATTGTCGGCTCCAGCCCCAGAGTTTAAGCCCAAGCGGAGGCTCCTGTTCCAAGTAACCCCACGGAGGCTCCGTTCCTAGAGTTTAGGCCCATGGAGGGGCTCGTCCCCGAGTGTTAGCCCAGAAGGTTCCATTTTCCGAGTCCTATCCATCCCAGTGAGGCTCCGTTCCCTGATTTACTCAGTGAGGGCTCCCTGTCCCCATTTAGTCCAGGAGAGGACTATCCCTGCGTTAGCCCATAGGGCTCCTCCCGATTTTAAGCCCAAGATTTCCCTTCCCCGATTTAGACCCAGAGAGGCGCCATCCCCGAGTTTAGCACTGACGTCTCCATACCCATCAAAGGCCTAGGAGGGCTCCTGTTTCCGAGTTTAGCCCAGAGAGGGCTCCATTCCCCGATTTTAGCCCAGAGAGGGTTCCAGTCCCCATGTCTAGCCCAGTGAGGGCTCCTGTCCCCGCATTTAGCCCAGTGAGTGCTCCTGTCCCCGAGTTTAGCCCAGAAAGGGCACCAGTCCCCGAGTCTAGCCCGGAGGGGGCACCATTCCCCAGTGTAGTCCAAGAGGCCTCCTGTCCCCGAGTTTAGCCCAGAGAAGGCTCCAATCCCAGAGTGTAGCACAGACAAGGCCCTAGTTCAGATGTCCAGCCTAAGGAGAGCTCCAGTCCCCAAGTCAATCCCAGGAAGGGCCACGTTCCCGATAAGCCTACAGATGCCTATAAAATTATAATTCCCCCCCCCATGGAATTGTTACGGTGTGGTACTATGCCCTTCTGGGGTTAATGTCAGTGTGGCAAGCAGACTCTGTTCCGTGTTTTGGTGTGTGTTTGCTCCCCATGTGTTTCCATTCCCTTAGGGTTGTTCTCCCTGTTCCTGTTCATTATGGTTTATTTGTTTTAATTGATCCCAGGTGTGGCCACCATTCCATCGTCATGTCATTTTTTGTAAATATAGTGTTCCTGTTAATTCATTTCGTGCGTCTGGTAATTTTGAATTCTGTTTATATCTACCTCATCGGCTCGTGTGTTTTCCTGGTTTCCTTGGTATAATTAAATCTCCTCGGTGATGTACTCCTCGGCTCCTCGTTCCTTCGCTCCCGCGCTCCGCACAGTAGTGAACGGACACTAGCAGTACATGCTTCATCCGTGTAAATGAAGACAGTGCTTGTGGACTGGCCTCCCCGTATGCTGTACTACCACCCTGGCCTTGAAAAGGCATATTTTTTTATTGAATCCATTCAGTAGCTAGTCCTTGTTCAGGCCATTGCAGAAACCCACCCGTTGTGATAATGTGAAATGCTAAGAGAGATATCAGCGTTTCATCGTCACCTTAATTCTTAAAACACACAACTGTAAATGTAATTTTTCTAAACCCAACAGATAGATAACATCTAAGCCATTTGAAGATTGAGGGTTTGTTGTCAACGGTGCGTTACCCCTTGTTGAAAATTGCACAGTAGCAGCTTTTAAAAGAGTCTTATCCAGAATAGAATACTGTAAAAGACGTATACGTAGTGCAAACTGACATGTAAGCTTTTGAACACTTGTAGCAACTCATAAGGTAATAACTGTGCAGTCCTGTATCAGATTACATTATTATTGGAATAGAATGTCATAATGTCATAATTTGCTCTAAACTATAAAAGTCTTGACTCATACTGTAATAAAAGGTTTCATGAATCAATTTGTTCACAGAATGTAATAGGCTATTGTAGAGAAATGATTACAGTATGAACACACTGTGCAACTTATAATGATAATCACAGTTCATAGTTAATACCCAGCACACAATTTAAAACAAGTATAATTAGTATATTTTTACAATACATAAGGATCTTTCGATAGAATATTTGAGCACCAAACATAATCCAGTTTTTGTTAAAAGAAATTAGGCTTTTATCTACATTTTATTACGAAATTTTGTGATATGACATGTTTCATTTTTTAGATACTTGGCCTGGATCTCACATAATGGCTTAACTTAGCCCAGATTAGCCCATAGTTTAAATTAACTTAGAATTTTTATACCCGTGCCTTAAAAAAATCTACTGTGCATTTTTGATACAAAATAAATTAACCCCCCCCTCCGAAAATTAGTCGCTGTGACTGAAAGATGAGATGGAGGACGCACAAATAAAACCCCATCCTCTGCTCCTATTCCATTTCGGCTGGAAATATGCCCCACCTACTCCATTCTTCCATCACTTCCGGTTCAGGACTTTAAAGTAAATAATGCAGCACACTGTTCTCTTTCAAGATGTGCATTTAATGCATGGCAAAGTACGAACATAAATCTAAGGGTTTAAACATGCATGTGAATTGCGCAACTGTCACAAGATTTTTAAGCACCTTCCCCATATAAACTCCATACAGAAAGCAGTTTACTCATGTCACGCCCAGTTTAGGTAGCTCATCATATTCTCCACAAAAAAACAAAAACCCAGAGCAAACCCTTAGGCACTTTTCCACTGCATGGTACGGCTCGGTACTGTTCACTTTTTGGGGGTTTTCCACTGTGTACAGTACCTGGTTCCTGGTACTTTTTTTAGTACCACCTCCTTTGGGGTTCCAAGTGAACCGTACCGTAACCAAAACGTGACGTGTAAACTCTGCAGATCAAGGATTGGCCGAAGAGAATCGTCACTACCTGAGTCACTGAACTTGTGCTTGTTGCAGAAGAACAGACGTTCCTCTCGTTGATAGCCAAGGAGCGGATCCAGCGAGAGCTTGATGGGGAGACGCGGAATGAAAAATTTTTTTTAGGAGTTGTGGCGGCGCAACTATAACGACATGTGATTAATCCCGCCCACTCTAAAGCGGTACGGAACTGCAGTGGAAACGCAAACCGTGCCGAGCCGAACCGTACCGTACTGTACTGAGCCGTACCGAGCCGAGTCGTACCAAGCAACGCAGTGAAAGCACCATTAGTTGAAACTGTAATAATAACATATTTGGAAAACTCTTCTGTGCATATTTACATGTGCGCTCTGGAGAGCATCAGATGTTTCTATTTACAACGTTTGCAGTGTTGAGCAGTGTAGCCAATCACAGACACATCCATTGAACCAAATGAGATGAGTGACAGGCTCAGTGCATTTGAATTTATAAAGGGAGCACTCTTTGCACACATTCTAGACCATCTGTAATGCATTCAGAATTTTAATTAAAGGTTTTTTTTTTCATGATGCTAAGAGGAACAATGTCCCCCTCACTAAAGTTCAGCTATAGCTTAGTTATTCTATATAAATGCTAAAATGAATCTCGGACGTGAACATATTTGCTTTGCTTAATCCATTCATGTTCAAATTAATTCTAAAAAGAAATTAATTTGTACATTAAAAGATTAAGCAAAGCAAATATGTTCACGTCTGAGATTCATTTTGGCATTTATCTCTATATCTATCTCTTAATATAATATATATATATTATGCACATAGGCTAAATAACAGCACAAATATTTTGACTGTCCCTTATAATGGGCTGCTTATACTTTATTATAAGTATAATTATATAATTATGACAATATTAGGTCAAGCTCAATTTATTTATATAGCACATTTAAAAACAGATAGTGTATGCCAAAAAGTGCTGTACATATACGAATAAAGTAAATATAGAGATTAAGAGAATAAAAAGAAATGACTCAACAAACACATAATGAATACAAAAACACATAAAAATACACAAACATTTCATTTCATCCAAAAGCCAAGGAATACAGATAAGTATTCAGGTGGGATTTAAAAACAGGAAGGGAAGGCGCAGATCTAATGTCCAGTAGTTTATTACAATATTTTTTGTCAGTTTATAATGTTATAATTGTTATTACATTATGAGCTCAAGATTTTATTACATTTTGAGAAGATTTTTACATTATGAACATTTTATTACAATAATAATGAAATACTTCTTACATTATGTGCAGTTTTTACATTATGTGCAGTTATTACATTATGAGTTGCTACAACACTTAACCTCATTTAGATGCCATTTAGAGTTTTTGTTTTTGCTTTTTTTTTTACCCATATGAATGGGACTTAAACAAATCTTTACATTTAATTTCATTATTATTTCCGTTGTCTTTGAAATATGGATAAAGTGCACTGCAGAATGTGCTGACAACACTTTATGGTAAATTAAAATGTACTTCAATGTCATTTCTATTCATAAAAAGTCATGTATTTAAATATATTAGTAATTACACATTTGTAATGATGAAGTTGCAATTTAGTACATATAAAATATTTTAACTTCAAAGTAAGATTTTAAGATACCGCTACATTTTTAAAGTATGTTTAAAAAAAGCTTTATGCCTTAATTTTTATTCCCTTCTGCATATACTCTAAATTTGCTTTATTTACTGTTCCTCAGCCAGGGCTGAAGTAAATCATTGTGTCATCCAGTGCGAGCCTGTGATGGCTGTGGTGTGTTTAAGAGAGATTACAAATCAATGCTTCTCCTGAGCCAGTCCACTGTCAATAGTCTTTCTGATATGTTATCGACACACCTCACTTCTGCAGAAGCAAGACAACATCTTATAACACGCAATAAGAGTTTCATGAGAATGGACCATAGGACTGTGTGTGCCTCTTGATTTGAAAGGGTCAGCTTGCAACAGTAGATCTTTTTCACAAACGGGGTGAAAAAAGATTTAAAAATGGTATAACCCCTTCCGACAGTCACGGTGGTTTTACAAGCATACCACACAATACCAATGGCATGGAATATATTCAGAAGCGTATGCCGATAGCTGGTCCAGGGGCCAGAATGTTTCTGGCCACCTCACTCCAGCTTCTCTTTTCAGATTACTCATGACCCTAAATAAAAACGTCTTAGGGTATAATAAGATGGAACTGCCCTCTCAAATCTCAAAACCTTTCTTTGTAGTCTATAGCCTTGCGCCCAAAATACCTAAGCGATTTGGTGTAGTGATTCATCATTAGAACACATTGAAAATAAAGCAACATAAAAACATAGTTTTACCATAAAATTAAAGTTAGTCGTCATTTCTCACCCTGATGTTCTTCCAGCCTGTATTACATGTAGGGTTGGGTATCGTTAGAAATTTTCTGGTTCTGGTTCCGATTCTGGTTCCAGTTTTGCCTAACGATTCCGGTTCCGATTCCGGTTCCATTTAATTACCTTTTTTTTTTTTTTTTTTTTACTATTTTACCTTAATTGAATGTGGTGTTGCTGGAAGGTAGTAAGTAATGTTGAATAATGAATCACATGTGCTTCAAAGTTGATGTTTTTACACTATCAATAACATTTTGCTTTCTAAGCAGGAATAAGCTGGTTGGCCAAATATTCCCTTGAGGGCTAAGACACTTGTTCATTTCCCTAAATTAATGAAATATTATACTTATAACCATGTATACACACACTGCATAAAGCTCCTATTTTACAAATAATAATGCAGAGATGGTGTGATGCAATAAGTGTTTTCCACATTTTTAAACATTTAAAATGCATGAAAATATTTTCTATCACTTTTTTGTTTATCACTCTTGAAATGACCTGTACACTAAATAATCTAACCCTCATACTTACATAACAATAGCAGTATATTTATTTAGTGGTCCAAGTTGAAGTCAGTATGTATATTAATGACAATATGGGACAAATATAATGTAATTTAGTGGCAGCAGGAGCTGCGTGCTGCCGGTACATGTACAGTCAGACAAAACAATGTGCACATTTATCAAAGTACAGTTATGGAAAACGATGTGTTCGGCAGTTAAAGACGCGGCGCGTCTGTGGAGTGTGCGTCATGGGAAACAATGTGCTCAGTAATTAAAGAGGCAGGGTGGTGTTTCTGTTATTTGGTTTGTGACACCCTTTATGGGAAACGCCGGCGCAAGGCTGCTCACAATGCTTGGTCACGTGTAGCACCAGAACCGTTTTTGGAACCGAAACTTAGAAATTGCTCACGGAACCGGTTATCGGTTCCCAACCCTAATTACATGTATTTCTTTCTTCTGTTTTGTACACAAAAAAATAAAAAATAAATACTGGTAAAATACTTGCTGGTATATAATATGCTACTGGTCAAAAGTTTGGAATAATCAAGATTTTGTAAAGTTTCAAGTTTTTTGAAAGAACACATGCTTGCCAATAATATTGTACATATATAATTACAATTTAAAATAACTTTTATATTTTAAAATATCTTAATTTAATTCAAGTGATGGCAAAGCTAAATTTAGTGGCACACAATCCTTCAGAAATCATTCTAATATGCAGATTGATGGCCTCAATTATACTAATTTGTTATTATTATATCAATGTGAAAACAGTTTTGGTTTTCTTAATATTTTCAGAAGTTTTGATAATAGCAAGTTCAAAGAGCACCAGAAATGGAAATTGTTTCTAACATTATAAATGTCTTTATGGTCACGTTTGATCGGTTTATGTTGAAACATGATTTCTGAAGGATCATGTGACCCTGAAGACTGGAATAATTGCTGCTAAAAATTCACCTTTGCTATTACAGGAATAAATTATGGTCACACTTTAGTTTGGAAACCAATTCTCACTATTAATTAACTCATAATTTGCTGCTTATTAATAGTTAATAAGGTAGTTGTTAATTTTAGGTATGGGGTAGGATTAATGGATCTAAAATATGGTCGTGCACAATAATATATGAATAATTGCAGAGTTATTACTAGCCAATATACTAGTAATATGCATGTTAATAATAAGCAACTAGTTAATAGTAAGAATTGATCCTTAAAGTGTTTCCTAAATTACATTTGAATATATTAAAAAACCGTGTTTAAATTGTAGTAATGTTTCACAATATTACTGTTTTGAGTGTTTTTAGTCAAATAAATAAGAGACTTCTTTCAGAAACATTAGATCTGAATTTTTCCAAACTTTTGACCAATAGTGTATAGTTATATCATTAAGGGAATACATTAATTAATTGACAGCCGTACTGGAACCACCAACTGTTATTTTACCTGCTATGTTGGCAAATAGCTCTAAATATGTAAGGAAGTTGCACCAGGAAACAAAAAATGAGCTTTAATTACAGTATTTAACGAAGGTCAAAGTAAATGAGAAGCAATGGGGTGATGAGATACAAGCAATGAGATACAATACTGCAATCACAGACATTCCTATCTGGGAAAATCATCCAGATCATGGAATCATCCAGATTCGTCCAGATCATTATTCATTTATTCAGATTTTTCAGCAATTTTAATTTGGTTAAAAAATGTTGAATTATGTCCAAATGTTGTAAATATTTGAAACTTTAAACTGAATAAATAATTGTAATCATTTTAGCTGTTGGCGCACATTTTTAAACTTGTTTTAAGGCTTGGTTTTGGTCTGATCAAGTTCTCTTTTAGAAGGTTTTCCTTTTAAAAGTCAAAATGTCCTGTCATCTTCCCCCAGTGATCTTAAGCATAGAGAGTGTTCCTTTTCATTTCTGAGTGCAGAGGTTATTTTAAATATGGTGCTACGGAAGTCGTTTTATAAATGAAGCCACCAGGTGACTCTTTGGATTGTTTAGAGATGATCTAAAATAAAAATAAATAAAAGGACCGTTTGTGTAAAGGCCTGAGTTAAATGAAAATACATCTTTGAATCTGTATGAGCTCTCTCAGCCAAACTGTCCTTGACGTACTAATAAACTTTCAGAACTGACAACCTACCCAGTCCTAAACAATACCATTTATTAAAACTAAAATGCAAAAATGACTCAAAAAAACTTTCTGACAGACATACATCAGAAACTTGACTTGCCAAGTCAAGGTGAAAGGCCCCCAATAAGGGGAAAATATATTCAGCCGAAAAGCAAAAGAACTCACGTTTAAATATGTAAAGGGTAACCAAACGTTGTACTGTTTTTGTGTATCAACTGCTGCCTTTAGATCCTTGTGAAGAATCTTGATGTTATAAACCAAAGGGTGAAGTTCATTTTAAACAAGATGCCTGATTATTTCCATCTGACCTCAACTGAATCACCCAAAATTAAAAATGTCCAGGCTATCCAATATGTAGAGCTTGTTTCTTTATCCGAACAGATTTGTAGCACTACATCACTTGCTCACCAATGGATCCTCTGCAGTGAATGGGTGCCATCAGAATGAGAGTCCAAACAGCTGACAAAAACATCACAATAATTCACAAGTAATCCACACCACTCCAGTTCATCATTGAATGTCTTCTAATGCAAAGAAAACGCATTTCGTATAACACTCTTATAAAGTGTTTGTTAAAACTTCAGACAAACTCTATATCCAAAATATTGCTTTCTCAGGTGAAAAAGTTGTCTCGTCTGAATCAGGAGATAAATATGCACAGATCAAATACTGTTTATAAGCGAAATAATTTCTAAACCAATATATCAGTGGATTTTGATATGAGAGGACAACCGGGTGACCCGTTCACTATAAGCATATTATAGCTTAGGCTTATCTTTGGCCAAAGCTCAGTTAAGTTTACGATGGACTTGTTTCTTACAAACATGGAGCTTTTCGCTTCACAAGACACTGGTGTTGTTTGGATTGGTTGTTGAGATGTTTTGTGATCAGCTGTTTGGACTCTCATTCTGACGGCACCCATTCACTGCACAAATCCTTGTCGAGCAATATGTGATGCTACCATGCTCCAAATCTGTTCAGATGAAGAAAAAAACTCATCTATATCGCTGATGGCCTGAGAGTAAGTTTTTAAACAATTTTTTCATTTTTGGGTGAACTATTGCTTTAATAACTATATTTGACAGAAACCATGGACCAAAGAACTGTTACACCTGCAAAGGGGCATTTCTTAAAGCCACAGCAGCAAAAACCCTGAATGTTTCTAAGGGTCGGAGAGAGGGTGAAAACAAAAACAACTTACTAATATTATAAATGGACCACAGGGTGAAAATAATAAATAAAAACTGTATGATATGACTCCTTTAAAGTTCTCCATGCACACTGTAAATGTCATCCCCAGTAAACCCCTCCTGGCCTATCCATCAAATTTTGATTGCAGCGTGTTTGTGTTTCTATCCATTTCTCTAGATTTTTATATTTGAGAATAACATCTACTATCGGGCCACTGTGGAGAACAGATCCATCCGTCTTGTTTCCACTGGGAAGGAGGGTGTGATATTCAATGGTCTGAGCGACTGGCTCTATGAAGGTATGAAAGATTTGTATAAAAACATGGACATTTGTTTTAATGCCTTGCAAAGATAAATGAGGTTTTGTCAGGACAAGTATTGGCCAGAAAAATCGTTGTCTTTCTCGAGACCTGAGAGCTAAGGTGAACATTCAACAAATCAAAAGCAAGTATGCATCTTTAAAGAGTACAGTGTACTGTAATCTACATGAAACAAGTTGTGTCTGATGTAGAAGAGGCAGATTTTGATGGTGATAGATATTGTTAAAGAGGCAGATATGATGGTGATAGATTCTGTGCATTGTCAAAGAATCAAAACAAGGAAAATCAATATCCCAGCATCTCCCAGAATGCACCACTGCCTCTGACAAGACTCAGCGGTTGTGGATTTTAGCTTAGTGTGCAGTGAGTCTCCCATTTAAACTTTAATCTGGGCTCATATTGAGGAGACTGACCCTTGGCATGAGTTTATGAGGCGCCGAAGGTCTCGAAATTGACACTTATTATTTATTGAAAGGGATGAATGTATTAAAGAGAGCAGAGACTCATCCTGACCTATTTCTGATGCTCCTTATCTTAGTCACTTTGCTTCGGTTTTCAGTATGTATGATTTATCTTTCTATTAGTCATCCACCATATTTGCATTCTTTGTTTTGTTTTTGCTTTTTACACATTGATTGGGGTAGTTTTGGCTCAGCGATTCTGATTGGATGACCCACATTCAAAGCCATTGTAAAACAGCTATTAATCACACACCTGTGATGTCATTTGAATTCTACATCAATGCGCCAAGTTTCTTGGTAACCCTAAACAGACTGTGTTATGGAGAGAACAGAGGAAGCGTGTGGATACATATGCAAGCTTTTATTAAACAGAGACATGGTCATAACAGGCAAAGATCGACACTGGCAAACAAGGTTGAACAGGGCTAGACACAAGAGTATTCTTAACACAGGCGTGGGTTATAACACTGGCGAACGTTATCCAAAGGGCACAGCAAAGGGGTGATCCAAAACAGGCTAGAGTCCAGGCGAGAAGCATACAGTATTCAAACGTGACATGACGACAGGAGTAATCCAGAGCAAGCGAAATCCATGGTAGGCAGAGAACACACAGAAACGAGATACACAGGCTAGGATATAAACACGGGAAAATCAGGCAAAAAGCAAGACTAGATTAGACTAAGAGCAGGCTCTGTAAGGACTATCCTATGTACGATATGTGCTTACAACACTCGGCGCTGAGTGGTGGTTACCGCTATTTAAGTGTTGTGATTTGCTACATGAGAGTGTTATTAGGTAAATGGAAATGTAGTCCAGGGTGACGTGTAACAGTCTGTGTAGTGTGAAAGTCAATATAATCAGAAGGTGACTTTCTGGGGCGGCGGACGGAAGACCACGGGCAGATTCGTGAAGATAGGAGAGTATTCCAAATCATATAGACTGTATATATATAATATGTATTATATATATATTTATTGATTGGGGGGGGGGGGTGGTTTTTTTTTTTTTGGTTTTTGGGGGGGTGTTTATTATTATATGTTATGTAAATGTTTTGTGCAAAAAAAAGAAGGTGACTTTGGGAAAACCGAATGCCTCAGAAAAATATATTCAAGCATTCAGTGTTACTCAGCCAATTTATGACAACTTTATATACTAAGTAGCCTTAACTAGTTTTTTATTTTATTTTATTTTTTCTGAGGCAATAAGTGTGCAAGACTTTTTTTTCACATGAATTAACAAATCATCAAGGGGATGAGCAGTATATACATTATTTCTGATAAAAAAAAATCAAATTATTGTGGCTGCTAATAATCTATGAACACTTCTTAATGCATAGCGAGTTCCTGCTGACATGCTATTGCACTTTTTGCCATGAGCATGTGTAGTCTAGTAAAAGAGCAGTATCACAGTAAGCTTTGAGTGAGCCAAGCTTACTGTCCTGCCAAATGAGGAGGGGGAAACACACTCTACACTCTAGAGGCTGTTATACAGAAACTTCCTATCTTGATTCTGGACTTAGATTTGAATAAATGTTATTACAATGGTTATTAAAAAGATAGAATAGGATACTGAGTTAGTTTCTGTAATACAGCCCCAGGATTCCAAATCTCAGATCTCTTTTTCCAGTCTGTGCTGCCCACATAGTGATCCAAACTGTTGGTTCAAGTTTACATGTGCCTCATGGAGCCTCTCTGAACTGTCCTTGACTTCCTGTCCATGGGTTTTAAGGTCAGTCATTGTTCATGTGAATAGCTCACAGCCGTCGAGTTCACCCGCAGATCCTCTGAATGATTAATGCATCGTCAAGCTTTGTGCAGTCTGAGGCTGTTGAATACAAATCCAGAGTCTGTTCTGTGTTTGGAGGAGAACAGGTGGCCATGCATTCATTGACGATGGAGTTTATGCCTGTTGGACCCTTCTGGATATGGAGTTCCCTGATGTGCTTTGGGAAAGGTTAATGTATGTTAATTCAGATTACCCATGCCAACCAAAAAAGGCCTAAAACAACCAATATCCATCATTACAAGAGCAGTTTAATTCCTCCAGCTGTATGGAGTTGCATTAAAGTCGAACGATCCACAGTGTTCATTTACTTAATGTGATTTGAAAGTGGCTGAAAGTTATTATGAGGAAAGTGTTCTAATCAACTTCACCCCTACACATTCCCCTTTCTGTTTTTTTTTTGGAGATCAAGAATGTAGATTGTTGCATTGTTGTGAGTATGCTTTCTTAGAGTAGTTAATCACTTTGCAGAGAGGATATTAATTACCTCAATCAGTCTGCATAATCAATGCTGAGTTTTAATTACGCCTGGATAATCAGTGAACCGCATGTAGTTCTTGCTGTGGCAGACCACGTCTGCTCTAATGAAGATCATGAAATGAACCCTGCAAGAAGCTCGCAGTAAGGCGCACTTCTTGCATCCTTGCAGCATTCGCTTCTGCGTGTTTGCAAGATCGTAGGATGTCCCATTTGCCGTTTCATGATTCAGAAATTTGCTCACAAATTGCTGCTGTCCTTTTTGGACAATTGACTTCAGCAGTGCAGACTTCATAGCAACATTGAAAGTGTAAAGAAGCCTGATTTTTGTTTTATTTTGAAATATAAAAAAAAATACTAAAAACGTTTGGGAGCCTATTCAAATATTTAGTTCTAAAGTTATTTGCAATCAAAAATGTGGCTGTTCAAGACACTCCCCTAGAACTATTTTTTTCAAGAATCCAGTGATGAGGCTGGTGGAGTTTTTATTTTTAATAGAATTTTTAAAATTAAAAGAGTAATCAATCAAAGGCAACATTAATATGACTTGTTATTTTAAATGTCCTGTATTTGAAAGGATGGATATTGTACGTTTTTGCAGCTAGTGCATGACACTGTGGTGGCTAACCACAATAAATGAAAACAATTAAGACAAAACTAGCTAATCTTCTGTTTGTAATTATAATCCAGAAAATGTATTTCTCAAGTAAATTTTTAAGGAACAATGCAGTCTCTAATATGCCCACTAAACTAAGTATACAGTGAACCTCCTAATTTTGTCAGTTTATGAACTTGAGTGTTTAGAAGATTTAGCTCCTAATAGCTAATATTTATCTTATTGGAGAACTTTTCAGATATCTATCAGAAACATGTCAAATTTATAGGTGGGCTTAGGGTTACTTTTTCATAATGGTGTAATTTTAATGGAACGATTCACCAAAAAAAAAAAAAAGAAGAAAGAAAAAATTGGCTGAAAATTTAGATTGAGTTTTTTTTCTACAGTTTTTTTTTCATTGGAACAGATTTGGAGAAATTTAGTACTTTTCACTTGTATCTCAGCAATGGATCATCTGCAGTGAATGGGTGCCGTCAGAATGAGAGTCCAACAGCTGATAAAAACATCACAATAATCCACAAGTAATTCACATGAGTCCAGTCTATCAATGTCTTGTGAAGTGAAAGCTGTGCATTTTGTAAGAAACAAATCCATCAAGGCATTTTATTTTTAAACCATTGTTTCTGGCCATAGTGCATAATAATGCTTCCTGATGCCCTCTCACATTAAAATCCACCGACATATTTGTTTAGGACTTGTAAACAGTCCTTGATCTGTGCATATTTCTCTCCTGATTCAGATAAGACAACTAGTGAAAATAATGGATAGAGAACTTGTTGCCACAAACAACAGTTTCAAGTTAAAAATGACTTAATAATGTATTTGTTTCATACAAACATGCAGCTTTTCACTTTACACTTAAATGACGGATTGGAGTGGTGTGGGTTACTTGTGGATTATTGTAATGTTTTTTTATCAGCTGTTTGGACTCTCATTCTGACGGCACCCATTCACTGCAAAGGATTCAATGGTGAGCAAGTGATGTAATGCTAAGTTTTCTCCAAATCTGTGCAGATAAAGACAAACCCATCTACATCTTGCATAGCCTGAGGGCATTTTCAGCAAATTTTCATTTTTGGGTGAACCATTCCTTTAAGCACTAAATCTGGCAGAACCTCCAGCACTCCAGACAGATTTGTAGACGTTTATGACAGACCTCCCTATACACCTCACAGCAGTATGCTGCTGCCCAGCATATCTCGCCTTTCATTTGCATTAAGTTCAGCAGTTTCCGATGTTTTTGACTCTCTCACAACTTGCTTTGCACTACTGTCAATCCCACTATCCCTCGTACAAGCCTGCCATTCAGCTCCCATAGAGAATTCACTGAAAATGCTGCTTATTCTGTGGCATGTATGTTAAGAAAGCCAAACTTCACCATCCACATTAATGGTTTCGCTCTCAGTACTCGCTGCAGTTGGCTGTCCTCATATGGCCTTATGTTTTGGTTGGAACAGTCTGCGATGTCTGTAGCTGACATTAAGCAATTTTTATTAAAGATTAATTTACTTTAATATCATCTCTCTTTTGTCATCTGACTTGCATCCCATTATTCAGTAATCACAGAGGCTGGTTTTGAGAACACACTATCATATGCAGACTGCTTCTTGTTTTTCTGATAACTGGATATCATTAATCTGATTAAAGCGTGTGTTCGGTTTGTGTGCAGTCATATCTTCAGGTGTCATTACAGAGTTTAGAATGCAATCGCTTACTGAGGCTTTCTACTGCCCCCTGCTGAAGTGAGCTACTAAACTGACCTACATTGGTTACAAAGAGATAAGAAAACTCATATTAAAAGGGCTTTACCTTTTAAATATGAACCACTGTTTGTTAGTTGGTTTGTTTGAAAGAAATGTGTGGTTTTATTCAGTAAGGATGCATTGAATTGATCAAAAGTGACAGTAAAGACATTTGTAATGTTGCAGAAGTTTTAAACGTACTTTCTGTTCATCAAGGAACCTAAAGAAAAATATTAAGCAGCACAACTGATTTCAACATTGATAATTAGAATTGTTTCTTGAGCAGCAAATCAGTATATAAAATGATTTCAGAAAGAGCCATGTGACGCTAAAAACTGGAATAGTAGCTGCTGAAATTTCAGCTTTGCCATCACATTTAAAGATATATTCAAATAATAAACATTTATTTTAAATGTAGATATAGTTCACACGATTAGTGGTTACTGCTATAATCAAACTGTTTTGTTATTATATATATAATTAATTATTACTTTTTGATCAATTAAATGCAGCTTTGGTGAGAACATAGCTTCTAAAAAAATAATAATAATAATAAAATATAATTCTAATATTCACCTAAACTTTACAGCTGTAGAGTACAAATATCAGATTATATTTATTTCTTGTGAATCCTGATCTCAGGATTACAGCATGAATCACTATGTATTAACAGTAAGTGTAATACTAAATATTACCACTGATAAAACTATAAAACACTTTAATTTACCCTAATGATTAACAGCAGCATTTAACTAAACATTTAGTTGCAAAATGTATTAAAATCTGTGATTTGCCATGCTATACTAATCCTTAAAAAAGTGGCTTGTTACTGGAAAATGTGCACTCATTTGAAAACAGTTCTGCTGTCATGGTAAAAAAAAAAAATGTAGCAATGGTAGTAGCACTGCAACTTTTATTTAGTCACTCCTCTCACTGCTGCAAACAGTCCTGTTAGAGAAACGCACTGTCGCTGTGAGTGTAAAACAGTCCTTTAGATTAGCTGCTAATGAGGCCGATATGTTTTACACACCTCTGTATCACAGGAGAGAATAATCGCATAGTTTTAGCAGTCCACAAAAATGACTAGCCCTCTTTCAACACCCTCCAATTTGCTGCTGGGAGATATACTCTACTCATATTCTGCACACCTCCCAAAAGAAGTGTTAATTCATGCTGTTCTCAAACTCAAATTAAACAGTGTGCTCTCATGAGTTTGGCACTATAGGGATGGTCAGGACGGTCGACTAGTCGTCTGGTTCACAGTATAATTTCTCCTGTGTGACTGCAGCAGCAGGAGCGCTTTGAGTTTTCTCACTGGCAGCGCTTCTGAAGTGTAACACAGCTGGAGCTCTACAAAAAATAGTTACGACATTGGTTATTTCCTTTGATAACGGCCATACGTTATAGTATGGAACGATATTCCGGACAATTTTCAAAATTTTCAATTGCGTTTTCAATATGTGGACGCATAAATTGTGACATAATCCAAATGCAATTGCAAATCCTGCGTTAGCGTTTGCATTTTCGCTTTCGCGAACGCACAGTGACGGCCAAATTTCAAATGAAAAAGCAAAGTCCATTTGCAACTGTATTTCCCATGTCTTAGAGTTACGAGCCAGTCATATTAAATAGCAATGTTAATTACCAGTTTGCTTTTTCACTCTCGCTGCGTCGCGCATGTAACATGCCAAAACTCAAATGGAATCGCAATTTCTTTTGCATTTGAATTTCCGACGTCTACTCTGAAAGCTGTCAATCAATGTGAGGGGGTGGGGCTATACTAGGGGGCGTGTTTGTATTGTGTATTGTGACGTCACTCACAGACGACCGTGCTGAATGCTCTGATCAATGGAGGTAATCGGTAAAGGCTCCGCTAAAGGCAGCTACCAGTCAGTTTCGTACCTGTGTGAACGAACAGACAGTGCAACCTTCTTGTCACAATACATAGTTATGTCTTTTTTACCCCAAATGTAGCTATTATCCCCTGCTAACAGCGGGAGCCACAATGGTATGCACAATAGGTCAATATTCACTATTATTAACCAAACGCTTTTCACCTGTCTGCATCTCTCACTGTTTACTCTCACTCACACTTTTAATCCATAATAGAGAGCGTATCACACCTGCCTCAAGACCTTTTACCATTTGCACTCCACTTGAAGCAAACAGACAGTGCAAATCTACACGTATTTACCTATTTGCAACCTATATCTTATTCCTATCTAATAGACTATGTGCACCTGCCTCAAGATCTCTCCGTCTGTTTACGATCCGATAGATGCATATGACAAAACAGAAAATGCTGCTACTCATACTCTGCCTGCCCCAGATTACACCTCACCAGTCAGATCTAGGTGCAGCTGTCACAGAACAAGCCACAGTCAAGGCAAGATAACATTAAAAATCACATGCATCAATCGCGGTGTCCAGCGGCTGTAAATAGCGAGAGATCTTGAGGCAGGCACAACGCTTTGGTGCCACGTACGGGACGCAAACTCCATAACGGATTAAAACTGTGGAATAAAATATAAAGTAAGGTGGAAAATAAAAGTATAGATTAGTTTGTTTGCTTAAGTGCATCAAAGTGCAGTGCAAACGCTAAAAGGTCTTGAAGCAGGTGACACGCTCTCTATTATGGATTAAAAGTATAAGTGAGTGTAAACAGTGAGAGATGCAGAGACAGCTGAAAAGCATTTGGTTTTGATCTATTGTGCGTACCGTTGTGGCTCCAGATGTTAGCAGGGGATAATCCCTACATTTTAGGATAAAAAAGACAGAATTATGTATTGTGCAAAGAAGGTTGCACTGTCTGTTCGTTCACACAGGTATGAAACTGATTGGTAGCTGCCTTTAGCGGAGCCTTTACCGATTACCTCCATTGATCAGAGCATTCGGCACGGTCGTCTGTGAGTGACGTCACCTCAAACACGCCCCCTAGTATAGCCCCGCCCCCTCACATTGATTGGCAGCTTTCCATGCAGACATCGGAAATTCAAATGCAAAAGGAATTTCGATTCCATTTGAGTTTTGGCAGGTTACATGGCGCGAAGGCACAGCGAGGCTAGCGAGAGTGAAAAATGCAGACGTGGTAATTAATATTGCTATTTAAATATGACTGGCTCGTAACTCCTAAGACATGGAAATACAGTTGCAAATGGACTTTGCTTTTTAATTTGAAATTTGGCCGTCACTGTGCGTTCGCGAAAGCGAAAATGCAAACAATAACGCAGGATTTGCAATTGCATTTGGATTATGTCACAATTTATGCGTCCACATATTGAAAACGCAATTGAAAATACAATTTGCTATTCTATTTGAAAATTGTCCGGAATATCGTTCCATATTATAGAATGGGCTTCATGAAATCTTCATGAGGAGGAACACCACATTTACACTGAAATGGTAATTCATTAATATAAGGAACAGAAGCTAATCCTCAAATGCCTAAATTTTCTGAGTAATTAGACTAAAATGATTGTATTTTAAGAATTTGGTATTAAAATAAAACAATGATTTTTGTGTGTGTGTGTTAACTGAAATAAAGAAAAACGTAAATACAAATGTTGGCTTGGCAGCTAAGTGAAATAAAATAAGTTAAGGTAGTAAATAACTAAAACTGATATAAAAATAAGTCAAAGCTAAATATAATTAAAAACTAATAAAAACTATAAAAGTACATAGCAAAATTACTCAAACTTAATTTAAATTGGCAGTGCTTCTTTTTTTAAATTATTGCTAAATTATTTAACAGCCTACAAGTTTGGATTTTACAGAATGCAAGTTGTTAAATATTTATTTATGAAAGAACGCTATGTTTCTTTTTTAAAAGAAGCCAAACCAGAAATGCTGCACTAACATGTAGTAGTGTTTGAAATGACGAATGGCTTTAGTTGAGTGATTGTGTTCGCATGCGCTAACGGAGCTGATCAGACCTCCACAGGCCTTCACCATCATTGAATTATCTTCTCAATGAACTCCAGCTAATTAAGTTGCTAATGGTTTGTTAGAAGCCTGTTATTACCCTGATGAATCCAAATGAAGGTGAAGAACAATGCTAAAGTCACGTTTGTTAGGGCTCTTTTGAATTTAAATGAGAATCTTAGAAATGTGCTGCTTACAGACATAGAAAGGCGTGTGCTGACGTGTGGAACGTGAACAATGGATCTGTTTGATTGATCTCTCATTGCTGCAGTATGATCAATGTAAAGCAGAAATCAGCAGACTCTAAAGAGGACATATGTACTCTATTTGTAGATTGTCTGAGTATATTTAATATACTGGGTGTCCAGGGGAAAAGGGCAAGACAACAGCTTTTGCAATCTAAGAGACATATTCACACCCAGAGAGGAAAAAAAGAAAGAAAAGTGAATTGGTGTATTATGACTAAGTGAATATTTAAAGGGATAGTTCACCCAAAATTGAAAATTCTGTCATTAAAGGTGCAATAGGTGATTGTCTTCAGAAACATTTTTTGTTATGCTGGTTGAAAGTCTCTTCATATCCCCATAGCAATCATTAAGTTAAGTGGTCTAAATGTATTTATGTATTCTGGGGAATTCGTAGGATCAAGAAAAGTTCGTCCAATCAAAACGCTTGGTCCAAGCGTTTTAATTGGCTTTCCTACCTGCCTGTCAACGTATGTATTAGCATACCTCTGCGCACCCTGTTGGCGCAGACAGGATACGTCATCAGCGCGTTCACGCACGCTGTGCAGACAGAGCGAGAATGGCAGACAAACATCAACAACCCGATCTTCCTTCCTGGTATTGTAGTACTTTTAAAGATTTCTCACCGGTGAATGACACATGATGTAACCCAGCGGTTCCCAATCCCAGTCCTCGCGCAGAGCTCGTTTAGAAGTGAGCTACGTGCATGAACTGTGTTCTGATTGATATGATCCCTACACAGTGTTCATTTGCTCCCTACTCCCTGAGCAGGGGAAATCCGTTGACGTTTACTTCACTTCGGAACATGGACTGGAATTGGGAACCGCTGATGTAGCCTATTGTAGTAATGTTGTCTCTGGTATTCTGGTCTTTGAGCGTAAATGCGTTCAGGGGGCGTGGCTTTGGACGGCGATTGCAGGGAGGGTGGGACGTTCGCTTTCAGTGCTATCAGGCTAAAGTTAGCATTTTCCAAGATCTCCTACTGCACCTTTAATTACTCACCCTCATGTTGTTCCAAACCTGTAGGACCTTCGTTCATCTTCAGAACACAAATTAAGATTTGTTGATGAAATCTGAGAGCTTTCTGACCCTCCCATAGACAGCAACACAACTACCACGTTCAAGGTCTAGAAACGTAGTAAGGACATCGTTAAAATAATCCATGTGACATCAGTGGTTCAACCGTAATTTTACGAACCTACGAGAATACTTTTTGTGTGCAAAGAAAACAAAAATAACGACTTTATTCAACAAATCGTCTTCTCCGGTCTTTTTTTTTTTTTTTTTTCCATTTTGGAGAGATCACAATGTATGCACGTGCTTTGATCTGAACGTAAACAACGTACATGGTGCTGCTGACACAGAACAGCATACATTGTTTACGTTCAGCGGATACTCTCCAAAATGACACCAGGAAAAAAATCTGAACTGTTTTATAAACTCGCAGTTCTAAGAAAGTTCGTAAACTTACAATTAAAAAAATTGTCCGAAATTTGAGATGTTCTCAGAAGTGCAAGAACACAGAAGACTTTAGAACTCAGAAGTGCATACAAACTCGTAATTGTGATTAATAAAGTCCGAACTATTATAAACTCACAATTCTGAGAAAGTCCAAATTGCGAGATGTAAATGTCACAGTGTCTGGTTGTTGTGCCCTGGACTGGCCACTTGATGGCGCTCTCTCCTTTCTCGCCCTCCGCTTCTCAGTGGGGATGATAATCAGTAACGAAAAGAACCGGGCAAAGAACTATGGGAAATGGAGTTCATGACAAGTAACAGTGAAAGGGGAGTGCGCCATCAAGTGGCCAGTCCAGGGCACAACAACCAGACACTGTGAGAGTAAACTTGTATTTTTGAGAAAAATAATCAGAATAATAATAATCAGAAACGTTAACTCAAAATAGTTAGCTATAAGCACACAATTCTGAGAAAGATGAATTGTGAGATGCAAATTTGCAATTTTGAGAAAAATAGTCAGAATTGCAGGATGCTAACTCAAAATTGCAATATTTGTAATTGTGAGAAATACCATCAGAATTCTAGGTAACACTTTAGTATAGGGACCAATTCTCACTATTAACTAGTTGCTTATTAGCATGCCTCTTATTAACATATTGTCTGTATATTAGTGCTTATAAAGCACATATTCTGCATGACCATATTCTACATCCTTAATCCTAAAAAATACCTAAACTTAACAACGCCCTTACTAACTATTAATAAGCAGCAAATTACTGTAGGAGTTTATTGAGGCAAAGTCATAGTTAATGGTTTGTTAATAGCAAGAATTGCACCTTAAAATAAACTGTCACCGCATTCTATGTTATAAACTTGCAATTCTGAGAAAAAAATTGCAAGTAATAAAGTCAAAATGTGTCATTGCATTCACATTCACTGCAATACTAAAACGTTTACCAGGTTTAGTAGATGTTGTTGTTTTGGATAATGGGAGGAAAAATGGATAATGGAAATGCTGGGTTTAAACAGTAAAGTTTTATAGCCTAAACTATCCGCTCATTTCCCCCCTATTCCACAGCTGTGTTCTCTGATTAAAGAAGGACAAGTGTGAGAGGACTGTGTGTGTGTGTGTGTGCTAGACACGGCTTTACTGTCCTCCAGCTCTCAAAACACACACTCCTGTTTCATCCATCATTCAGCTCTGCCATTAAACCTCCCTGTGTGAGCAATCAACAGCCCAACAAGCTTCCTGGCTCACTACTGAGAGTGTGAGTGTGTGTTTGGCAGAAGAAAGGACACAGAAAACAGCAATGAGAGAGACGTGTTTGCAGGGTTTCTGACATCTTACGCCTAATGAGAGCCATTTTTGCTGTTTTCCACAGAGATGTCTGTGGCAGGCTTGGTTTGGTTCATCCACGAGTCAGCGTCTCTGTAATGATCAGATTCATTGAAAAGCTCCCATGATAGTCACAAGCATTTTCTCTAAAATATCCACATCATGCTCTCTAGGCATTAAAATACGTTATTGAAACTCTCAGCTGCTGATGCAGTTATTGTCCTCAATGGCATTAAGGAGCTAGTTCAACCAAGAAAATTGAATCAAAATGTTTTCCAAGCTATTGCATAAGGACCCGTGACTCGAAATGCACAGGATTGTGGGATATCATTGGCAGTGAAGGATACATCTGTGCTGCATTCTGATGCAGTTATTGTCCTCAGTGACATTAAATGGCTAGCTCACTCAAACATGTGAATCTAAATGTTTTCAAAGCTATATGGACCCATAACAGGATTGTGGGATAACATTGGCAGTGAAGTATACATCTAGATGTTAACCAAATGCAGGCATCTCTTTAGGCAAGATATTAAGCAAACAAGGATCCGGATGTGTTGTTATGTCTTGTTACTTCTAAGAAGCCTTCTTACTGACTGAAAAGTGGTCACACTTTATTTTAAGGTCCAAATCTGGCTATTAACAAACCATTGACTATGACTTTTGTCTCAACAAACTCCTAATTTGCTGCTTATAAATAGTTAGTAAGGTAGGTGTTAAGTTTAGAAATTGGGAAGAATTAGGGATGTAGATTATGGTCATGCAGAATATGTGCTAAAGTATTAATAAACCGCCGATATGTTAATAATAGGCAGCTAATAAGCATCTTAATAGTGAGAATTGGTCCCTATACTAAAGTGTTATCTGAAAAGTCAACATTTTTTAGAATGAATTGAGCAAGGAATAGTTTTGTGGCTTGAATTTACAGTATGCAATATTAAAACAAATGTAATATTTCCCAAAATGTCTGCTACAAATAAAAGTAATTTGAAAATACACAACTTAAATACATAGTCTATATAAATTAATGTCAGTTAGAAAAAGTGACACATGTTAACACTAATAGAAAATGCCTTTTAAATTTGTACATGGTGTAATTGTACATGAATTTGTGAAAATGAGATTTACTTCAAATTCAAAATCATATTTATATCAAAACACACACTCATTTCAGGTAAACTTTTTCATTCTTCATTTTCATTCAAATTGGCAAACATGTAGAAAACAGTGTGATTCACAACCACAAATCTGAAATGATCTGAATTTGAGAAATTCATGATGAAATGAGTGTTATTGCATTATATATCATTATTCCATGGTCTGTCTGAATACTGGATTCTGATTGGCTGGCGGATATGCAGTAAAACCGTTTTATGCACAGGTAGTTCCAAGTCAGTTTAATCACCATTCTATATTAATGCGCTGTTTTATTGATGCACACAAACCCACATACATCACACGCACACAGAGAGAGAGAGAGTGTGTGTGAGATCGCAGATTGAGATGCACACACACATAAACTTGTTGTCAACGCTTCCCCGCGATTTTTATTAATCTTCAGATGTCAACATAAGCTCTTTGAGCACATTCGTTCACTCACTCTCTCTGTGATGAAGTGAGCAGAACTCTGCTGAACATGCGACTTCCTGCTCATTTGAGCACAGGAAGAGGGGTCAGACCCTATTTCCGCAGCCTTTGGTGGCATCCAGAAATTGCTTTTTTCCCTGAGATTGTAGAAGAGAAGGGGCACTTGATGGAGAGGGCCGGCACTCACTCTCGCCGGCCTGCTGAGATTACAGTCTGCCCCGTGATTTATGGGCCAGAACCTTCCACGCTGCCTCTGTGTGAGGGAAGCAGAGATTCATACAGAAACAGGTGGTTACGGAGAAATGCTCTTAACTGCGGCCAGGTGCATCGGCTGTATCCGAATAAAGATGGGAAATCTGAGTGTGTGTGTGTGGATGTAGCTGGAATGAGACCTGAGAGACCCTGTGTTATGGATGATTACTTTTTACTATTCCTGCAATTATTCGAGTGATTGAACCGCTGTGAAATATGACTGAGAGAAACTCCTGAATCTTTCTTGCACAGCGGAGATCTTTAAGTCCCACATCGCACACTGGTGGTCTCCGGATGGGGCCAGGCTCGCATATGCGACCATCAACGACACGCTGGTGCCCAAAATGGAGATCCCCATGTTCACCGGCTCCATCTACCCTACAGCAAGACAATACCATTACCCCAAGGTAAAGATTATGCACGGCCATAAACATGAGGATATAGTGCTGAAGATGATAATATGTTATGCTTGAACGTTTTTCTTCCAGGCAGGAGAGGAAAACCCCATCATCTCTCTTTATGTGGTGAATCTCAATGGCACTCTGCACACGGTTGAGATGAGAAGACCGGAGGACCAAAGAATAGGGTGGGCTGACTGTACTAGTGTTATTTTATTTATTTATTTATTTATTTATCAGCCATTTTTTATTTTGTCTTAGTCTTTTAAATTAGTCTTAGGTCTCTATCATACATCCGGCGCAATGCAGCGCCATGTGCGACGCAACTGTTTTTTGCTAGTTTCAGCCCGACGCAGTTATAATTTTCACGTCCTGCGCCACGTTGTTTAAACAGCAAATGCATTTGCGCCCATTTGTGCGCTCATGGGGCCCTATTTTAATGATCTAAGTGCAAGGTCTAAAGCGCACGGCGCAGGTGCACTTAGGGCGTGTCCAAATCCACTTTTGCTAGTTTAATGACGGGAAAAACGGTCGACGCGCCCGGCACATGGTCTAAAAGGGTTGTCCTTATTCTCTTAATGAGTAATGGGTGTGTTTTGGGCATAACGTGCAATACACCAATCATCTCCCACTCCTTTTAAGAGCCAGAAAATTTTATAAATATATACCTAATTTGTCGGATGGGCATTTAAAGTCTTCGAAGACATTTTAAAGATTAAT
Organism: Sinocyclocheilus anophthalmus; assembly: GCA_018155175.1. Classification (NCBI taxonomy): domain Eukaryota; kingdom Metazoa; phylum Chordata; class Actinopteri; order Cypriniformes; family Cyprinidae; genus Sinocyclocheilus; species Sinocyclocheilus anophthalmus. The sequence goes on along the minus strand of JADLZN010008525.1, from coordinate 348,937 downwards.
TTCAAACCTAGTGATTGGATATAGTGATTCTGCCAGAAGACATTTCTGCTAATTTCTTATCTGTATTACAGCGAGTACTATGTGACGATGGTGAAGTGGGCCACAAGCACGAAACTGGCTGTAAACTGGTTGAACCGAGCCCAGAATATCTCCATCCTGACCCTCTGTGTGGCCACAACGGGTGTCTGCACCAAGGTATGCCTGGATTTGAGAAGTATATTCCAAAGTGCACTGTAAAGGGCATTTCACACTCCACAAGGAAGGTGGAAATGTGTGGTACAATGAAGCGACCGTTTCCCAGCATAGGTTTATTATTTTCCTTTTTTAAAACCAGTGACGTGCATTCACATGAACAGTGCTTTAATTGATGGAGGTTGCCAGGTCACAGTATTGTTGATTGCTTACTCCACTGTGGTGTTACTGTTTTGTTTCGTTAAAAAAAGCCCAACCTCTAAAATGCAAGTTAATCACATAAACAAGTAAATCACTATCATTAACCATTTGCTAATAAATTGTTAGATTTAGAAGTTTTGCAGATCACTTGAACACTCTGACTGAGCGTTTCATTTTTACTCTCTGTCTTTAAAGTGCACTATTGCTATTCGTATCAATAGATGCGCACTGCAAACTCTAGACACTTGACTCATTGCTATGGTACTCTTTTTTTCCTCATATATGTATATTTCTGTCATGACAACTTTCGGAGGGATTGGCATGGTAATGTACATGACAATGGTAATGTATTTGGTATTGGCGGAATAGGTCTGCTACGCTGCTGCTGCGGCAGAGCAAGTACCGAGACTTGCTACTGCCAATACATCCACAACATGCTGCTGTGAGAATGTAAGAAATATTGCTTCTGCAAATATAACATACATGAAATAAACCACATGTAGCATACATGAATCACCTCGTAGCAAATCTATACAGGTGGAGCTAGGGGTTGGACGGGTTTATGACGTTGTGCTGGACAACTGTACAGCTAACAAAAGCCAGGTATTTGAATATTGAGCAGCGAGCTCATGGCTATTACGACAGGAGCGAACCAATCAGTTTTTTTTTGGGGGCCCGTGTGACAATGAGCCACAGGTAAGATGGAGCATCGGACTGTGCCATCTAGAGTTTCATGCAAGAACTCATATATATTCCTATACACAGTCATACTATATATTATATAATACCTATATATATTCTTGCAAAAGACATGAGTTCGTTTGGAATTATCAGATTTTAAGCTTTTAAGAACAAGCAGAAGCCTAGTTTCTTTGCTAGTTCCTTCGGTAGTGGGTGGAGCTAATGCACAAGCAGCAATCTCATTGGCTATCGCCCACCTATTACCCTTTGATTTCAGCAAATAAGTTAGAGTGAATGCAGACAACATAATTAAATATTCATTACTCAGCAGCTCATCAGACTTTAGTATTTTATTAGTAGTAGAATTAGTAGTAGTAGTATCTTATCGGTATTATTAATTAGTAATTTTTAAAATATTATTTTAAACAGTATGTCTTAAGCACTAAGACCAGCCCTAAGTTCTGTCAGTATGCCAAATATGCAGTCGTACATTTTTGTTCATAAACATAGTTACCACATTTTAGTTCTAATTACTAAAGTTCTAAAGTAAAAAAAGATAATTGTAAGTGTAATTTTCTTGCTTCCAGATCATATCACATATGAATGTATCTTAGTAAAAAGCTGTGCCATTTTCCGAAGATAAGCTGATTTGGTGGAATCATATATTGCCTAGGTGTGCGCAGAGGGTAGAAGCCGCTCACAGTTTTCAGTAAATTGGACGCAATGAGCCAAAAGCTAGATTCTGCACTCTTGTGATGTTTCATTGCATATTTTTTCATGTGATTTTCTGTTTTTTTTTTGTTTTTTTTTCAGAAACATGAGGATGAAAGTGAGGGGTGGCTGCACAGACAGGTGAGCATTAACTTCCTCCGCCCAGACAATGGCAAAAATAAAAAAATGATGAGATGTGCCATGTCAGTGTTTGTCAACGGTAACAGCTTTGAATAGTCGAGGACGTTTGATGTTGTTTGTCTTATCACATTCCCCACAGTACTGTGCTTGAGCTGATATTGTTTTTCCTGATTAGTTTTTCATGGCTTTTTTTTGCCAGAGGGAGGAAGTGGCCGTATGAAATGTTTTGCAATAACATGAATAAAGGATCGTACGGCTCCTGCAGAAATAAGCCTGAGGACTCAGGCTCACTATTACATATGCGCTGCATTATCGTAATAATTCACATTCTAATATATGTTGTTATGGTTTTAATATTTTTGGTGTTGCTTGGAGAAATACGACCGCTCTGTGGTGCGGACACATTCTCTAGTGCTCCCGCAGGTCTTATAATTCAGTAATTATAAAACTCTGCAGGGCAAACCAAATGATGAAACACTGCCATGGGAGGAGAATCTCACGATGTTGACAGTAATGATGGTGCTGGTGTGGCGGTAATGATCGTTTAGAGTTGCATTTCTCAAACAGGATGAAGAGCCGCTGTTCTCTAAAGACGGTCTGAGGCTGTTCTTCACCAGAGCAATCCCACAGGGAGGAAGAGGGAAGTTCTTCCACATCTCCATGTCCATCTCACAGGTACAAGCTTCAGCAATTTGTGTGTTTTTAAACTTTTTGATAAAAGGCAACTATGTATTTTCATATATAAAGGAATTGTCATGGATGGTTCATGACAGGTGAGTTTAGAGCAGTATCTTTATTGCACAATTCCAAAAAACAAAACACTCAGACACAGGAGAAGCAACCAACATAAAGACAAGAAAGGACAAACACTGAACTACTGTTAAACACAGGTCTTAATGAGAACTAGAACTAGACTAGAAATGGTTGAATAACTAATGAGAACATCCTTGGAAACAAAAACAGGACTTAAACACAGGAAAATTAACACAGAAACAACAAGATGAAAAGAACATCAACATAAGAGTCTTTGAACAGAAAATAACCCAGTCAAAACATACAATTAAAAAAAAAAAATCTTAGAAATATTGAAACTAATATACTTAGTTTCAATTGTGGGTTTTTTTCTACCCACCATTACATTACAATATTTTAGATGTATAAACCTTACGAGAAATTAAAACTATGTCTGCCAGAATAAAATACATTTTAATTCATGAAAATGGTTACCTGCATGTTGCTTTTAACCAGTGTGTTGTAATTTTTTTGGTAAAATACGAATTGAGAATTTTGTAGCTTTTTCATATAACACTAGTTCATAGTGAAAGATGTTAATTAAATGGCAATATTTAGACATACACTCTTAAAAATAAAGGTGCTTCAAAAGGTTCTTCACAGCGATTCCAACGCAGAAACCATTTTGGTTCCACAAAGAACCATTCAGTCAAAGTCAAATCTCTTTCTTACCTTTTTATAATCTGAAGAACCTTCTCTCACCACAAAGAACATTTTGTGAAACAGAAAGGTTCTTCAGATATTAAAGGTTCTTTATGGAACCATTTAGACAAAAGGTTCTTCTATGGCATCGTGAAGCACCTTTATTTTTAAGAGTGTAGCACATCTCTAAGTACTCCAAAGCAAAGAGATTAATTTAAATAACAAATATGATTAATTCAAACAAGTTCCTTCATTTTCCCAAGCCAATTTATTTTGTGATAACTAATCACATTTCTACAGTTAAACAGCATTTCATTGATTAGTTTTAAGCCTTTACTTTAGTAATTTCTTCAAACATGCTCTACCTTCTCTATTTGTAAAGTGACACACATTCTTTTCGATTTGTTTAAATATTGTATTGATGAGAGTAATATTCAATTATTCACAACACTGTGTTCCATTATGGTTGATGTCTGTTTAATATGTTTTCTTCATAAAGCCCAACAGCAGCACAGATACTCTACAGTCCATCACATCAGGAGACTGGGACGTCACGCAGGTTCTTGCGTATGATGAGGACAGCCAGTTAATGTGAGCCAATCCACCAACACCACAAACGGAACATCAATGATTCATGTGTCATTAAAATGGGCTTCTTTTAAAGATAGTATGAAATCACAACTGACCTAAATTACTTTCTCAATTCACATTATTTTCTTCATTAATCTCAATGTATCGTTGGTGCACATTATCCCGAATAGTTTTTTCTTTTATCAAAATGTAATAACTTTCTCCACCGCTGAAATTATTTTCTTTTCGCCTGTGTTATCAAGGTCTCTTATTTTTTAACTTCACCACTACAACCACCTGCTTTTGTTCTCATATGAAACACATACTTTCTTGATTCACTCAGTACCCTGGACATAAATATTATGGGATGTATGGTAATCTTTCAGTACCATGGTATATGTTGGTAACCAAACAGTTGACGGTAGCCATTGACTTAGTATTTTTTCAATACTGTGTAAGCAAATGTACCATTTAACTGTTTGGTTACCAATAGTCTTCTTAATATCTTCTTGCGTCTTCAATAGAAGAAAGAACATTTATACTTCAAATCGTTAAAGTATATTTAAAAGAAAATAAAGTTTATGCAAATAATGAAATATTAATTAAATAAAGGCCACTTAAGTGTACTTAAAGAGAGTACATTTTTATGAAATGTTTCATTCGTATTCACGCTACCTCTTTATATAGCACTACAGTTTCTTAAGAGCATATGGGTCACCATAGCATGAATGGTATAAGATAACTTCAATTACTTATACTCTTGTGCTTCTACAACAGGTGCGTTTTTTTTTTCCCATGTATCCCACTCGTTTTTCATTCTCACCCCTATCAACTATTTTTTAATCATCCCCCTGTCTTCCTGCTTATTATTATACGCGTAACACTTTATCTTAAGGTGTCCTTGTTACACATTACATGTACTTACTATTATAGTAACAATTAATTATGCATAATTGCAAGCAAGTAACCCTAATCCTAACCCTAACCATATAGTAAGTACTTGTAGTTAATTAGTATTATTTCATGGTCTGTCTGAATACTGGATTCTGATTGGCTGGCGGGTATGCAGTAAAACCGTTTAATGCACAGGTAGTTCCAAGTCAGTTTAATCACCGTTCTATATTAATGCACTGCTTTAATTGATGCACACAAACCCACACACATCACTCGCACACACACACACACACAGAGAGAGATGAGCGAGAGTCGGAGATCGCACATAACTTGTGGTTAACGCTCCCCACGAGTTATAATATAAAAAGCCTAGATTTACTAATCGCTACATTATATTACTCAAGGAACGATGGGTAAAATGGCTGTTTTTGAAGTACCTAATTGTTTGTAGAGAGAGACGCACAGATGCAGCACGCAGGTACAAACAACTGTCTCTCTCTTTCTCTCTCTCTCTCGATCGATAATTATTTGAAATACATGCTATAATTCATTCAAAATGTGATCTTACCGCACTATTTCATCTCTGTGTCTGATTTGAAGCGGGCAGAATGCTAGAGCTAATGAGCCATAACTGACGAAAATAACTGTCATTTTTACCCATTCGGTCAAATACTGTGCTGGTAACGAAATATCGTTTTAACTTGTCATAACTGGCAAAGAACATGGAAGTAAAACTCCCATGGCATGAAAATTCATTATTTGCCCGTTTAAAGAAACTATTAAGTTCCCCTAGCACTGCCTATGGTCCCCCAGTGGCTAGAAATGGCGATAGGTGTAAACCGAGCCCTGGGTTTCCTGCTTCGCCTTTGAGAAAATGAATGCTCAGATGGCCCAATCTGGAATCTTCCCTTTGTCGTCATACGGGGAAAGGTTACCTCCTCTTTCTCTGCTTTGCCCGCCCAGAAAATTTTGAGAAAATGAGCTACTACCGTGCGAGGCGAGAGCAATATTTTTTTTCCTCGAGAGACATCTTGGCTTGCAAACGAGCGAAGCATGGCAGTTGCCCCGCCTCTCTCCTCCTCATTAGCATTTAATGCTACAGACACAGAAATGGCACATCCTAAGGAAAGCTCATTGTGGGACTGGCTCGTAGTGGCTGAAATTCTGCACCAAGGCTGAATTTCGGGAAAGAGACTTCAGATACAGTACTAGGGACCACTTAGGCCTATATAAAAGCATCCAAAAAGCAGCATGTCATGGGACCTTTAAAGGATTTTAAATGTACTTCGCGTCAGGCGGTTCTTTGCCTCCACGTCGTGCATTAAAATCCTTTAATGCACGGCTAGCCGTTTTGATGATCCCTTACGAATCAGAAAAAAACTACTTAAAATGTATAATTACACTGTAACAAGGACACCTTAAAAGAAAGTGTAACCTTAATTTATTTTAAATGTACTAAATTGCAAATTCATCATTACAAATGTCTAACTTAAAAAAATAAAGATAAAATTGCTCTGTTTGCTGTGGAGTCAAGACATTTGCAAATAGGATTAAAAGATGAATATGAAACAAAACTACAGAATGTCACATTTTATTATTAGCTGTTTCGACACCAAATAAAAAGGACAGCACTTTTAGACTTTATCACACTATCTGATGTTAGCATAAGTATTGGGACAGTTGAACTTAAGGCAGATGTAAAAGATTAAAAGCTATTATTCAGTTGCAGATCTCTTGCGTACAATCAGAGCAGTGAGTCTGCAACCCATAGACATCACCAGACACTTGGTCTCATCCTTTGAAATGCTTTTCCCAGCCTTTAATGCAGCCAGTTCCAACTGTTGCTTGTTTTGGGGAGTTTATGCCTTTAGTCTGCTTTCTGATGAGTGGTTTTGTACCCTTCCGAATTCATTCTGCTACTGTCATCAAACATTAAGTCATCATTAAAATTGAGAGGGCCTGTTCCAGAGACAGCCATGCATGCCCATGCCATGACACCACCTCCACCATGCTTTACAGACGAGGCTGTATGCTTAGGATCATTTGCAGTTCCCTTTTTCTCCACACTTTTGCTTTCCCATCACTTAGATAAAGGTTAATCTTTGTCTCATCTGTCCATAAAACTCTGTTGCAAAACTCTACTGGCTTTTGCAAACTCTAATCTTGCCTTTCTATTCTTGGTGCTTGTCAAAGGTTTGCATCTTGCTGTGTAGCCTCTGTAATTCTGTGTCAAAGTCTCCTGCGGACAGTAGATTGTCAGCTTTCTGAAGGTTGTTGGTGATTTCACAGACACGTATTTTAGGGTTCATTTTCACAGCTTTTATGATTTGTCTGTCATCAACTACTGCAGTTCTTCTCAGCCGATCAGGTCGTTGTTGGCTGCTGATGACGCCGGTGGTCTCCAAACTCTTTATTTCTCCATGCCCTTTGTTTTTGCTATAGCTCTAATTGACTTCCTCTTTTCTTTTAGCATCCAAATTGCTTGCTTTTCTCTCAAAGTCAGCTCCGTCGTCTTCATCCTGGTTTGTGTGTCATCATCGAATGCAAGACTCAGAATGCAGAAGCAATTGATATAACTGATACGACACATTCCCTGCTTTTTATATCTGAAGAATTAATGCAACAGGACACAGCTGATCACTTAGAAAGACCTGCGAGGCAGCTGTTCCAATACTTATGCTCACATCAGATAGTGGGATGAACTCTAAAAGTGCTGATCTTCTTAGCTGGTAAAACATTTATGTGTTGAAACACACTCTGTAGTTTTGTCTCATAATCATCTTTTAATCATATTTACAGATTTCTTGTCTCCACAGCAAACAGAACAATTTTGTCTTTACTGTTCCAATACTTATGGAGGGCACTATATATATATATAAAATAATAATATATATATAATATATCTAAATATATATATATATATATACAATACATGGCATACAGGTTTTAATAGAAATTACATTAAATCATATTGTAGTTTATCATAAATGCATGTCAGTACACGTTAACCATATTTTAAAACAATACTGGTTATGAAATGGCCTAAAAAGATGTACTTAAGTCCTAAGTGGGTCAAAAAGCACTCTTAGCTAATTACATTATAATACATTTTCATTTAGTTTGAATTAACAGGCATTTAGTGTCTGACAACATTCAGTTCTGACTTAAGTACATTTTTGAAGTATATAATTGCTGTAATAAGTACACTTTTTAAACTTATGCTGAAGTGTACTTCTTTGTCACCTTTGTATAGCTATTGTTATATCAAGTATGTTTTGATATCATATGTTTTGTATGAACAGATATTTCCTCAGCACTGAGGATGACCCTAAAAGAAGACATCTCTACAGGTACATACAGCACATACATATTCATGTTTTGTGCCGTGTGAAGTTTGTCTTGTGCTGTCACAGGCTTGTTCTCGCTGACAGTGTTAATGTATCTGTGGTTGTTCCAGCGCAGACACGGTGGGCACCTTCAACCGCCGCTGTCTGTCCTGTGATTTCACTGACAGCTGCGGGTACGTCAGTGGCTTCTTCAGTCCCAGCATGGACTATTTTCTGCTCAGTTGTAAAGGTAGACATCTCTTTGTTTCTATTTTGCTTGTTCTTACTACCACGGGTATATGTGCGAACAAGATAACATAATATAGGAACATATACTGTATGATGTGTAGTAGTAATTAGAATTGTACTTTTTTTGTAAAAAACAAAAGAAATGAAAGGTCAAGAAATACTTACGTAAAGTCTTGTTTTGGCTGTAAAGCTGAGAATTAAAATGACCCACCATTACCCTGACACATTTTTAATAAACACTTGTGAGTTGACACTGTGGTGAATGTCGATTTAGATCCCATGAACCTTTACTTTTATATTGTCTCCTGACAAGCTTCAGTGTTACGCTAGAAGAATAGAGAAAGGGATGGAGACAGCGCGAGCAGACGCATTGTCAAAGAGCATGTTGTTATTGTTCAACAGTGAAGTTTTCATTCTGCAAAGTGCATTGATTATTTGGAGGGCTTGTTTCTACAGCAGCTGATGTGTTCTGAAGGCTTGAATGCTTGTAATTCACTGAACCGTTGTGACAGAACTCCTGGAGAAATGACTGTTGTGTTTACGATCAGTGCTGTTGTGCCACTTGTTAAAGTTTCACTGCAGATGCTCATTAACAAAAGCTTTTAAGCACCTTTTTCAGTTTAGTGGCAGGCTGTTTATAAAATAAACTTTAGAGAACTTGTAAAATGACTGGATAAACTGCTCTAGAGTCTTGCTGACATATAAACTATGACTTAATACATAACAATCACATACCTTTATTTATACTATGGTTATTAGCTTTGGATAAAAGCATCTGCTACAATGCATAAATGTAGTTATAAAAATAGTTGTTTGTATGTTTGTTTTTAAGGTAGTTTCGAATAGTTTTGATTTTACATAAATAGCTATAACATTATTTTTCTTAATTATCATATCTCACTTTTCTCACACTATATGAGAAACTGTGTGATGATCCAAACTAGATTTTTAACAAGAAAATGTGGTTAGGCAGGCAGAAATTGAAAGACAGATCGTTAAGTAATTGCACAACTTTCTGTAAGAAGAATGTTGATTTGAAGTATCATGTAGCACAAATGATTCAGGCTGTGTTACATATAGAAATGTAAAGGTTCTTTCATATTTACCGTTGTTTAGCAAATTTCCCAGCATAGGTTGTTCGACTTCCAGAATCTTCCGTGAGAAATCCAGTCATTTCAATAGGAATCCACAAAATTTAGAATTTTGCATGAATGTGAAAGATTTCCTCATGCAGATTTTAGTCATTTTAAGTTGGTCACAAGAATTCTCTGCACTGACCAACAGAAAGATGCTTGGTTTGAAAGTGCTTCCTCCAACAATACACTATTGACCATAAACAATAGACCTTTTTTGTCAGAACAATAATACTTTAGGGCAGTGGTTCTCAACTCCAGTCCTGGGGACCCACTGATCTGTACGCAAAGTATGCAAAGCAGTGGACTGGATTTAAGAACCACTGCTATAGAGGTAAGGTCTGTTCAAATCTCTTAAAGGGAAAGTTCACCCAAAAAATGAAAATTTGCTGTTAATTTACTCATGCTCAGGCCATCCAAGATGTTCAGCAGGTGGCTTTTTTTTCTTCAGTGGAACAGTAAAGATTTGACACCATGGTCCTTGGTGATTCATAAAATGCAAGTATGTTTCTACTGTCACTTTGAGAGCCAAAAACATATATAGGCAACATAAAATGAATACCCTTGGCTCCTGACAATATATTGAAGTTTTATGAAGCAAAATTATAAGTCTGTGCATGTTTTTGTTCCCGCACATATGTCATTAAGCAACAGAAATCTTGCACTCCTGACTCACATGAAGATATTCAGGGCTGTTTGCCTGAGGCTATGGATTACAAGTAATAATATTTAGTTTCTTGCACAGACTGATCGTTTCGCTTCATAAGGCCTCAATATATCGTAAAGTGTCACAGTATTAATGTTGTGTTGCCCGTATATGCTTTTTTGACTCTCAAAGTGACAGCCGTGGACTTTATTGAATCGCCAACGACCATTAAAAGCTCAAATTATTTAATAGCCGGAGGGTAAGTTAACAGCAAATTTGTATTTTTGGGTGAACTATCCCTTTGACCCTATGTAGTTATAGTAGTAGTGAAGTAAACACTGTTAATAATTGCAAATTGGTCATCAAAGTCCAAGTGCAAAAATGTATTTGATCCAGTTGCTGCAACAGGTGATGCGAGTATGTGCAATTGTATTTCGTCAGTATCATGCATGAAGAATTCATATAAAAGATTTGGACAGGACAGATGCATTCTGTGAGACACAATTGCTACAACTCCCAGCTGTGAGAATTACTGATTGACGAACAAAAATAACATGCATACTTTTGCAAAGCATTTGTTCAAACTATGAAAACCAATGAATGTCCTGTGTCATTAATTATTGATGATTATGTTGGCATATTGTCAGGTCCTGATGTTCCGTATGTGACGGTTTACAGCACCCATGACAGACAGAGTGAGTATCCAACTTTCCTCCACTCTATATTGTTTGTTTGTTTGTGTATGTGTCTGAGTTCTGGATGATCTGCTGGGTCTTTCTCCTGTCATTTGACTGCTTACCACTGAGTAGCATACACACACTCAAACCACACACACACACACACACTTACAGTACACTCACAAACAGGTCAAAGATTTAGAAGTTTCACATCACCCACTGATGAATTATTAATAGTGAAAAAAAGTGAGTGATGTCACGGCCAATTATGGTAACCAATACTGGAATGACACCATCCAAGTGCACACACACACACACAGCAGTAAGTAGTGAACACACACCCGAAGCAGTGGGCAGCCATTTTTGCTGCTGCGTACGGGGACGTGAGCAAGGCACCGAATTGGGGGTTCGGTGCCTTACTCAAGGGCACCTCAGTCATGGTTATTGAAGGTGGAAGAGAGCGCTGTACATTCCCTCCTCCCCACCTACAATTACTGCCGATATTGAGAATTGAGCTTGCGACCTTCGGGTTACAAGTCTGACTCTCTAACGATTAGGCCACAACTGCCCTAGGAGGCATTATAGGGAGGCATTTGATACAAATTTAATTGCAATATGTTCGATCAAAGGTTGACAAGTAAGTTTTTACATGCTAAAAAATATTTCTATTTTAAATAATTTGTTGTGAGCTTTATTTGTAAATGTTTAAAGATGCTTATGAATGTCAAAAAAGTACAGTTTTCACAAAAATATTAAGCAGCACATCTGCTTTCAACATTGATAATAATAAGAAATGTTTCTTGAGCACCAAATCAGCATATTTGAATGATCTGTAAAGATCATGGACAGTGAAGACTTTCCTTCACAACTTGGCTCACAAGAAAAAAAAAGAAGCTTTAAAAATCTATAATAGAGAACAGTTTTAAATTGTAATATTTCACAAAATTACTATTTTTTTTAACGTAAATTAATTTAGCCTTGATGAGCATAAGAGACTTATTCAAAAACATTTTTAGAAAATCTGACTGAATCCAAAATTTTAAACGGTTAATGTAAATTATAGGCTATCAATAGAAAACAAGTAAAATAGCATTGTAGTGTATGTCAATGAATGGGTAATTGATACAGGGCACATTTTAGAGACTCTTTGTATGTGTTTTTATCATTTATCATTTATCCTATATTTGTGGTGCATCCAAAAGTGAAAAGGAAGTTGGCAAAGTTTAGGGAACTGCTCGAAAAGGTGTCCCACAAGGCCACAATTCATTTTCGGTGAGAAGGTCAAATCAGAACGAAGAGTGGGCGCAATTCTGCGAAACTGCCAGAATGTGGAGCGAGCACCTGGTGTAGAGAACACTGCCCTGGGCGACTGCCTCTATCGCCTACTCCTCTAACTTATTTAATTATCACAATTCATTCATTTTATACAGTAATAGAGTCATATTTCATTGCTGGGTCATTTCTACAGTTCAGTGGATTTGGTCCCCATGAAGCAATACTGCATTTTTTACATAAAACGTTAATCAGTTTTAATGCCACATGATTTCCCATGTGTATTAGAGACTGTACGAATGCGTTGGTTGCTGTTACGGTACTAAATCACCTTAGAGTGTCAGTTACTACAAGGGATGTCCAGTGACCCAGAGAGTAATGAAACAGACAGTTGTATCTCAGTTTTATCGATTTACTCTGTTAGATGCTGAGTATCAAGAAATCCACTCCATATACTCACATACTCATGATTTAAGGAGATCACATACGTGCAAATAAAATGTCCAAATAAGGAGCATAGGCCTATGCAAATAATAACTGAAACAAATATTTACAACAGATTTAGATCTCAAGGATACACAATCTTGCAATTATGCAGGGAGAAACAATGAGTACAACAGTCCTGGTTGATTTTCAGTCGCAGGGAATATTCAGATGTAACTGTGAACTTGGGCGCTGAGCTGTAGTCTCGGGTCCACTGATGCACAATATCCGATGAGAATAAATGCAAAGGTCCACAAAATGTCTATGAATGTTTGTTACTGCAAACGGATCTTGCTCGTGTGGTGTGTATAATTCTTGAGTGTGGTTCTACAATACACAAATGAAGCTAATTAGTAACAGAAAGAACAAAATGTGCAATTAATGCTAACAGCTCAAAGGAACTTTGCTGCATCACAGACAGATCCGTAATGGCGATCGTACTTGTCACAATTAGCACAATATTTCACATAATAAACAATCATACTTTAGTATAAAACTGAAAATATAACTTAACAGCAGTATATCAATGAAAACCATATGACCAGTTAAAATAACACTCACGGTCTTCAATGACGCACATTCAAAATCCTCGTGAGGCAAACTTCAGCGAGAGATTATTAACGGGAACGCACCATCAGCCGTCGATCAAGATCACAAATATTCTCCCTACAGTTCACAACGTGAAATCGCTGCAGGTTGACATCTTATTTCGGATTAATTCACGACTTTCATTTGCGGCAGCGGGACCTTCTCCTCTCTCCGTCACGACTGAACTTCAGTCATCTCACTTCCCATACTCTCGCGCAGTCTCTGGATAAACCACGCCTACTCAATGAAATTAAATGACCAATCTGGCCGCTGTAAAGCCCTTTTAATATAACACAAACTGAACATGGGCTTTTTTACAGCCGCCCCCAAATTTGGTATGCAAATTTGACAGTTGTATTGTTTATGATATACTCTATGAATCTGGGGGCAACGTTGGCAATTCAATCAACTTAGCTACTGGTCTGGTGTATGTATGATCTTTCACTTTGACCACTCCTGTTCTGACTCTCCCATCTGAACTGGGAATGACAGAAGAAACTGTGCCTACTCTCCAGAGCGCTCTCGGAATCTGCTCATCAACAATGAGTACAACAGTCCCGATTGCAATGTTCTCCTTTTCATGGTACCATTTCTGCCGTGACTGTAAAGTGTGCAAGAAATCACGGACAAAATGTTTCCAAAAATGATCGATTAGAACTTGACTATGTCTCCATCGTTTTCTACTGAGTAGCTCAATATCTGGATAGACAACCAGAGGCAAAGAGGAGTCAGGCCGCCCCATCAACAAGGAATTTGGCATTACTGGATCTGGGTCTGCCACATCACTTAAGACGTAACCCAAAGGTCGAGAATTAAGCACACTCTCAACTTCTATCAAGATGGTTCTTAATACCTCTTCAGTAATAGTTTGAGTGCCTAAGGTGGTACGTAAGGCGGTCTTCACGGATCTCACCTCTCTTTCCCAAGATCCGCCGAAATGAGGCGCACTGGGAGGATTAAACCGAAATCTGATTTGTTCCTTTGCTAGCTGCTCTCGAAGGCTGGGCTGAAGCTGATAGAAGGTGTCTTCCAGCTCTTTGCTTCCACCTTTGAAATTTGTTCCTTGATCGGAAAGGAGCTCATAGGGTTTCCCTCTCCGAGCAATGAACCGCCTAAGAGACAGCAGGAATGAATCTCCATCCATGTGATCCAGCAAGTCAAGATGTACAGCTCGAGTTGTGAGGCATTTATATATTATACCCCATTTCTTCTCCATGCGGCGGCCCACCTTTACTACTAATGGTCCAAAACAATCTACTCCCATAGAATAAAAGGGGGGTTTGAATAACCGCAGGTTCGAAGGAGGTAGGTCCGACATCCTTGGAATCATCGGCTTGCCTCTCCACTTTGCACAATCTAGACAGTTACGCTGATGCTTCTTTATCGCTTCTCTTCCCCGCAAAATCCAGAACTTGCGCCTTAACTCGGCATACACTCGTCCAGTTCCTGGATGATGTAGTTGGTCATCGTAATGCTTTATTAAGAGCTTCACTACTGGATTGTTTGGAGATAGAACTATAGGGTGTAGGACATCATCACTCAAGTCATCGCACCTGCGAAGTCGTCCTCCTACTCTAATCAAATCCAATTTTCTGTCATACTCTGGAGCCAGCTTAATGAGTCGGCTGCGTACAGGAATGTCTTTTCCTCCCTTGAGCAGAGCAAATTCCTCGGGAAAGTCCTGCTTCTGACATTGTCTCAAAATAGACAACTCTGCTTTCTCAAAATCATCTGCAGTAGGCGAATCTGTGCCATCCGCCGCCCCGTGAAGGGATCGCGCTGTAGCTTCTTGAAATTTGCGATAACTACTGAATTGAAGGGCCTCAGGTACAACATCTTCAGACTCAGTTAACGATCCGCAAAATGTGGATTTCTTAAGTTCTTCAGGAACTTCTTTAGGAACTTGACCTTCTGGTGTCTTAGGCCAACAGCTACTAGATTGCATCAAGAAGGCTGGACCTCGTTTCCATCGTGTGTCTCCCGCTATATGAGCCAATGACAACCCGCGTGTGATATCATCGGCAGGATTGCTCGCGGAGTCAACATAACGCCAAGATCCAGGATCAGACAATTCTTGAATTTCAGTGACTCTGACTCCTACGAATACCTTGTATCTGCAAGAATCAGAATGCAGCCAAGCAAGAACTGTGGTCGAGTCAGACCAGTATACAACCTGGCAGATGTCTACGGTCAGTTCTTTCTTCAAGACGTCTCCTAGCTGCGCTCCTGTTAACACAGCACAGAGCTCCAATCGAGCAATGGAGATCTGTTTCTTCGGAGCTACTCTCGACCTTGCAGCCACAAAGGCTACCTGTACCTTACCCCGATCGTCTTCAGAACACAGGTACGCTACTGAACCGTAAGCTTTTTCAGAAGCGTCACAAAACACATGAACACTTCGACTCTTGACAGGGTACTGCCGGCTGGAACTGTAGCATCTTGGCAGACAGATTTGAGACAAGTGTGGGAGCTCGCTCTCCCACTGATGCCAGCTGGCTAGCAGATTCACAGGTAAATTGGGGTCATCCCATTCCCATCTTTTGTCCCATAACCACTGGACAATGATTTTTGCTCTTGTGGTATACGGAATGAGATACCCAAGGGGATCGTAAAGCTTGGCTAAAGTGCGATAGATCTTTCGCATGGTAACATCACCATCTTCTCTCTGGTAAGGTTTGTACACCAAGGTGTCAACTCTACAGTGCCATATCAATCCAAGGGCATTCTCCTGAGTGTTGACCGTTTCTTGAGTGAGCCAAATCTCACTACTCTTAGACTTTAACTCAGCAGGAAAGTGATGAATAACCTCAGCCTCAACTCGAACCCGCCCTCCATGAGATGACATTTCAGCCCTTTTGCCAGCTTGCTAGCCTGAGCTTCAGTTGGGACACTCTTCAGACAATTGTCTACATAGAAGCTTCGTTCAACTGTTTGACGTACTTCATCGGTAGCCTCAAGATTTCTTTGCGCATGTGTCTGCAGTGCGTAAGTAGCACAACAGGGGCTACAAGTAGTCCCAAAAGGTAAAACTTCCCACTGGTATACTACTGCTGGTTCAGTGGTCTTGCCATGGCGCCACAGAAATCGGAGGAAGGGTTTGTCTTCATCAAGGAGACGGACTTGATGAAACATGCCCTTCACATCACTGCAAAAAGCCACAGGATATTCTCGAAAGCGGAGGAGAACTCCCAATAGGCTTGAGCCTAAGGTAGGGCCTGGCAAAAGGTGCTCATTCAGGGACTGACCCTGATACTCGAAAGAGCAATTGAACACCATACGGTTCTTGTTGTTGTGGTGGACCATATGATGTGGAATGTACCACGATCTGGAACTCAAATCACACTCTGCAGATGTCATAGGAGTGACATAACCTGCCAGCAGCAGTTTCTGAATCTCTGACTCATAAGACGCAGCCTTCCTAGGATCTCCAACTAGTTTCCTTTCAGTGCTGATAACAGGGCCATGACTGCTTCTTTGGGGGCATCCAAAGGAGGAAGCGACTCTTTCCAGAGTAGGGGCGTGGCGTACCGCTTTATACAATTTACATCAATCCTGATGGTCTTCTCCTCTAGGATGCGAATCACCTCTGCATCTTGTCGAGATCGACTGACTACCTTTTCAGATCGAAAAGGAAGAGTATCCAGTTGCCAAAGCTTTTCAACCTGTCCAAACAGCTCAGCCTCAGGAGAGACACAAGAAATGAAGAGGCATTCTTGAGGCTGTAAGTAAGGCTTAAGAAGCCTCGATGGACCTTGTAATGTCCATCCAAGCTTTGTGTGAACTGCTGCTGGTCCTCCAGGGGCCCCAATCTGACTGGCTCCACAGGCGTGATTAAGTGTGGATAGTCTGATCCAATAAGCACCAAGGGCTGTGCTCTGTTGACATCATGCAAAGGCAAATCTTGAAGATGGCGGTATCTCCTTTGCAAATCAGAGATAGGATAAGTATGCGGAACCAGATTTAACTCTTTAGCGGTGAATGCACCCTTAATTTGGTACGATCTGTCAGGGTACGAAACCGGAGCGATGGAGAAGGATACAGATCTTCCATGAATGGTAT
This sequence comes from Sinocyclocheilus anophthalmus, assembly GCA_018155175.1. Classification (NCBI taxonomy): domain Eukaryota; kingdom Metazoa; phylum Chordata; class Actinopteri; order Cypriniformes; family Cyprinidae; genus Sinocyclocheilus; species Sinocyclocheilus anophthalmus. The sequence goes on along the minus strand of JADLZN010008525.1, from coordinate 331,680 downwards.
GCACCTCTTGTCTTACTGTACGAAGAGCGAGATCCTCCATTTCACCTTGAAGGCCCAGACGTTGAGCGGCTTCATTCAGCAAGATAGTTCGCTCAGATCCGTCGTCTAGCACAGCATAGGTTTCCAGTGACTTGCCACCATTCTGAATAATGACTCGACTTAACTTAAGCAGCACTTGCTTGCTACTCGTGGGCCGATCCAAATATAAGGTCTGAGCGGCGGGACTAACTGTGCTTGTGGGTTTCTCTGACACCTTGATGCCTCTACTCTGTATATCTGTGCTGGCATTAACATCATGGAGAACATCGAGATGCCTTCTCTCACATCTTTTGCACATTGCCTTCAATGTGCATTTGGATGATGAATGCCCTCGTCCACAGCGCCAACATCTGTTGCCTGTCCTAATCCAACTTTCAATCTGCTCCTTAGTTAAGAGTTTGAAGTTGGAGCACTGATTCATGTAGTGCTGAACTGTGTCACAGAACGGACAATACTTCTTAGGCTTCTCCTGTGGTCTGTCTGAGTCTGCTTGTCCAGCCTTCGGATTCTCTACTGCTCCTACTTTATGCTCTCCGCCATGAAGAACAGTAGTCAGCTTTCGGGCACAAAGCCAGTTCGCTTGTCTTTGCGAGCACTGTACTTCTCATGCTCAGGATAGGCGCCATATTGGGTTCCTTCAACCTGCACACGAACCTCGTACTCTAGCCAGTCTGCAAAATCCAGCAGCGTTGGGATTGGAGTATGAAGAGGGTTAACAAATCTCTTAAAATTAGCTCTTAGGTCGTGTGGCAACTTAGCTAAGAGGCGAGAAACATGTGAGCCACACTTCAGTTCAGTCCAACCTGGGCTACCTAATTGATTCAACATCCCCACCAGTGCTCGGACACGAAGGGCAAATCCCTTGAAAGACTTCACATCCCCACTCCTGATATAGTTATTTTTTTTTTTCCTTTTTTTTTTTCCTTGGACCGTCCATAAGGTTTGTAATCCTTTGTAATGCCAACTGATGTGGCTGCCCATACATATCAGTGAGCGCTCTCATTGTGTCAAAGAATGGAGTACGACTGTGACTATAGGAGTCAGCGACAAGCAAAGCATCTTCCAACTTAAGATGATCCAAAAGTATTTGGAACTTAAAGGACTCAGACGCGTCATCAGGAAGAACATTGTCCAATGCAAGCTTAAGCCGAGCGAATTCTCGGGGATCATCCCGCCTGAAATCTGGGATTGTAGGAGTGGGCCCTCGATATTGCATCGGTGGAGGATGCAAAGGGCGATAACTCCCAGAATGGCCCAATGAATGGTAAGATTTTATTTCGTTAGAAGGGGTAACAGGGTTTTTGAGAGTTTACTGTCTTGTCTACTATCTTCACTGCACTCTTGTCTCCCATCCCCTGGTGGATGATCAAAGCGATCAATCATATCATCTTCCTGTAAGGAACGCACTCTATCGCTTAAACGGCGATAGTAAGGATCTGTTAATGGTTGATAAGAAACATTACGAGAGGGCATACTGGGCCGCAACAAGGAAGCATCATCTCTTTGGCGATGACGAAGATCAGACGGACCACGTGTCCATAATGGAACATTAGTATCATAGCCAAGAATATGGGGCGAATCATTCTTGCTATCATGTGGTGAGGTATATGAAGGAGTTGACATACCTGAACTAGACTGACTATCACTCCACCTGCCTACTCTCTTTAAACCGTCTGTAAGTTCCTCAATGAGATCTTGTTCGCAACCACGAACTGCAAGGAGGGATTCACCTCCAAGTGGCACCAAAGGAGTATGTTCTGCCCGGCTAGGATTCCCATCATCCTGACATGACGCCTGCATACTAGTAGACTTTAACGTAGATGACACCCCAGCTCCTTCCAAAGGCTGCTGCACAGATACTGAAGCCGGAGAAGCTAACACAGGAGAGTTAGCAACTATATCAGAGAGGCGTTGCATATCTTGTCTCATTTTCCTATTTTCCTCCCTCATTTCACGAATACAAGCAAGCATATCGGACTGTTCATCTTCGAACGTGAGCTGTTTCTGTGGATAACTAACTTCATAGTCATGCAAATGCGACGGCCGTCTTGTTGTTCTACGTGGGCGAGTAATCTCTGGCTTTAACGCCTCCTCTCTAAGTCTGGACATCATAGCTAAGGTGGTTATAGTCTCCGGCTCGAAGGACCATAAATGTATTAGAGACTGTACGAATGCGTTGGTTGCTGTTACGGTACTAAATCACCTTAGAGTGTCAGTTACTACAAGGGATGTCCAGTGACCCAGAGAGTAATGAAACAGACAGTTGTATCTCAGTTTTATCGATTTACTCTGTTAGATGCTGAGTATCAAGAAATCCACTCCATATACTCACATACTCATAATTTAAGGAGATCACATACGTGCAAATAAAATGTCCAAATAAGGAGCATAGGCCTATGCAAATAATAACTGAAACAAATATTTACAACAGATTTAGATCTCAAGAATACACAATCTTGCAATTATGCAGGGAAAAACAATGAGTACAACAGTCCTGGTTGATTTTCAGTCGCAGGGAATATTCAGATGTAACTGTGAACTTGGGCGCTGAGCTGTAGTCTCGGGTCCACTGATGCACAATATCCGATGAGAATAAATGCAAAGGTCCACAAATGTCTATGAATGTTTGTTACTGCAAACGGATCTTGCTCGTGTGGTGTGTATAATTCTTGAGTGTGGTTCTACAATACACAAATGAAGCTAATTAGTAACAGAAAGAACAAAATGTGCAATTAATGCTAACAGCTCAAAGGAACTTTGCTGCATCACAGACAGATCCGTAATGGCGATCGTACTTGTCACAATTAGCACAATTATTTCACATAATAAACAATCGTACTTTTGTATAAAACTGAAAATATAACTTAACAGCAGTATATCAATGAAAACCATATGACCAGTTAAAATAACACTCACGGTCTTCAATGACGCACATTCAAAATCCTCGTGAGGCAAACTTCAGCGAGAGATTATTAACGGGAACGCACCATCAGCCGTCGATCAAGATCACAAATATTCTCCCTACAGTTCACAACGTGAAATCGCTGCAGGTTGACATCTTATTTCGGATTAATTCACGAATTTCATTTGCGGCAGCGGGACCTTCTCCTCTCTCCATCACGACTGAACTTCAGTCATCTCACTTCCCATACTCTCGCGCAGTCTCTGGATAAACCACGCCTACTCAATGAAATTAAATGACCAATCTGGCCGCTGTAAAGCCCTTTTAATATAACACAAACTGAACATGGGCTTTTTTACAAAGTGCATACAGTAGGTGTGACCACAAATTGATTAGGACGAGAAATGAGTAGTACCTAGAAAATTTGTACAGACAAATTCCATGTACCAGTCATGTTTTCTCAACTTCACATTGAAATAAGGGTTACATACAGTGGTGTGAAAAAGTGTTGGCCCCCTTTCCGGACTCTTATTTTGTGCATGGGTTTGTCCAAACTTTAGTTCAGATCATCAAACAAATGTAAATATTAGTAAAAAATAACAAGTGAACACAACATGCAGTTTTAAAATGAAGGTTTTTATTATTAAAGGAAAACAAAATACAAAACTACATGGCCCTGTGTGAAAAAGTGTTTGCCCCCTAAACCTAATAACTGGTTGGGCCACCCTTAACAGCAACAACTGCAATCAAGCGTTTGCGATAACTTGCAATGAGTCTGTTACAGCGCTGTAGAGGAATTTTGGTCCACTCATCTATGCAGCCACATTGGAGGGTTTTCGAGCATGAACCGCCTTTTTGAGGTCATGCCACAGCATCTCAATAGGATTCAGGTCAGGATTTTTGACTAGGCCACTCCAAAGTCTCATTTTGTTTTTCTTCAGCCATTCAGAGGTGAACTTCCTGGTGTGTTTTGGATCATTGTCCTGATGCATAAACCCAGTGCGCTTGAGCTTAAGGTCACAAACTGATGGCCAGACATTCTCCTTCAGGATTTTTTGGTAACAGCAGAATTCATGGTTCCATTTAAATCACAGCAAGTCTTCCAGGTCCTGAAACAGCAAAACAGCCCCAGACCATCACAAAACCACCACCATATTTTACTGTTAGTATGATGCTCTTTTTCTGAAATGCAGTGTTACTTATACGCCAGACGTAATGGGACACACACACACAAAATTTCAACTTTTGTCTCGTCAGTCAACAGAGTATTTTCCAAAAGGTCTTGGGGATCAACAATGTTTTCTGGCAAAACTGAGACGAGCCTTTGTTCTTTTTGCTCAGCAGCAGTTTTCGTCTTGGAACTCTGCCATGCAGACCACTTTTGCCCAGTCTCTTTCTTATGGTGGAGTCATGAACACTGACCTTAACTGAGGCAAGTGAGGCCTGCAGTTCTTTGGATGTTGTTGTGGGGTCTTTTGTGACCTCTTGGATGAGTCGTCGCTGTGCTCTTGGGGTAATTTTGGTCGGCCGGCCACTCCTGGGAAGGTTCTCCACTGTTCCATGTTTTTGCCATTTGTGAATAAATTACTCTCACTGTGGTTTACTGGAGTCCCAAAGCCTTAGAAATGAATTTATAACCCTTTCCAGACTGATACAACTATTGTGTTTCTCATCTGTTCTTGAATTTCTATAGATCGCGTCATGATGTGTTGCTCTTTAAGCATGCATCACTTTGTCAGACAGGTTCTATTTAAGAGATTTCTTGATTGCGAACAGGTGTGGCAGTAATCAGGCCTGGGTGTGGCTAGAGAAATTGAACTCAGGTGTGATAAACCACAGTTTTAACAGGGGGGCAAACACTTCTTCACACAGGGCCATGTAGTTTTGGATTTTGTTTTCCCTTAATAATAAAAACATTCATTTAAAAACTGCATGTTGTGTTTACTTGTGTTATCTTTGACTAATATTTAAATTTGTTTGATGATCTGAAACATTAAAGTGTGACAAACATGCAAACAAATAAGAAATCAGGAAGGGGGGCAACACTTTTTCACACCACTGTATATAGTTACATATATAAGTTTTTTTTTCTAAATTAGCAGTTTTGAGTGTGTGTATAAATTTACTTGACATAAAATACAATTTATTATCATATTTAATGAGTAAAACCATTTAATTACTATATGTCTCTCAAACTCCAGTTCACCCTGTTACATTACTGCTATTTGCCATTTAAAATGTTAAGCTCATGCCCTAAATTGCATGACTTGATTGGGGGGGGGTTATAGGACACCCTTTTTTAACTAAAAACTGAAAACTTTGTATGCGTTTTTGCCGTTCATTTACAGAACAGCAGAAAACCGGTTTCACAGTGCAAGTTTGCTATTGTCTTTATTGCCGTTATTGTCTTTGTGCAAACTACCAAAATGTGAAAATGGTAATGTCATGCGCATGTGTATTACATGTTCAGTGCAGATGCATAGTGTTTTTTTCTTTTTTTAATGACGTCACCAATTACTGGCCTGGCATGCATTATATAGTGTTTTTAGTTATTTTCACAGATCAGTGTGAATGGGAATTGTTATGACAATGTTGTCTGTATAAGAAACTTTTAAAAAGTTCAAGTTAAATACTTTATTTTTACTACATTGTTGTCATGTAAACTTACCATTACAGTTGTTGTCATGTAAACTTCCTTTCAAATGTCCACCCTGTTACACATTGCAAAGTAAAAATGCCATCTAACAGAATAAAAGTCCTAGACCACATGCAGAATATTTGGTCAGGATTGTGTTATACTATCCTGAGCTTGACCAGTGTGTTTTTCAGATAACATTTTTTTTTTTCAAGCAGACTTGCTCAGTCCAAAATTCACTAAACTGTAGGAATGACCCTGATGTTAAATAAAGATAACAGTTAGTTTGGTTGAAGTCCCCCTGCAGTCACTAATTTAGTCCCTTAAAACTCATCTTTGATAATCATAATGGCATTTTTCCACCCCATAAAAATAATTTCTTTGTGTCTTGAATATGGCTTACACCTTTACCTCATTTAGTATACGTTGATCCATGAATATGTTAACTAGTCCCTGCCTACACTCAATCACACCAACTCAGACTGAAGTTGCAAAAGCTACACAATAGCAAGTGGCAATACTGAATAAATGGATATCGGAGAGTGAAACCGTGAGTAAATCTATTCAAATTCTGAATAGATTATAGCCTACAAAGCATGCAAAGCTCGCTCCTCTTATAATCACTAAAAAGTCACTTATCTTAGTTCAACACGATCTCACAAAGTTCTGTTATAATCAGTGAAGGTCTGCACTGACTGCACAAACTCTGCTGTTTTGACTGGTGAGTGGATTCTAACTTAAACACCAATTGCATTTCATGATATGCCTGTGTTTGGCTACATTGTTAAATGCTGCAAAAAATACATTGTAAATAGAAACCTATGTGAGATAGAAATATAAAAAGTCCCAGCCTGCAATTGGCGGGATTGATTACATGCTTGTGACGGTAGGAAACAGGAGCAGTTTCAAACCGCATCTTTAGTACACTGCAGTTTGTAGGAGAAAATGCTCAGCAATGGTGTTAACTGATGAATTTTCATGTGGCTTTAAGCATATTAAGAAACCAGACAGATATGTAAACAACATTAAAAACTTGATTTCACCACAGGGGGTCTTTAAATTTAACATTTTGCTGGGTATCATAACATCCTTGGTTGTCACTCACATTAATAACCAAACTGCTTAGAATTAAGCACTCAAATGAAGAGTGACAAGTTTAGGAAGATGCTCTCATTACCAACCTCCACGTTAAAACACTGGCACAGTCAGACTCTCTCACACGCACACACACACTCGCATACTTGTCTCATTGCATTATATACCCACAGCATGTCAATTGACGATCAGAGCTGCTTCCAGGCCTACCATAGACCGTGTGTGATTGAATAGCCCTACACATGCCTGCTTGCACAGTGAGAGCACTTACAGATGATTGGATTATTGCCAGACGTGCCATGACTTCCATAGAAATGTGACCTCTCTGTGTAAGAGGCTGGTAATTGTGTTATTATGTATATAATATCCTGTAAGCCCAATGATATTACAACGAGAGAGTGATTTAGTGCGACGGTCCGTCACAGAAGTCATCTCACAGAGCTCACATCTGTGTGTGTGGGTAGAATGTTTATCAATTGTTTGTTTACAATTTAATCTAGAGTTCTTACCCTGTCATTTCAGATGTTTTTCCCATCCATTCCCTTCTCTGCCAGGTCCATTCAGTAAATGCTAAATGTGCCACCAAGGTCAAATTCAGATGACTTACACGACGCTCATACGGATCCATCTCTAAATGTGCGGCTATGTCAATAGCATTGGTGCAATGGGAGCAAGTGTGCTTTGTGAGGCTTGAGTCTGAGCAGGCACTGATAAGCCTGTCTTAAAACGAAACCCTCAACCGCAATGTGCTCTTAATTGTTACGTGCAGTTCCAAGACTCTATCGCTGCTGCTCAGAATGGAAGGTCTCCATGTTTACAGCAGCAGACGGGATATCTGCTCTATTTAGTCGCTCTCTATCAGGAAAGCCAGCTGCTCACAGGTCTCTCACAACCTCTGAACATCTACAACTGTTAATCCTGCAACCGTTTCTCATTTATGTCCCAGAACAATTAGCTACTCATTTCCTCAGGTTTTGTGAGTGCTTGCAGATGCTTAGTTTGAGATAAACAATGCATTTTGCATTGACGTGGTTAATAGCTTGGGAATAGCTCCCAAAAATAACATTTGTGCCATGATTTAGTCAATAATTATTCACCCTCATTCCATATCTGTGTAAGTTTCTATAAGGTTTTTCTATAAGGAAATGTTTAGCAGAATGTCCACGCTGCTTTTTCTTTTTAAAACATACACTAACCTTGGATATCCCACCTCAAAAAAAAATATATAATAATTATTAAAACTAAAGGAATATTTCATATTTAATACAAGTTAAGCTCAATCGACAATATCTGTGGCTTGCATCTCCTTTTCTTTAAAATAAATGATTGAAAAATAAACTTGAAGCTTATAATTTTATAAAAGCATTTACATTAATTCTTCTGTTAAAAACATCAGCTGTACATTTGTTCTTGTCTTTTACATCCGTTTTAAGATTTTAGGCTTAATGTCGTGGCAACAGTTAGAAATATATAAGACATAATAAAAGTTTAGCACATGCATAGACAATTACGCTGCTTACAAAGAAACAATGGAATGAAATTAATATCAAAATAAGAGTCATTGAACAAAACTAGTCATAACAATGCTGCTGTAACAGTGAGTATTTTATAAATTACTGTATATAAATTGGCCCTATTTACTACCATTGTAAGTTACCTCACTGTAAAACAGATTCTTGCAATGCACAATCACATAATCACCATTATACCACAAGTTTTGCATATACATCGTATATAGACACAGGTCATATAAGTGATTCCAAATGTTGGTGCAATGTTTAAAAGAGATTTGAAAGCTATAATGGAGACCGATGTTTTGGAATGTGCGCAGCATGAACATTAAGCTAAACGACTTTTATTGGTGGTTTGGAACTTTTCATTTTTGGGGTAAACTGTTCCTTTTTAATCGCGCAATGATTGGTTTCTCTCTTTCTGCAGAGGTGCGTGACATCGAGTTGAATCTGAACTTGAGGAGAACGGTGAACTCCATGCAGATGCCGAAAGTGGAATACAGAGAGATAAACATAGAGGATTACAGTATGTTATCTAAGTTGTGTTGGTGTTTAAGAAGGATATTAATATAATAGAGATGCAGATGAATGTCTTTGATTGTCATACACAGGCCTCAGCATGCAGATACTAAAACCTGCAGGCTTCATAGACAACTTACACTACCCACTTCTGCTCCTTGTGTGAGTACATATCAATATCTGCAACATTTTCTTCATTAATATGTGAGTGTTCCAAATAGTGTCTCTGAACTCCCTTGGGAATCACCATCTGGGTTGGATCACTCATTAAAAAGAGGCATAATCTACACTTCTCTTGCATGCTATTATTTCCCAGAGTCCTACTTATAATGTTAGTCAAGGTTTCTTGCACCCAAAACCTAATTTAGTTGTTAATTTACTCTATTTTCCACATTTTTTGCTGCTGAAAGATTTATATAAGGAAATGAATCTCGCATGATTGCCAATATATACACCAGTATTTGTCTATTTTTAGAATAGAACTGTGCCAGATTGATAAATTAATTAGTCCTTTTTTGTTGTAAATATTAAATTAATGTAATATAAAAATAAAAGTAAAAAAATGACATTTTATTTAAATGTTTAAATTCACTACAATAATTAACAAATGATACAATTAAAAAAAAGTGTTATATCTGAATAGGCCAATAAAACCCATAATGTCATGCCAAATAGGTGTCATTAATATTTAAATAGGGGTGGTCAGATGTTAACACGCTCATCGTTGAAACAATTTCTAGTCATTTTTGCAATTAAGTTTGAATAAATGGTCCAGTGAGGAAGCTTTGAATCATGAACTTTAGAGTTTGCCTGTAGAACATTGAGCTCTATTATATCAAAGAGCAGATCCTGTTTTCCATGATATACGTCCTTTAAAGTGTGTGCTGCAGGTCATCCTATTAACACACAAGCAGCAGTTCCTTTCCTGCTCTCTGTTCATGCGCTGCACTTCAGGTCTCATCAAGAGTAAGAGTGTAACTCTGAAATGGACTTTAGTCAGTGCTATTAATCTTGTCTTTTCAGCCGTACACTCTCAGCCACTGTAATTACACCACAAACGAGTTCACCTGCAGCCCGCCTTCAATTAACCCACTGCACACATCATACACACCGCAGCAGACAATCACCTGTGTTCTCTATAGAGCTGCCAGCGCAGTGACTCTATATTGTGTGTTAGGAATATAGCGGCTGTCTCAAAACCCAGTGAGCTGCATACCGAGCTCTTTAAAAAAAGTACACTTTAGCATACTTTTTAAAATTAGTACTAGGTGTATTTATAATAATATCACATTAAAATACTTTAAAGGAATATATACTTTTAATATAGTATAAAAGAATATAGTTAAGTGTTAAATGAATACTGTATGAATTTAACATTTAAAGGAATAGTTCACCACAAAAATCAAAATGAGCTAAATATTAACTCAATATCAGGCTATTCAGGATGTAGATGAGTTTGTTTCTTCATCAGAACAGATTTGGAGAAATTTAGCATTACATCACTTGCTCACCAATGGATCTAGTGAATGGATGCCATCAGAATGAGGAGGCCAACAGCTGATGATAAAAAACATCACAATTTCATCACAAGTAATCCTCAAACTTCTATAGTCCATCAATTAAACATTTGTGAAGTTAAAAGCTCTGTTTAACTTCAAACCATTGTTTTTGGCTTAAATATGAGTCCTCTATCCATAATAGTTTTATAATGCTTTTCTCTGTAAAAAGATCATCTTGTCTGAATCAGGAGAGAAATATGCATGGATAAAGTACTATTTACAAGTGAAAACAGTCCAAAACAGCTCTAAACAAATATGCTGGTGGATTTTAAGGACAACAGGGGATGGACTTTTTCACCAGAGGAAGCGTTATGGGTTATGAATTTGGATTTGGCCAGTGAAAATGACTTAATGTTTATTACAAACATGCAGCTTTTTACTTAACAAGACATTAAAGTACACTACAAATACTTAATACTATTAAGCAGACTTCATTTTCACAAGGGTAGACAGCATTTTTGGACATCACAGACACATTCTGATTAAGCTGACTTGAAATGCATTTAAATTCAGCTATTCTGGCTTGGAACATGATATCTCAGAGAACGTGGCTATCATTGCCAGAAATGTTTTGAAAGTCTTAAACTTAAATGCTTGCATTCTAAAGAAAACTCTCTCTCTCTCTCTCTCTCTCTCTCTCTCTCTCTCTCTCCTCTCTCTCTCTCTCTCTCTCTCTCTCTCGCTCTCTCAGAGATGGGACTCCAGGCAGTCAGTCGGTCTCAGAGCAGTTCCACATTGACTGGACGTCAGTGCTGGTCAGCAGTTTTGGGGTGATTGCAGTGCACTTTGACGGTCGTGGAAGTGGCTTCCAGGGGACTAACTTACTCCATAAGGTGCAGCGCAGGCTGGGAATGTTCGAGGAGAAAGACCAGCTGGATGCCCTCAGGTAGTTGAGGAGCCATCTGCGTCCAACACACAGTGAACATCCATCAGTGCCAACACACAGCTGCACGCGCAGACACACATGTGCTGCATCTCCTTAACCGCATAGCAGATTTAGATATACCACGGTCTGACTTCAATGAAACTCAGTGATATAACCGACACTGATTATTCTGCATGTGAGAAGGTCCAGCGAGTGTCAGACCATTAACATTTTGTTTTTGTGTCTTGCAGTATTTTGATGCAGGAGCCATATATTGACAAGACCAGAATTGGAGCTTTTGGGCAGGTAAATACTTGTGGTATTTTACTGTTATTACTTGTCCAGACAAGATAGCGGGTCATTTATGTACACAGATGTTTCTTTGCCTCTCTCATATTCATAGGAACACAGAAAGTGCATTAAAGCTCTGTTCCAAATCCTTGTAAATTGCATCCTAACTGAAATGGAACTTGACTGATTTTTTGATATACAAAAAATAACGCTTCGGAAATGCTATAAAATAACGCCACTCTGCTACACTGTCAGTGTGACCCATTCAACAGCATTTCTGATGATGAGATAGTCCACAGAGCCTGTCTGTATTTTGGCACGTCAGTTAAACTCTTCCTCTCTCACTAACTTCAGTCCTGAAGAAGAGCAATCACAAATTGGTTTCATGCAGTAAGAAGAACCTAATTGAGACCATCTAAATTTCTGGCTAAATAGTTTTGTTTTTGCCCCGGCCTATTTCTTTCGTCGAAAGATTGTCGTTTTTTTAAAGGATTAATGAATGCATGTTCAAAGGCTGAATTCCTGCCTCACTTTAATGAGCACAGACTGTATTAGAAACTTCTGTAACTAGTAATGAGAGTTGTGCTATCTCAGAGGTCCAGAGTTGAGTATTTTGTGTTTCAGGTGTATGGAGGTTACGTCACCAGCCTTCTGCTCAGCTCTGAGGACTCCATGCTCAAGTGTGCTGCAGTGCTCTCACCCATCACAGACTTTGCACTATATGGTACGGTTTGTGTGTGTGTGTTTCTCTTATTAAGACAAATGGAGGGTCACTGTCCTGCAGACTTTAGCTCCAGCTCCAGTAACAGTGTTGGGAAGGTTACTTTGGAAATGTACTAGGTTACAGATTACAAGTTACCTTATTTAAAATGTAATAAGTAGTGTAGCTATTTCAATTACTTTATTAAAGTAATGTAACTGATTTTCTAAATCGCGAAGCTCTTTTCAATCTGTTTCATTGAAAAATTAAAGCCAGGCTTGGGTTATCCTGACAGTAGGACTCAACACTGATTACTGTCAGACTTTCAAAATACTTCTTCACATGAATTAAGCTTATAATAATTTAATTTCAAAGAACAGCCACCACAAAATCTTCAGACTTCATGCCTTCAGCACCTCTTTTTACTTTGAGATCATTCTGAGGTTAAATACAGATTGATGTGTGTGTGAAAATACAGTGGGTACGGAAAGTATTCAGACCCCCTTACATTTTTCACTCTTTGTTATATTGCAAACATTTGCTAAAATCATTTAAGTTAAAATTTTCCTCATTAATGTACACACAGCACCCCATATTGACAGGAAAAACACAGAATTGTTGACATTTTCGTAGATTTATTAAAAAAGAAAAACTGAAATATCACATGGTCCTAAGTATTCAGACCCTTTGCTGTGACACTCATATATTTAACTCAGGTGCTGTCCATTTCTTCTGATCATCCTTGAGATGGTTCTACACCTTCATTTGAGTCCAGCGGTGTTTGATTATACTGATTGGACTGATTAGGAAAGCCACACACCTGTCTAGATAAGATCTTACAGCTCACAGTGCATGTCAGAGCAACTGAGAATCATGAGGTCAAAGGAACTGCCTGAAGAGGCCAGAGACAGAATTGTGGCAAGGCACAGATATGGCCAAGGTTACAAAAAAAATTTCTGCTGCACTTAAGGTGCCTAAGAGCACAGTGGCCTCCATAATCCTTAATGGAAGACGTTTGGGACGACCAGAAAACTTCCTAGAGCTGGCCGTCCGGCCAAACTGAGCTATCGGGGGAGAGAGAGCCTTGGTGAGAGAGGTAAAGAAGTACCCAAAGATCACTGTGGCTGAGCTCCAGAGATGCAGTCGGGAGATGCGAGAAAGTTGTAGAAAGTCAACCATCACTGCAGACCTCCACCAGTCGGGGCTTTATGGCAAAGTGGCCCGACAGAAGCCTCTCCTCAGTGCAAGACACGTGAAAGCCCGCATGGAGGACTCCAAGATGGGGAGAAATAAGATTCTCTGTCTGATGAGACCAAGATAGAACTTTTTGGCCTTAATTATAAGCGGTATGTGTGGAGAAAACCAGAAACTGCACATCACCTGTCCAATACAGTCCCAACAATGAAACATGGTGGTGGCAGCATCATGCTGTGTGGGGGTGTTTTTCAGCTGCAGGGACAGACGACTGGTTGAAATCGAGGGAAAGATAAATGCGGCCAAGTACAGGGATATCCTGGACGAAAACCTTCTCCAGAGTGCTCAGGGACCTCAGACTGGGCCGAAGGTTTACCTTCCAACAAGACAATGACCCTAAAGCACACAGCTAAAATAACGAAGGAGTGGCTTCACAACAACTCTGTGACTGTTCTTGAATGGCCCAGCCAGAGCCCTGACTTAAACCCAATTGAGCATCTCTGGAGAGACCTAAAAATGGCTGTCCACCAACGTTTACCATCCAACCTGACAGAACTGGAGAGGATCTGCAAGGAGGAATGGCAGAGGATCCCCAAATCCAGGTGTGAAAAACTTGTTGCATCTTTCCCAAAAAGACTCATGGCTGTATTAGATCAAAAGGGTGCTTCTACTAAATACTGAGCAAAGGGTCGGAATACTTAGGACCATGTGATATTTCAATTGTTACTTTTTAATAAATCTGCAAGAATGTCAACAATTCTGTGTTTTTCTGTCAATATGGGGTGCTGTGTGTACATTAATGAGGAAAAAAATTAACTTAAATGATTTTAGCAAATGGCTGCAATTTAACAAAGAGTGAAAAATGTAAGGGGGTCTGAATACTTTCCGTACCCACTGTATATACAATTTTCATAAGTAACGGATTACGGTTACATTTATTTTGTAATTAAATTACGTGATTCCGTTACATGCAACTAGTTACTCCCCAACACTGGCTCCAACACACATGTCTGGAAGTTTCTAGTGATTGGCTTGGCCCTTGATTAGCTGTTTGAGTTGTTTAATTAGAGCTAGAGCTAAAGTCTGGTGGCCCTTCAGGAGCAGGATTAGACACTCATTAGACACTCAAGTACTCATAAAAGAGTAGGCAAAAAGTACCCGGATGACCTACTACAGGTACTTCCAGCGTGATTCTGAATTATGCATACGATGGACACTTTACTGTCCCATGATTCCACATGAGAGGATTTATGAATGGCAGTGACTCGATGCAACTGTCATTGGTAGGTCACGTGACAATTACAGCATGGCAAATTTAATGCATTCAGATTACATTCATACTACACACATTCATACTATATGAAATTTACTCTTTTTTGCGGTTGCGATTGACATGTCTTGTGAACTGTTTTTAACCAAAATGCCACCTAAATAAACAAAAATGCCCCACAAATTCAAGATAAAGAGGCAAAAATTGGCCCTGTACAATTAAACTAAATCTAATATGGCTGTCGCGATTAAAGTAAAATGTGAAAATTAATGAAAAGTATCAATTTGTGGAATTACGGAATCTGCACACGTTGAATCAGATTACTTATGTTTTGTTTTTTTGCAGCAGCAGCAACATTGAGCATTATAACCATTCACACACGTTTCTGTTGATATGGCTAATCACAGGCGTTAAGATTAGTTAGCGTGTTTTGCTTGCACGCTCACTGACTGAATTCTGCACGCTTGCAAATTTTCTCGTCATAAACAACAAATTGCAGATACAATGTAAATAAGAGATTAATTCCGCAGCTTCATTGATTACAACAAGAGTTTTTGCATAACTTGCACTAGACTGGACTAATGCCATAGACTGACAAGATTGTTCATAATATAATGTGACATTTCCCCACAAAAAAAAAAGGTTTTACATTTGTATTTTATAAATCAACATTAATAATCATAATTACAATAACGAGCAATAATTGACAATTATTTTTGTCTTTTTTTTGTCTTTGTTTTATTTTTTATTTTATCTCATTTGATTTTATTTTATTTTATTTTTTTTTTTTGCAATTACAATTAGGCTATAACAGATTGATGTTATTGGTAAAATTTTAAAGTATTCTGATTGATTGAAGAAATTGGTTAAATTTATGCATTTGACATTAAAGACAAATACAACCAATAAGGTCATTCTAAAAAATTGCCCTTACAAATGTAAAAAAAATGGCCCTTTAGAACAATTCCAGGTTGAAATTTTGGAAGTAAATATAAGAGTTTACATCACAGGATATAATTATTGGTTGTTTAATTTTCCTTGCATAAAACATATCAAATATGAAATATTTAGCTACTTGCATCTTACCTCACACTCTTGCACTGTTAAAAACTGAAGCGATGTGCTGGTTAACAGTCCACAGTTAACAGTCTGTTAACAGCCCACCTTCTTGAGCTGTTAGACCGCTGAGGTGGAGCAGCCTAAAAATATAACTTTTGAAACTTTTTGTCTTCCTAACAACAAACAGAGCAGCATCAATATTAAATATTAGAGTGGACTACAGCTCCACAGAGAGGAGAATAGAAATCTGTTTGGGTCCATCTGATTCTCAGATGTAGATACAGTATGAATATAACCCTAACCCTAAGCTCAAGACATCTTTTGAAAGGATTTGAGCTTATTATTATGTACCAACGACTATAAAAAGAGCAGATTCACATGCATTCTAAATCAAAACATCTGATGAATGTCCTTTTAACATCCAGCAGGGAAAGATTCACAAATGTTTTGTGGAAGATAAAGTACCCTAAAAAATATTTCACCTTGCAAAATACATGCATATTTGTGATATCAATGGAAGCGCGCACTTCCGCCACTGAATAAAAAATTAAAGGGGTCATATGATGCTGCTAAAAAGAACGTCTCGGCTAACTTAGTAACAAAAAAAACCATGGTTCCTGAGGGGACAAGAGGAGAGACATACTGCATCCTCTAGGGGTCGCTATGGGGAACGCCTCGTCGTGACCCGTGTCTGAAGCATACATTGAAAAAACACCAACTTGTTTGGCCGGCGACAGCCATGACGTCACTACCGTCGCAACTAGTACAAAATAGGCGCCGGTAGCGCACATCATCACTTCTTCGTCTGAAGCTTGTATCCGCAGCATGGCACAAAAACTAGAGGACGCAGTGTCTCGTTCCCCTCAGGGAACCATGGTTACATAAGTAACCCGAAACGTTCCCTTTCGTGGAACTTCGAACTGCGTCCTCTAGGGGTCGCTATGGGGAACGGTATACCCACGCCGCCATGCTGAGGGGAGTGCAAGCCAGAACCATGGCGAGCCACTAAGTACCAACTACACCATATCGCTATGGGAGTTGCCCCTGTCCTGGACTTAGACGGCTGTCAGTGACATTACTCCCTACGGCCAGAAGCCTAGGCTGCCAAGGGACATTACTAGAGCCTCACAGTGTGCAGGTCCCACTGGGACAAGATTGGTAGTAGAACCCAGGGTACCAATAGTCTACCACGGGAATCAGTTTCTCGAGATTGACCTCTGGTGTAATGAGGGTGGCTGGCTTGGTGCCCAGAGCTGCGGGACGGCAGGGCCACCGTACCAGCTGTGCCAAAAAAGGCCTCCTCTGAGGTGGCGCCAGGGCCTAGAATCATGAAGGATTCCTTCCAGGGAATACGACCAAGAGCCTACTTATTGGATCAATTACTAGTCTTGGCCTGTCACCCGGGGCTACCTCACTTGCAGAAGGACCTGTCTCAACAGGCCTCTAGTGGAAACACCCTGTCAGAGCAGGTATTCGAGGATACCATGAGGAGTGGGTCCCAGGCGGAACCGGGGTTTTAGACCACTCAGAAAAAGAGAACGAAGCTGTGCGCGTAACTCTTACCATATAGGATTTTAGAGAAGTGGGCAAAGTAGAACGTGCGCACTTACCACTTTCGTGGAATTTTAGAAAAGTGGGCAAAGATACCGTGCCCACTTACCACCATGTGGATTTTAGAATGTCCATATGTAGATGGATACAACCATTCTAGGGGGTTCTCGTGGCACTTCTGGAGGGCAGCCTATAGATGGAGCTCTGAGTAGTCATCAGTCTCACCTACGGCTATCACGCTGGCTTGGCTAGCCGCGAACTTGTAGCTGAGGGAGCAGACATCCATTTAGCGGGAGCTCGACCTACAGCACGTTCCGTTGGTGGAACGGCTAGCAGTTATCAGTTGGGGGAGCAACACACCCAGTTCTCACCTAGAAGGGGACTCGACCCGCAGCACGTTTCAACTAGCGGAACCAGCTAGTAACAATTCTGGCATGGGAACACATGCCTGGTCCTCAGACGTCCAGGAGGCTCGACCCTTACTAATGCCGGGTTTCCCCGGCTGGCAGTAGCTCATTCTAGCCGGGGGAGCCCAAACCCAACTCTCACCGAGAGGGGGGGGGCCCCCAACCAGCAGCCTGATTAAAAACTAGAGGGGTAGCATACTGCAGGCTAGCTACATCGCCAGTGCATCAGGGAGGCGGAGGATGGCCCAATTCTTCTGATGCAGCTGGTTCGAGGTCTTTCCGGAAGACAGCGAGCTCAAGCCTCTTATGAAAGAGGCACCTCCGTTTTTCCTCAGTGGAGGAATACTGTTCCCATTCCAGGTGACCCTTTCCTAAAAGGGGAGCAGTGCTCAATATTACCACGAGGACAGCCCATGGAGAGAGGAATCCAACGCTGCGGATAGATCCTGCGCGCCATATCGCGACAACCCCTCTTCGTACGCCCTCTGAATCGATGGGGGCAGTGCTCCTGAGTCGTCGATCGAGACACACTGGTATGAGAGGAGGCCGCAGGAAATCGGGTCTAACTCATCTCCGAAACAGGGAACGAATTCCGGAAAACGCGTAACCAACTCACCGTACGGATTTTAGAGAGGTGGCACCGAGCATAACGTGCACACTTACCAGCTACTTGGATTTTAGAAAGTGTGCAAAGCATAGCGTGCACACTTACCACCTAGGTGGAATTTTAGACGGGTTGCAAAGCCTAACGTGCCCACCCACCACTTACGGGGATTTTAGAAAAGCGGCAAAGGATACGTGCACACTTACCACTCATGTGGATTTTTAGAAGGTGCGCAATATGAGCACTCTTACCCTAATCTCCGGATTTCCTTAGGGTTCTATGTCACCCGGACGTAATGGCCGGTCGGGAGCAGCAGCTCCAGCACCCTCCTCAGAGGTGAGGGGAGTGATGTCTCCAGGGTGTGTCGAACAAGACACACCATTTGAGTGGGACCCAGGGTACCGGGGTGTTACCCCACTCTGAAACAAAGGGAACGAAGACAGCACGCGTAACCCTTACCTTCACAGGATTTTAGAGAAATGGGCAAAGAATCCCGTGCCCATTTACCACCTAAGTGGAACTTTAGAAAATGGGCAAAGCAACACGTGCCGCGTGGTTTTCTATCTACGGCAGCATGTGGATTTTAGAAAAAATTGCTGCAAAGCTTCACGTCACATTTAACGCACTCACGTGGATTTAGAGAATGCGCAGCCGTGCTGTACGTGGACATCTTACGTATATTATCTGGAATTTAAGTTCATGGAAACCCGACCATATCGGCCAGCCGGAAGAGGCTGGCTCGCACATCTCAGTAGTGATGGGCGCCCTGCCTAAGACAGCTTTACACAGGAGGGTCCTGGTGATGCCCCCTGTACCTCCCGTTCGTTGCCTCAGCAAGAAGGAGTACGCCGGCGGCCAGGAAGCCCCTCGGGGTGGCCAGGCACTGTAGCCCCGTCCGGGTGCCTTGCAGTGTAGCACCGGGGGCCTGATGTTCACGAAGGCTCCCGCAAAAGCCCGTGTTTGGCCACATGCTCCAGGAGGTATGAAGCCGGAGCCCGGCTTTTTATCCCCCCGCCTGGACATATGTCGACGAGTGAACGCCTTTTTTACTGCGAGTAGAGCACCTGGCTTCTGAGTCCAGCAACGGCACCTCACTGAGGGCGTCTAGCAAGGGACAGAAACGTACAGGTCCCGGGAAACACTGCAATGGAACTATAGCAGGTTACGCACACACAGCCGTCCGTCCTCAATATACAGATATAATGATATTTGGATCGTACTCACCCCCATGACTTCTGTACTGGAGCTCTCCTCCGAGGCTCTTATGACCGGATCCTGCTGCAGGTACCTTTATACATTCTCTAAGGTTATTTTTACACATGACCACCTCGGTCTCCCATTAGTATACATGCTCTCATGATATATGGATCATACTCACCCACGAGCCTTGTTGTCGGAGCTCTGTCCGGGGATCTTTTGACCGGACCATCAGTCAGGCGGTTACTATGATCTGGCCATAGAACCACCAAAAACATCATGGGCCCAGTAGGAGACTGTTTGAAAATTATTGTACAGCTAACCTCGGTCAGCTGGAGATGGTGGTCATAGAAGGGGGAATTAGAAAGAAGGGGAGAACAGGGTAGATGTTGTACCCCCTACGGGAGAGAGTGAATACCTAGGTATTACTCTGACCTGGACGAAAGCGCTGGTTGGCCTTGCCGCAGTCTCACCCCCAAAAAAACATCAACAAGGGTTTCGCCCTGCCTCCCCTCGACCCACGATACTTCCTACCCCCACCCACAGGTGGAGGAGGGGCGCGAGTCGCGACACTAGCCCTTTGTGCCCGTCTCTGACCCTCAGACCGAGACGGGCCAGGACCCCTGGTTTGTTCGGGCTCAGACCTGGGCCTTCGTGGTATGAAGGACTTGAACGCTGCTGTGCGCAACTTCGCCTCCCTGAATTTGTCGACCACCGTCTCAACGGAGGTGCCAAACAGTTCAGAGGGCGAAACCAGGGCATCGAGAAGAAAGCCCCTTTCTTTCTTCCCGATGTCCGCCAAGTTCACCCACAACTGCCGCTCCGTCACCACCATAGCAGCCATCGCTCTGCCCATGGCCGTGTCCTAGGCTGCCTGGCTTAGTAAGTATGTCCCGAGGGTCCAAAGTCTGTGGTGCGCTCGCGGCTCAGGCCGTATCCGGCAGAGGAAAGCCCTACCCCTCATCCAGGTCCTTCATTTTATGCAGGTCAGCCTGGTAAGTCCTAAGCACCGCCATCGTGGGCAATGAATTGCCCAGCCTGACCTGGCCGCTGCGTATGCCTTGTGCCTCGTGGGTTCGAGATGTGTCTTGAAGGGGTAGGGGGGGGGAGGGGGCACGGATGGCAAGGAGGGAGTTTTGGGGGATGACGTCTCCCCCAGAGAGAGATGGCTGGCTAGCGTCTCTTCCACAGGGGCATCATCCCATAGCCGCTTTCGCGCATTGACGACTGCAATTCGCTATTTGCATAACTCGTATGCTGAAACCGATATATGCGTGAGGAAAACGGCCTCTTCCATTCCTTCTCGCTCTCAGTGTGGAGATCAGGAAGGAACGAAGGCTCACTGAGCTGGAGGTGTATGTCCTAGAGAGATACACGGTCCGTCGAGCGACGCTCACTACGTCACCGCTGGTCGGCTCGGATCCTGGCTCGTTTCCACGGTAATTCGAGCCTTGCCGTGGCCC
Source organism: Sinocyclocheilus anophthalmus (assembly GCA_018155175.1). Lineage (NCBI taxonomy): Eukaryota > Metazoa > Chordata > Actinopteri > Cypriniformes > Cyprinidae > Sinocyclocheilus > Sinocyclocheilus anophthalmus. The sequence continues at coordinate 310,819 of JADLZN010008525.1, read as the reverse complement.
GATCCATCACCTCTAACAGCTCATCATACGCAGTGCAGGTGGATTGGGAAAGCTCAGCCTCAGTTTCTTCACTCTCCACATCCATTTCCTGCTCTTGTTGGGCTTGGCCCAACTGAGCACTGGCCCCTGGAACAGATGATGTTAAAGAGAGAACATCATCCTCCAGTGGCTGTCTCTCGCCCCTGTACACCGATGCGGGCGTAAGAGGTGAACTCGCCCTCCGTCATCCTCATCGGCCAGGTCCACCTGCGATCCCTACGAGCTCATTCCCTCCCGTGCCTCAGCAGCGGCGGGTCCCGAGCCACGGGAAACCGATGGTTGTCCCTCTCCACACGAGAAGAGAGACAAACGAGAACGGAGATTTTTCAGCGAAAAGCTCTCACAGTGCACGCAGATTGCCCCCACGAGGACATCGCGTGCGTGCTCCTCGCCCAAACAATCAACGCATAGATCGTGTGAATCATCGGGTTTCAGAAACCGCTGACACGGATGTACACGCTTTCTAAACGCTCCGCTAGTGCTCGCCATATTAGGAAAAGAAAATGCTCTTACTTTGCTTTTGGAATGCACTCTTCAAACAGAACGGTCAGTGAAGACAAAGAAAGTGATGATGTGCGCTACCGGCGCCTATTTTGTACTAGTTGCGACGGTAGTGACTTCATGGCTGTCGCCGGCCAACGTGTTGTTTGTGTTTTTTCAATGTATGCTTCAGACCCGGGTCACGACGAGGCGTTCCCCATAGCGACCCCTAGAGGCCGCAGTTCGAAGTTCCACTAAAAGGAACATTATTTGTGTATTTGGTGTAATGAAATGTTTTATGCGGTTTAAGGTTAAAAAAACACATTCTTTTCCACATACTGTAGGGCATTATTGTTCTCCTTTCTGAAACGCGTCGGTTTTTTTCAAAGCTCATCGGTCTGAAAAAGTGAGGGGTGCTGTGATTGGCCAGCTATCCAATACGTCGTGATTGGCCGAATACCTCAAGCATGAGAAGGAAATGTTACGCCCCTCACATACTGTTATGATGCCCTGTCAGGCCAGAGCGATGAGACAAAAACATTAAATCCCATTATAAATGAGGCATTTGTTGCGTCCAGTTGGGACATATTTACTGATTATAATGACTTATCCTGTGTTTTTACGCGTTGCGTTGCATTCCAAGGATCGCGCCGAGCCGGGGGGGGGGGCGTAAACATAAAACCATGTCTGCATGTGTGATCAGAGAAATGACAAAAAACAAGCGCTACTTTACACTGCTCAATACTCGCGTTTGAATCATCAGTGGCAATCCTTTAAATGAAAACGTACTTTACAGTCTGTGAGTCAGAACAGCCAGCATTTTGTAGTCTAACTTTACTCTCCTAGAAGGAAAACCAGGATCAGGAAGCAGTCCTCCGTAAAATGCACTGCACACATCTGGATATTTGGGTTAAACTGATCTGGAACAGTGTTGTAAATAAAACTAAACCACTGATTTTGTATTCGTGTCCAACTAATCTTTTGGAAGACCACTACAAAGTATTGTCACTTTTTTCTACAACGAAAATCACATGCGGCCTAGCATTGAGGGGAAGTCCCTCGGTCATGTTTAGTGTGGCGGCTGAGTTCCGTGCTAGAGTGAGGCTGAGGGCCAGGATAAGTGAGCTGTAGGCCAGGGCTATGACGTGAGCTGATGTGGTGGGGGTCGAGAACTATGGGCGGTCGGCCTCCAGACCGGGCGGTATTGTTATGGGTGTCTGACCGAATCGTATCTTGCGGCAACCACAATACGACCCCCGGAGCTCGGCCTCCGGGTCCGTCTTTTACCCTCCTTCCCCATACTGTGCCACCGTGAAAGGGATGGTATGCCTCAGCCCCATCTACGGATCAGTCTTCTAGGTTGTCATGACCTGGAAGCGGATATGATCGTCCTCTTTTGGACGACGAACCAAAGTATTTCGCTTTTTCAATTCACACAACCCAAGAAACGAAACCCAAAACGCCGAACACTAACAAAAAAAAAAGAAAAAAAAAAAAAACAAACACAAAAACACATAAAAACAAATAAATGAAGGCACCCAGCGTCCTCTCACGACCTGTGCTGCATCGGGCTTCCAACAATAGCTACAAGCTGAGGAATTAAAATTTAGGGCCGGCCGTTTCTTTGTGGGGTGCCTTTGGGGGCGGACCGGCCACCGTTATGCCAAATACTGTACTGATATTTATAAATGTCTGGGGGTGCTTTGTATACTACACGTCGTAGAGGCGCATTGGTTGGTTAGGATAGGCGTGGGCCCTAGAGCCTCTGAAAAACCGTTATAGAAAACCGAATCTCTGGTGGGATTGGAACTTTAGTCTTATAGCATACGTGACGCTCATGCACTTTCGTTATCCTGCACTGCCACGATCGGGTAATGCAACACTCCACGCGACATCAAACAAATGCCATCGACACATCGAGCACACCTCTAGAAATAAAATTAGGGGGACTGTCTGATTCAAATCAACATCAATCACAGACCATATAACTCATTTATCAATGCAGTTGCGAGTGGTACTCGCAGTGTGATTATCGCGCGGCCGGGGTGCGACGGGGGGCGAAGGTGAGAGAGTGGGGCGACTAAGTATCTCCATGGCGGGGTACGTGGAAACGCCAAGGGGTGAGTTGGATATAATGGAGCGAAAAAAAATCAATGTGGGCAGTTTGTATGCCGGTCAAGGAAGCCAAAAATGCAAATTGGACTAACTGGCGCTGACTGGGGGGAGGGGGATTTGGTATTCCATGTACTTGCGGTCAAAATCCGCATGAGTGGGAGGGGAATCAATGTATCATTGGCCACCCCTACTACCTCTAGGTCGATGACGTCATTACGGTTGGGTGAAACATTCTGCCGCGATGACAGGCGCGTAGTTTTACGGCCAAGACTGAAAGTGCAAGAGGCGAAAAACGGAATAGATCACATGTCCACAACGAACCCAATGAAAAAAAAAAATACAGCGCATAAGCTCGTCATCGCAGAGGAGAGAGTCCGCAGCACCATGGCGGACTGCTTCTGGGCGCATGATCCAACCCACATAGCCCGAGAGCAGGCAGGAGGACCGAAGCACTCCAAGAACTCTAAAGAAACAGAGGGATGAAAAATGAAGCATGTGTGTGTTCATCATAAACAATACTTCGCCTCTCACAGTGGCAACAGCACAGAAATCTGCTCATAAGTCAGCCGGTGCATCAGCGTGTATTGTGAAATGGCCATGCGGTGATTTTTATCAAAGGAAATGCTCGGAAATTAACTCTGCCTGTGACAAATGTTACTGTTGACTGATACTGTTCTTCTTTCCTGCTTTCAGCTTCAGCTTTCTCAGAGAGATATCTAGGCCCTCCCAAGCCAGATCGGAGGGCATACGAGGTACATTTCCTGTTTTATAATCTGTATTTTGTATTCACCGTACTGACAACACTTACGGTTTACTCTTTAATATTTCCACAGATGGCCAACCTTGCATACAGAGCGTCTCAGTTCATCGATAAGAAGTTTTTAATCATTCATCCAACAGCAGATGGTACATTTCCTTTCCAATTCTTACAATGTCTTTGTAAAAGCAAGAACACTGTCAACTAACACGCATCTCATTCACCTTTTAGAACAAGTTCATTTTCAGCACACAGCCAAATTCATCTCCAGGCTAATCAGCGAGAGAGCAAATTACACTCTGCAGGTAAGAGATCTTGAGAAGTTTAAGAGAATTTCTTAGTTTCTTCATTTTAGAGGCCATTCACACGGAACGTGGTTTTGTGTTTAAAAAGTGAGATGCATGCATCTTTATTTGATCTAAATTTCCATTCATTTTTAAAATATAATACATTGTGTATTTAAAAGGTACATACTTTGATACACATTTAAACTACGATTAAGTTTTATTTGCGTACAGTCGGTTGAACCAGCTCCTGGTTGAGCAGTTTGTTCTCAGCATACACTATTTTTTTCTCAGTATACACAATTTTAATATGTTTTTAGGCCACAGTGTTATTTTAATATCATTGAGAGACTATTACAGTTTTTATTCATATTTTACATTAGTTTTTATTTTAAAAGTTTCCATTTTCATTCTAGTTTCAAAGTTTGACATTTTTTATTTGGTATTTTTTAAATTTAAATTAAAACTTTTTAAAATATGTCTATAATTTTATGAACATTTTTATTTGAGTTTTAGTATTTTTGTGGCATCAAGTTAACTAACAAAATTTGATTTTTCCTTTGGGCAACTAGCTGAAATAAAAATGTAGGTTTTTGTTAATTAGATAAAATATACATTTATAATGAATAATTTATAATAACACGTTTTATGGTTTTAGTTTTAGGTGCTGTATGTATTTTTTTATACCATACTATCTCTTGCAAATATTTAGAAACATGCTAAGTTCACATACTTGTTTCTCTGAAAACAATGCTACAGCCAGTTATTCTACTTTTGAAATGTGTGTTCTGTGTCAGAATGTCTGTTTCCAATATTTTTTGAATTTGCATCTCTTGGAACAGCTGATTTGCAACAGATAGTGTAGGCCACCATTATAAGTTTAAGAGTTATTAATACATGAAGGCCTAATACATGAGATATTCAAGATGAGGCAAGCGTGGTGTTTCAGTCAGAGATTAGTTTATTTTTAACAAACATAAAAATATCATCATCATTTAAAGAATTCAACAATATATTCTATATATTGTATATCTAAAAAAAATAACTATATTTAGTTAAATATAATGAATTTGTATGATGATGTAATCAATAACTATTATAATTCGAAAAGTATAGAATAATGAAGATTTTTTTTTTTTTGAATTTTTGCAAAATATACAGAGAATCAATCAATCAGTCAAATTAGATTACTCACAGTGCTCCATGTGCACTTTTGCTATGAATAACATTGACTTCTCTAATTGGTTTGAATACAGGTATTGTAGTTCTTCACTGGAAATTCCACAATGAAATACTACTTTTTCTACACTGAATTTGAAAACACCCTTGTGATTTATTCAGAAGCATATATCATCGCATAACGTCCTCAGAGCTGATGGCAGGAAAGGTTTATACGTCATTGGTAAAAATCAATTTCTCTATGGAGTAAGTGAATGGGGGTTTAACTGTACAACCTGCATCCATCTGTGAGCATGACGATGTTTGTCAAAGGTGTGTGAGGTCTGGGGTGACTGGATACTGAGCCTCTGAGCAGCTGCTGCCAGCAGTGGGATTAGACACACTCAATGCATGCAGCTCATTTAAACAGATTATACAGGCCACTCTCATGAGCCACACGCTGAATAATCCCATTATATTCCCTCACTAGGAGATTGTCTCTTTGCTTTCTGCTCCCTTATAGATTTGCTATTAATTACTGGCTGTTGAATGACTGTGGAATTAATTAGGGCAGATATTCATCGGGATGTGTGTGATCGTCACCGTGTCAGGGCTGCCACGCACACAAGGAAAGTTTGTATCATTGCAGTAGAAGTTTCTGGATGTTTTCACACTTGGTTTGATTGTTTGGTTCAAACCCATGGTTCAGTACACATTTGTACCACAGTTCATCTCATATCTAACAACACTTCTGAAAATCTAAATATTAACTGAGATGAATTGAGATGTCCAGAAAGTATGTAAATAACAAATTAAATGAATTCCTAATGTTGGTCCTATATGGACCAATTTCATTTGTTCACTAAGTGTCTAAATACATGCATTACAGGAAAATTCTCATGTTTTTATTTTATTTAGTTCTTTATTTATACATATTTTTTGAAGGTAATGAAAATGTTTTACGTCTTTGTCATTTCACAGTCATTTTCTGTGCTATAAATTATATTTAAAAACCTTTTTGGAATAAAATAAGGCTAATTTCACAATTACCATTTTATGTATCCTAAAAAAAATACAATTAAATAGTATTTTCACACCTTTTGTGTAATTTTACATAATTTTAGCAGTGAAGTGTTGGAGATGATGGTACAACCATGGGACAGTCGTATTTTTAATTAATAAATTTTTTTATATTTGTGTGTGTGTGTGTGTGACTCACTTTGTTTAGTTTAAGCATATACATATTCATATTTTAGTGGATTTCCATGAATAATGTTTAAAGTCTGATTGTAGTTCAGGGTAATCTAAAAAGTATTAAAAGCAAAAATAATAAAATAAACTGTTTCCAAGTATTAAAAGACATTGAAAAATTAGTAAAAAATAAAACATGAAGGCATGGGTGAAAACAGTTTCCAAGACCTTTATACAAAAAAATTAAATAAGAAAGATAGAAGAAAGGAACAATTTTAATCTGTTTGTTTGAATAAATCAACCACTGAGACCCCTGGAACTATCCTGCAATAAAAGCACTGAGACATTTCTTACGAATGCTAAATAAAACTCTATGAATGGTAAACAAATCATAGATACCGATGATTTGACCAACCTTTGATGTCAAACTGACTTACGTTCAGCCCAGAAGATGCAGGGCGAAAGCAGAATCAGGCCGACATGTGCTGTTCTAGAGTTCTGTGATATTGGGCTCAATACCATGTCTTGTGTCTTTCATTAGATCTACCCAGACGAAGGACACTTCATTCACAACGAGGGAACGCGGCAGCACCTCAGTCAATCGCTGGTCAACTTCTTCGAGGAGTGTTTCCGGCTCCCGGACCGAGTGTTCGAGGAGGCGCTAGAGGAGGAGAGCGAAGAGGAGGGTTAGTCCACCCGTTCCATGAAGTCCAAGCACAAAGCCAGCTCCTTTTGCCACCTGATATGCAACCCATAGATTTGAACCCTCCAGTTTTCAGTTCCCTCCCGGTGTCGCATGCTGACTCTGAGACCGCCCTGCCTCGTGTTCCTGCCTCGGCTCCCCTTCAGGTGCTCCTCACTATCCATCAACCCTCGACAGACCGCGGCCGTGCAGCGCGGCGTGGCATCTGGCTGGCGCCACATCGTCTCGCTCTCCCCTGCAGGCCAGTTAGGAGCTTCTGAAGGAGTCTCTGGTCTGTCCATCTCACGTTGACGAATGAGATGCTGCGATATTAACTGACCGCCAAGCGCGATGGCCTTTGAATCCCTAAGAGCTGTGAGACTCGCAGCTAGACTGAGGGGTCATTCGGTGTTTCATTCAAATAGGTATCTGGTGTTTTGGGCAAAGGGGTTGTTGTCGGGAGAACGTGTCATTTGTGGTTCAAAAGGTCTTCTCATGTCCAATTGTGCTCGTGTCTGGTGTTGCAATGTAAAGTCGCACATGAAAACCATTCACTTGGATATTGATAAAACTAGTTTTCAGTGTTCAAGCGTGTCCGAGTCTTGGAAATCTTGTAGCCTCAAGTGTGTATTTAGATGGTGTTTATTCATTGCAGAAACTTCATCAAGCAGAAGGGGAGCAAAAACGATTCGCATTATTCTCGCAGACCATGACAGTTGTACAAGACTGTTGATCCCACTTCTCAACGTGCGTTTCCTTGAAGTGATGGTCTGTCAGTGCTGAAGAAAGCACTCTATGTTGATTTAGTCACTGTGCCTTATTACGGGAGCGAACAATCGTTTTCGAGGAGCCTCTTTGTGAATATAATCACTCATTCAAGGCTTACGTTGGATTGACTAAAATCCTGTATCTAAAACGCTCTTGTTACATTGTCGATGACATCACGGTATACATTATTGACTGTAATAGCATTGCGAAAACACTGTTATTTTCGTTTGCGCGCGTGTGAGCCAGTGTTGTTTTAGCATCAACAAAAACAAACTCGCTCGCATTCTGCTAATAGCGGTTTTCCATCCACTTTAAGGATCGGGTAATGGAGCATGAAATTAAAATGTATGATTTCAACATTACCTCAGTATTAAACTAAAGCCCCTCTGAGGCTTTACAGACACTTTGTAGAACATTTGTTAATTCATGCCCAAAACAAATCTGTACATAAAAAGTATATTAAGTAGGGTAGGAAACACTTCTGTGTTAAAGGGATAGTTCACACAAAAACAACAATTCTGACATTGAATCAGCCCTTGTGGCGTTCCAAACCTGTGTGACCGACTTTCTTTTGGAGAAGAAGAAAGAGACGTTTAGCAGAATGCTGATGCTGTTCTTTCAATACAAAGAACGTCAATGGAGTCTTTGAATGGAAACAAGTCTTCAGTGTTTCATAGAAGAAAGTACAGTAGGTTTTCCAGGTTTGCAGTGAGGTTGAGTATATGTTGGCAGAATACGGTCCCTTTAACGCTCATGAAATACAGGACTGTGTAAATGTTTAACATTACAGTGGTGGAATTTTCATTATTTAAGTCACATATGCTATGTTTGTATGTTTTGCACAGTGCTGTATATGAACAGTTATTGGTTGTAACTTTTGCCTATAAAAGCTCTCGAGGATGAACTTTTATTTAGTTTGATTGAAATGTTCATGTTTGATCTCGATGCATTCATAGTGCATGTCGAAAAACCATTTGCAACTCAAAAGCTATTTTTTAAAAACCGTCAAATATCTGCATAGTATCTTTGACGGCTTGAATGTTCCGACCTGCATTTCATTACCGGTAGTTTTGTGAGTGAGATCTCAGTCTTGTCTGCTTGATGTATAAATGTTACTCAAATCTCATTTAAGTCTCTGAATATGTGAGTGTTTATTGTACATAAAGCGTTTGAAGGTATTTTGTTCTCCCATGTCGAGCAGAGCCCCGGAAGTCATGGTTACTACGAAATCACATGGGACCAAGAGAATGATGGGATTGCTGTTTACTGGCTCAGCAAGAACAGGCATATTTTGACACCTCTCCGAATACAAACTATTTTATCATCACCTTTGTTATGATTTGTTTTCCTCACTTGGAGAAAAGAGGATGAATATGTAAGCAACCAAAATAAACTGAAAGCCTTCAATGTTGATGTCCTGCTTTCTTGTGAATTAAGTAAATGATTGCATTTACATGCATGACCTTAAGACGACGACCTCTAAGGTCATCTTAGAAGGTGTTTTGTTTTATCTGGGAAAGGTCATAAATGGTTTAAATAAAACCCAATCAGCATATCTACATTTTTGCCTGTTCTCGATTCATCACTGTTTCTGTCAGCTTCTTCAATGTACATATCTATGTTTTAAAAATTAAAGGGATAGTTCACCTAAAAAAAGAAAAGAAAATTCTATCATCATTTACTCAGCCTTAAGTCATTTCAAACCTTTATGGCTTACTTTCTTTAATGCGTGTATCCGACTTAGTGATAACACTCGTTGCCTTCTCTAGTGCAGCTCAGCCAGGTCTCGTCCCATTCTTCGGTATTTGTGATATCACAAATCCCGGAAAATATGCGTTGTAGTCCAAACGAGTCGTTCGTTGTAGTTTTTGAAAAGGGATTTCTGTTAAATAAAATATCTCCTTTTGAAGTGGACTTTGCAGATCTTTTTTATGCTCAAACAGCAACATTACATACTAAAGTTGAAAAAGTGAAAAAGCATAATAGGACCCCTTTAATGCAACAGATATTGTGAAGAATGTTAAGCAAACAGTTGACTCCATTTTATTGAAGAAAAAAATAAGAGATAGCTCAAAGTGTGTTTGACAGAGGAAATATCAAACACATTTGAATAACACGAAGGTGAGTAAATAATGACAGAATTATTACTCAAATATGAACTGTACCTTTAAGAGGATAAAACTTTTTTCCTTGTGGGTTTTATTAATTTGTATTTAAACCTTTAAATAAGACATACTTAGCAACAGCAGCAATACTATATAAGAGCAATAATCAATAAATTGCTATATTTATTAATAATCAAAATAATTATTCCACCAAGTAATATTTCACTGTGTAAGTGTAGGCTGTTACAGTAATTTTGTATATAATCCGTATAAAATAAAACATTTTGTGATACGACTGGGAAAAGGTCAAATATAAGGCTAGTTCGTAACATGAAATGGATTGAAACAATATCCCATTACATTACTGCCTCCTTGTGTTCAAATTGACAAAATGCGATTCATGAGCCATAATGTTTGGGGTTTCTTGACAGATGTCACCATCTACTGGACATTAGCAGCTATTTCAGGTCACTGCACTCTCAGAAATGAGTCTTGTATCATAGTTTCTACTTCATCTACAAGCTTGCTGAAGTCGGCCTCACATACTACATGTGAATCATCTCCACTGTCTTTCATGCACTTCATCAGAGCTTCATGCATCTGCTCTCGTCCTCCAATGGTGCAGAGTTTATCCAATTGCTCAACAGGGTCTTGTGGGATACTTTGACACTGAAGGGCTTTTAAAACAGCCGGAGCAAACTTCCCATGGTGTGCAGTGGAGCATATCACAAGCGGGCAGGTTTTGTCATGTATACGATCGGCGACTACTTTACCAACCGCTGTGTGAGTGTCCATTATGTAGCCTCTTGTTGCGTGCACCTCATGTATGGCCCTCAAACAATCATCTTCTGAGCACCAACCAGCTTGAACTTCCAGATTTATCTTCTGACATAAAGTCTCTGATACTTTAAAAAAACGATCTCTTTCTAGATTCAAAAACAGATCTCTGACCAGACTCCCATCCCCGCCGGATGCGTGATGGATGAACCTCTCAAGGTTCGAGGATTTCAGGATATCAATGGCAGGAGAGTTTGAAACCAGCAGCTTCCTTTTGCGGAGATCATACGCTCCACTAGCGATGAAGTCGGATATGACGCAGTTATGATTGGACGCACAGATCACCTTCCGTATGGGGATTCCCATTTGTTTGGCATACAGGGCTGACATGGCGTTGCCAAAGTTTCCAGTAGGGATGCACACATCAATGGGGTCTCCAAACGTCAACGTGCGATTTCTAAGCAGGTCCAAGTATGCCGAGCAGTGATAGACCACCTGAGGAAGCAGTCGAGCCCAGTTTATCGAGTTTGCGGTGCTGAGAACCGTGGCATATTCTACAGCTAAATGTCCGATCAAGCTCGAGTCCCCAAACATTCGTTTAATGCTCCTTTGGCAGAAGTCAAAGTCGGACAGGACACTAATGGACTTGGCATTGTCCTCCTGAAATCCTGTCATTTGTAGCTTCTGAATCTCACTCACTCCTTTCTCAGGGAAGAATACAAGCACGCCAATCCTCCTACGGTCACTATCTTTAAGATTCTGGAAACCGTTTAGCACCGCGCTTCCTGTATCTCCAGATGTGGCCACTAGAATCAGGTAGTTGCACATCTGTGGAAGGCAGTGGGCGAACAGCTGAGACATTAACTGCAGTGCCAGGTCTTTAAAAGAAGCAGTGGGGCCGTGAAAGAGTTCTAGAATGTACTGATGATCAGTGAGGTGCTTTAGAGGTACAACCAATTGATTGGCAAAGTTCTGGCCATAAGCGCGATGCACCATTGAGCTCAATTCTACAGGGGACACATCCATAGGATGGATACAGTTTTCCAGTATGGCCACAGCTCTCATTGCATATGGCATGCTGGATATTCTCAACCATTCAGAAGGTTCCAGTTTGGGGAATCCTTTCTTTGGTACATAAAGCCCTCCATCTGGTGCAAGACCCTCTATGACAACATCACTGAAGAACTTGGAGTCACTTGACATTTGGCTCCTTGTTGAAATGAACAGCTCTGATTCTGAATCCTCATATCTACCCAGAGTCCTCAGGACTTTATCAGCCACATCCTCCACGGAGTCTCCCGTCCCACAAAGGACTCGTGCATCCAGCCATTTTTCGTAAAACTCTTTCCTGTACTGTAATATCTCTCTCATAGAAACACCAGCATCCTGACCCACAATCCTATTCCCCTTCATTCGAGAGAGTCTCTGCATGATATCTTCTGTGTCCACATCCAGATACAAAACCAGTCCAGATCGCTTCAAATGCCGCATGGAATCTGGATGCAATGGATTGGAGCCGGTTAGTGAGATAACACTTCCTGTAGCAGTGAAGTTACATACCGCTTTACCTTCTTCTTCAACGAAACCATCTCCACCGATCTCAGATAGCTTGTCTGCCACACTCATCCCCCATGTCCTTTCGAGAACATCGTCATCTATATCAATAACAGGCATCCCTAGTCTCTGTCCCACAATACGTCCAACACAGGTTTTCCCTGCTCCAGGAGGACCCATCAGAAGAATGTTTCTCTCACGAGGTTTAGAGATTTGATTTGATAGCCATGCTGTAGTGAAGTATGAAGAACCAAACTGAGAAAATAGCAGGTGGGTCCTCAGCTTTCTCACTTTAGCCAACAGCTGGCCGAAAGTTGCAGGGATCATCTTGGAAAAAAAGATCATATGATCTGTGAGGCAGAAATATGTCACAGAATTAAAACACGCCAGTAGATCTAGTAGAGCATTAACTAAAATACAAAGTGTATAGATCTATTTCTGTATTCTGTTGATTAAATCTATTTAGTATGACTAATTTGTTTTAATAAACACTTAGGCCCTTCCCCAATTAGCACACTAAGCCCTCGCGGTCTTCCTCCGAGTCCACATATTCTTGCATTTATTTATTCATGCTGTTTTGAATGGTGGGTAGGCTGTGGAGCGCCACAAAGGTGTGCATTGAAGGCGCAAAGGGGGTGCTCGAGAGCACCCTTCTCAACCCTAAAATGACAAATGGGACACCTTTAACAGGAGTCTCCAACCTCAATCAAACACACCTGAACCAGCTTATCAAGGTCCTTAGGGTTACTTGGTAAGTATACCCCTTGTCCAATACCCACACTTGCGGTCTTGGCCACTTGAGAGCGCGTGCACACGACAGGAAGTAAGTGCACAAGACAAACGCCAGAGCGCAGTGCCCTTAAAGCACACTAAATCCACACTATCTCGAATACGCTCCGTAGCCTATTCGGGCTTAGTGTATCCACCATGCATCTGTCTGGAAATAAATCGGGAGACTTTTGCCGAGATCTCACAAAGGAGGTCAGGAAACCTTTGCGTGGCCAGTTAAATATTAATATAATAATTAGGTTATTATTACATATAATTTGGTAGAAAACAGTGTTTTTGCAAAGATGAGTAGTGGTGATATTTATTTTGTACAACATTTGCAACTGCTTTTTACCACTTAATTAGAAGCACCACAAATTTAAATTGTCATGTTATAGGGACTACTGAACAGACATTTAGAAGTTGATTTTAAAATTAAATAAAGCCTATAAAAAACACCTGCATTTTTACCACACTACAAGTGTGTCCCCGTCAGGTAATGAAATGTTGTACACACACTTGTGGTCTTCATGCTCACTTGAACACTTGGGCCAAATACAGGAAATACGTCATTTAAGTAGTCAAGTGGTCAAGTCCAAAGACCGCAAGTGTGGGTATTTGAACAAGGCTATAGACAGGTATGTTGGAGCAGCGTTGGAACTAAAGTCTGCAGAAGGGTAGATCTCCAGGAGCAGGGTTGGAGAGCTCTGCCTTGCGGCCTTGTGGGCTTAACTGACATGTGCATGTGATGGCCATTGTTAGTCTTTTTCTTCCACATTGTGATGTACTTTAGAGTGTACCAAATTATTACAACTGTAGGGCAGGGACTTGGTTCCACTCATTGAATTCTGAGATGCGGAAAACATATGCATGGATGAATCATTCGCAATAATAAATATGCTTTTATAAAAGGGTTAAAAAATTTTGAAATCGAAATGTAAATAGATGCCAGTATTCACCAGCATAAAACAATTCAGTTTGGATAAAATTATTAATTTAGCTGTATGTCAATTATACAATTGGAATATATATTCAAAAATGACATTTACCTTAAAATGCAAAGAAAAAATGATTACAATCTAACAGTCTGTCTATCATCAGGAGAACGTCAGGTTTGAACGTTAATGTTTTCTGATAGGATTTCGTAAAGGATTTTCTTAAGTTAGATGTACACAACTATTGCAGAGTTTCAAAAGTAAGGTTTACCAAAAACGCGGCGTTTATCTGACTATTATAGTAACCTCACCTTCACATGCGCTCATGCATAGCGTGTGCCGTGCCATGTAAACAAACCGCGTCAGTACGGCAACCGCGAAAGGACATTTTCAGTTGACGTGCTGAGCAGTAAACGGCTCTCAATGGCGGTCACCTTCAAATAATATAAATAAAAGAAATATTTAGCATTGCTAAAAAAAAAATTTGTTTAAAGCTAGCCATTCAAACTTAAATGAAAACGTAACTGAAATCATGAAACCTTTGACTAATGCGGAAGAAAATTAAATAAGAGGAAAAGTGTTTCATGTTGCTTGGTAGTGGTTGCTATAGAGACAGTTGTTCAACAACACCGAGTCCATCGGCCATTACGTAAAAAAAAAAAAACACTACTGTCTGCAAACAGCGGGACGTTTTCTCTTGTTTTCCTGTCATTTTTGTCTCTATCAGCCATCATGAGCGACACAATATATCCTCCAGAGAGCATCTATAACCTTATTCCCAGAGAGGAAGAGAAAGCCGTGAAAGCACCCAGGTACAGTTCCAAACTGCTTTCAAATCAGGATCTTCTTTGACATTTTAGACGTTAATTAATTTTTTCTTCATTGTAACACTATTTTCTCGGTTTGAAACGTGAGAAAACATAATTTTTCCATTGTTACAATTACGTGCAATTCCACAGTTCTCATTAGCATAATGTATTAACATTGATATGTTGAAATTGTGAAGTATTTGAATGCATTCAACTTCCTATAAAGTATATTATATTATATGAATTTCCAGGTACATGTCAAAGTTCAGAGAGCAGGTGAAGCTGGAGAAAGAGGTGAACAAAGCCCCCAGTAAAACTATGGGACCAGCAAAAGTGGATGTGCCGTCACCACAGAAATATCTACTGAAACACTCCAAGGAGCCCAAACTCGCTGAGAGTACATGTCCTGCATTTGGTGTTTGAGACATTCTGAGAATCAATATATATTATTGACCTTTTTAAATACAGATAAATATATTTTCATTGCAATCATACATGCCAATTTCATGTGCAGAGGTGTTGAGGCCACTGAAGCTGTTTACTATGTATGTATCCTGATTTTGCATGGATCATTTATTTTTCAGAGAAACCTTTTAAATATGAAGATGATGAGCTACATAGTAAACCACCGATACCTGCCAGGACAGACAAGCCGCTCATGGGTCTCCACAGCAACAAGAACTTTATTAAGACCAACGCTGTGGAGAACATCATGACAGTCCCGAAGAAACCACAGCCTGTGTATGCTTATACCAAGAAGGGAGACAAACAACTGTTGGAGAAATCTGGTCTCATCCCAAAATACATAAAGAAGAAGGTGAGAAGAGAGCTGGGATGTTGAGCTTCATGTTTCAGATGCTCTTGTATCCCATGCCTACAAAGCATACTGTTCACGGTACATACTGCAAATAGAGCAAAAACAGTAAGGAAAAACCTCGGGCCTATTTTTATGCATGTTCTCAGGACTATGGCCTAACTCCAGAGTACCTGCTCCAGCGCAGAGAGGAAGTGAAGAAAGCACAAGAAGAATATGACAACTATGTCAAGGAGCGAATGAGAGAAGGGGCCATGAAACAGCTTTCAGGTGAAGAGCGCCACAATATCCTGCAGGTAATCAAATACAAATAAACTCAGATTGAATCAGTTTCTAGTTGTGTATAGCCTGTGTTCTCTAGAGCTTGTTATTGCAGATCTTGCAGCATTAATCTCCTGATGAGAAATTGCATGTCTTTGTAGTTGTTCCTTTAGATAAATGTATGAATAATGTTATATGAATAAATGGGCATGACCTTTTTTTTAAAATTAGGATTTAAGAAATAAAATGTAAATGATTGTATAAAAGAACTTGTATACACTATAACTTGTGTAGAAACAATTTTCACTCCCCACACAGTTTCAAAGAAATGTCAAGAAACCCGTTAAATGAAATGTGAAATTTTGAAGTAGAAGGACTGAAACAGTATTTTCTTGTAAAACACACTCTGATAATATTAGCAACAATAATACTGTTTTTAAATAAGTGGTATACTCATAAAGGCTGCATTTATTTAAACAAAAATACAGTTACAACTGTAATATTGTGAAATATGGCATTACAATTTTTATGTAATATTTAAAATGCCACTTATTATTGGGATGGCAAATCTGAATTTTCTGTAGTCTTCAGTCACATGATGCTTCAGAAATCATTCTAATATGCTGATTTGATGTTCAAGAAACAGTTGCTGCTTAATATTTCTGTGAAAACTGTGATACATATTTATCACAATAGAAAGTAGCCTAAAAAAATTACAAGAAGAAAGAAAATAAATATTTTGTATCAGTTATAATAATTTCATTAATTTAATAATACTAATTTTTATAATGTATAATTTTCTATTAATTTAAATTAATTGATAATTTATAATACTTTTAATTAAATTTTTTCTAATTCATATTATTAAATCTTTTAATAATTATTAAAAAATCATTTTTTAATGAATAATTTTATAAATTATTTTTTCATTTTTTTATTAAAATGATTAAATCTTTTGTAACATCAGAAATGTGTTTACCCCCATTTCAAACTATTTAATGCATCTTTGCTGAATAAAAGTATTTCTTTCAAAAATAAATAAATAAATCTTACTTGACCTCAAACTTTTGAATTGTAGTGTATAAGAATTATACAATAGCCTACTTTTTATATTGCTAGAAATGTCTGATGACTTGATTTTGGCAGGCTCTGAAGAAGAACTGGGACGAGCTTCATCACCAGTACCAAGGCCTCTCTGTTGTCACAGACACAGCTCCAAAAAAATATAGGAAGGAGCGTCTGGAGCAGGAAATGAAGCAGCTGGAGAAAGATATTGAGCTGATTGAGCGACACAAAACCATCTACATTGCTAATATCTGAGCATGATGTTAGCTAGTCGCCCTGAATTCAGCAAATATCCAAGAACAACATTTGAAACGGGCAAAACTGCCACAGTGTCTTTGCTTGTCCTCTCTTATGGTACTTCAGAAAGATTTTGAAAGGCTTCTGAAGAGCTTTACAACAATACGTCTGAGTGCAATAAAGATCGCTTTAGATCAACTCAATAGTCTCTGAGCGATTTAATCCATTTAAACTCAACATGAAATCAAAATTAACCACATTTATTTTCTTAAAGGGGTCATATGATGCAATTAAATTTTTTCCTTTCTCTTTGGAGTGTTACAAGCACTTGGTGCGTAAAGAAGATTTGTAAAGTTGCAAAGACTAAAGTCTTGAATCCAAATAGATATTCTTTATAAAAGTTAAGAGTCAACCACGCCTACCTAAAACGGCTCGTTCTAACACGCCCCCACATGTCTACGTCACTATGTGGGAAGATTTGCATAACGCCGCCCAAATGTTCACGCAGAGACAGAAGGCGTAACTTTTATTCTCGCTGTAGTATTGTTGTTGCGGCCGCCATGTTGTGAATGCCCTGTGTGTTTTGTTGTGAAAGCAAAACTACTTGTTTGGCCTTCCAAAAGAGGACGATACCTGCTTCGTCATGCCTGGAGCTGATCCTGCTGGTCGCTGAGGAAATACTTCAACTTCGCGCTGTGGATCGCCAGATTGCTTTCACTGTGGACGAAGCGGAGTCCACCCCGGGTCGTCACGTGTGGTTGCCACAAACCCGCCGGCCTCTCTTCCTCGTCGATTCCGCGCGCCTGCGTCCGTCCAAGCCTGCCCGCCCACTCACTCTAGCCGCCGGCCTCCGCTCACTCTAACTTTTATGTTTACGCGGCACGATGCAACGCGTAAAAAGCAGGACAAGTCTTTAATTCTAATTATGTCACCCATGATGCACAAACGCCTCGTTTATATTGGTTTTTAATGTTTATGTCATCGTCGCTCCGGCCAGCAGGGCAATCACTAAAGGGGGGGGGGGGGGGGGGGGGGTGTGGCCGTAACATTTCTGTCACACGCTTGAGGTATTGGGCCAATCACAATGCACTGGATAGCTGGCCAATCAGCACACCTTGCTTTTCAGAACGATGAGCTTTGTAAAAATCATGTTTCAGAAAGGCGGGGCATAGAGGAGAAACAATAATGTACAGTATGTGGAAAATAATGTTTTTTTTTACTTTAAACCGCATAAACACATTTCATTACACCAAATACACAAAATAATGTTATTTTTAGCAACATCATATGACCCCTTTATTAATGTATGTTTCTGGTCTTGTTCATGATTCATCAGTGAATATTATTCAAAAAAATATAATAATGTCTTAATGTTTTATCAAAAAAAATATATTGTGTTCACCAAGTCTGCATTTATTTGATCATGAATGAATGAATACATAAATAATTAAAATCTTACAACGTTTTGATCAGAAGTGTAAAATTGTTTGTTGAACCTACTTTTTTTTCTCTCTCTCGTTGAATATTGTAAGTATCAGGAAATATGCATTGGTGTTGATTAGTATTCATTTTATTACAATGTAGTGTTATACTCTTGTCAGGACAAACATGATAACACTTAGATTACTGTATCTTTGCATTCAGAGTATTTCAGAAAATGCAGAGCAATAAGCGAGTCTTTCATGAAGGAGATTCTAAAGTATCTGTTCTCCAGTAATGTGCAGCATGACTTCAGTTAAACATCTAATGTGACGCATGTGAAAGAACAAAATACTATTTCTAAAGCCATAAAAATAAATTTTTACAAAACGTTGCCCATGTTTGTCAAAAAAGAAAGTATTTTGATAATGAAAACATTCTAAACACCTCCCACTCTGTTTATTCATGTAAAATGGGTGGGAGCACAAACGTCTGGTCCTCTCTCAGTAAGTAGGCTATCACGGTTTAATTCACTTTCACACATACAAGCACTGACATGGCAGCTGACCAGAGAAAAGAACCAGGCGTTGTGGTAAATATGCCGAACATGTTGGATTTTGTTCATTACAATTAGACCTAAAAGCTTGTTAAATTTGCATTTTCACTTATTGATTTTCTTTTTGCATTTTGTCATTCTACTTACATTAATCCCTACTATGAACTGTTGAATTTTCTATTCTGTCTCTGGTTGTTGGTTTAGATTAAAGACGGCTGGGCAGGTTACAGTTTGGAGCTGTTTAATTATCCTGAGCATTACCGAGATGATCTGGAGTGTGTGTACATCCCTCATGGAGTCATTATGAACAGGTAAACACTGATGGACACAGATCACCTCCACAACAAACGTGTACATAAAAAATATAAGGCAGCGATTATTGAAATGCACATACATTCTCTCTCATGCTCTATTAATTTGTCTCATTCAAATGTAGTATCGCAGTTATACTGAATAGAGTTTAAAGGGATCTTTTTCTTAGGAGAAAAATCTGAGGAGCGGAGGAGTACTTAAGCAAAATGTTTATGAGAAGCAATTAAGATATTAATAAGAACTCATTGTGATTTTTTCTTCTAACTACTAAATATTTATGTTACTTAAATATGTCTGTCATTTTGTATTGAAAACCGTAAACAATATTGCTAAATGCCATTAAATATTTTTGCTTTCCTTTGTATTGAAAAGAAAGGAAAGTTTATATTCTGAACTATTCACTGGAATCATTGTTTAGTCGTGTGCTTTCCAAGCTCCACAATCGCATTCCAAAGAAAATTGGGCTGATTTACAACCTGCCCTATTAGCTTCATGTGACCCTTAAATCTAATTTCTGAAATCGCCTGACCTCCTCACACACACACACACACACACACTCACAGATTGTGATCTAACGTGATTTGTAGGATCGAGTGTCTGGCCAGAGATATCCTTGAAGACATCGGACATCATGATCTGATGGTTCTGTGTGTTCTGAAGGGAGGATACAAGTTCTGTTCTGACCTGGTGGAGTCGATTAAAGCTCAGAGCCACAGCGCCAACAGAAGACTGACCACCAGAGTAGAGTTCATCCGCTTCAAGAGCTATCTGGTGAGGAAACACAGAAATCATAAGCATAATAGCCAAAACTATTTCTGTTTGATAGCAGAGAGTCATGTTTCTTAGTGTATATCTACAACACATCCGAACTAAAAGTGTTCAGATAAAAACACACCCCTCAAATTAAAACAATGCTTTTTTGTTATTTAATCCCAGAAATGACCAAACTGAAAAATAATAATAATAATAATAGTACACTGCAAACTAACATTTTGTAAATGCTCAGAATTAAAGAGGCCATCATTGTCTGTAATCAGCAGATGGCGCTCTATAGCTGCATGCATGCTATTTAGAAAAGTATGTGCATGTGCTAAGAATAGCATATTTCTATCTATGCTACTGTATTATTTCTGTTGTATGCAATATGTATATTGTGCACAGTATAGACATTGTCCAAATGAAAATGCCCAAAATACCTGGATGATATACAATGTACTACATTTCTACATTTGCCAAAATCTACAGTAGCCCTATAGAGCTTGGATGAATTCTTGATTCATTCATTCATTCATTCATTCATTACAGTGTGTAAGGATCAACATCAGACAAAGTAACATTGTCTTTTTGATTCATTATTTGATCGAACTGCCAAAATGTTTCACACATTATTGGATTAACAAAATAAATGTACAAATGAGTATGCTGTGAGCTAATATTCATGCAACTTGAAATTTTCAGAGAATGAATGGGTGCTCTGTACCCAATATAAGGTCGGGTTTGAATCTTTAGGCTTACTCAAAAAATTTGTAAAAAAAATTTAATAAAATAAAAACACTTCATAGGCAACATATAGAAAAGTTTTATTATTTTTTTATTTCAGATACAGTATTGTCTAATTTTCATGCAGTTTAGTTTGATGTAGCCTATTAAAATAACTAAAACTGAAACTAAAATACAAAATAATACAAAAAACATTAAAAACAATAAAAACAGCAAAAACACACAACACAATTAGTAAAACTTTAACATTAAAATCAGAATGGAAAAAAGCACCGCACACAAATAAAGACAAAAACAGAAAATGCCTCTAAAAAAAAATATTAATAAATGTTTTAGTCTGGGACCTTATAAATTGATCCCTTTGATTAATTGGTTCAAAATGACTGATTCACCCATTCAAATTCATTTTGTAGTACATATTTTAGTTAAATGCTACTGTTTTATCAACATGTTTCTGTTAGGTTATTAATATGAAATGTTTTTTGCAGTGATTTCACTCACCTCACAGTCTTTTGCTCCCAATATTCTCACATTTACAAACCCGTTGCTAATAGTTTACAACAGTTACTTAAGAACTGAATCTTTTAAATGTCATCAGCTAACTGACTGATTAGTCAGCAGATGGCGCTATTTGCACAATTTAGTCCAAAGACATACCCTTGTGTGTGTGTGTGTGTGTGTGTGTGTGTGTGTGTGTTGTAGACGCGCGCGTGTCTTTAAATGCAAATAACACCACTGTAGTAATCAAACTTGTCTTTTAGTACATATTATCAAAATAAGTGTCTATCTACAACTGAAATACACAAAGAGAATCCACTCTGAGGATACAGTAAAGGTCAAATTGTTCTGTCATGGCTGGGTGGGTCTTCAAAGTCGGGTGATTTACTCATGGGCCCCTGAGGAGCCTCTAGTCCATCAGCCAGTGGCTCCACTTCCTGTCTGAACACAACCGAACCAGAACTTTCATCTCAAGCACAGAAGAGCCACTTCACCCCTTCACAGAAGATCAACGTGACCCTGAGCAGAGGACGCAACCCAATTGTCTCATCAGACAAAAGCAGCTTCTGTCTGGCATACAGCAGTCAATTATGTCCGCGGTGCTCATGTCTGTACAGTAAGTACAGACTGTAAGATCATATGTGCTGACAGGGCCACAGCAGGGGCCTTTAAACGTCCATCTCTGTGTTTTACAGAATGACCAGTCCACTGAAGATATGCACATTATTGGACCAGATGACCTCTCCATGCTGAACATGACGCCCCAGGGGGACTGGGATGGTAGGTGGGGAAATACACAGATTGTGTTTTTATTTTGGTTACTCTATGACCTGTTCAGCTCTCTCACATACACACAAAGCGTTAAAATGAGCGTTATTATCAGTGATTAAGGCAATATTGCTCATGCAGTATTTAGGGATAGTGATTTGAACAACCCCCATTAAACGTACCAATGATACAAACATGAATGATACCTCAAATCAGATTTTCTGAACAGAGTTGGTATTACTTTTCTAAGGGTAGGTAATTTTACATGACAACAATTGTACTAAAAATGTACGAAAAGTTCTTCCTTTGCATTTTTGAAAAGATTCATATACAGACGACAACGTTGTCAAAATGATCCCTGTTCACAAAAACAACTAAAAACCAAGTACAGTACAAAACCCAGTATAGGTCAAAAACTCCACCCTATCCATTTAAATGAATGGGATGTAAGCCCCCCCCCCCAAATTACTACAGTCAAATCACTACTGTACAGACTTGGGCTCCAAATGAATCACTACTGTACATACTCTGGTTCCAAATGAATCACTACTGTACAGACTATGGCTCCAAATGAACAACTTCTGAATAGACTCGGGCTCTAAATGAACCACTACTGTGCAGACTCAACCTCCAAATGAACCACTACTGAACAGACTCGCGTCCTGGCACCACTAATGGCAAAGCTCGCCTCCTAATGAACACTACTGCGCGAGAATCTGCTCCAAATGATCACTACTGCATATACTCGGCCTCCAAATGAATCACTACTGCATATACTCAGGCTCCAAATGAACCACTACTGTGCAGAATCTGGCTCCAAATGAACCACCACTGAACACACTGGACTCACCGTCCAAATGACCCCTACTGGCTCAGACTCTTGCCCGTCCC
Source organism: Sinocyclocheilus anophthalmus (assembly GCA_018155175.1). NCBI lineage: Eukaryota > Metazoa > Chordata > Actinopteri > Cypriniformes > Cyprinidae > Sinocyclocheilus > Sinocyclocheilus anophthalmus. The sequence goes on along the minus strand of JADLZN010008525.1, from coordinate 288,076 downwards.
AATGACCAGAGGGAAAAAACAGCGTCCAAATGCCCCCTACTGTACAGACTATGGCTCCAAATGAACAACTTCTGAATAGACTCGGGCTCTAAATGAACCACTACTGTGCAGAGTCTGGCTCCAAATGAACCACTACTGAACAGACTCAGCCTCCAAATGAACCACTACTGCGCAGAATCTGGCTCCAAATGAACCACTACTGCGCAGAATCTGGCTCCAAATGAACCACTACTGCACAGACTCTGACTCCAAATGACATCATCCAAGATAACAGCTGCCATACTGGGATGTTTTGGCTTCACTTTTCTATAGTGGAAGGAAATAGAGATGCGTCGTCCATCTTTTTTTACAGTCTGTGCTAAAAACTCTGTATTATCCATGCCAGGCCAGTAGTTGTCAATGTCACTTTGGCATTTTCCAAATAGTCATCTTTGTAGTTTACACAGAGTGGGCCCTATTATACACCTGGCGCAATGCTGCTCCAGGCGCGCACCAGGGGGGAGTTTTTTTGTTTGCTATTTTCAGCCCTTACGCAGTTATTATTTTCATGTCCTGCGCCATGCTGTTTAAATAGCAAATGCATTTGCGCCCATTTGTGCGCCCATGGGCGTGCTGGTCTGAAAACGATAGTGGTGTTCAGAAAACGGCGCTCTGCTCAGCGTATTGCTATTTTGAGCCAACTAAAATAGACTGTGCCATTGACCAACTAAACCGGGTCGAGACAGGTCCATGCCGGTCAGATATTTTAGTTCGTTTTTTTTGTTATTTAAAAGACGCGTTAGTATAAGGGTTGTCCACCTGCTTATTACCACTCAGGGATGCCAGCAGATACACAAGCAGCACACAAATATTTTTAAAAATTAAAAATTAAAGGATTAAAATGTAAAAGATTATTATTGTGTTGGCTACATAAATATAAAAATGCCTACATGTCATAATGGATAGTCATTACATGTATCAGAATTAGGCTACCTATTTGCAAGAGCAGCTCCATTTCGTTTCTGGAGACGCGTTTAGTCTTTGCGCTTGCAAATTCTGCCTTGTAAATAGCGAATCCACCATAGCACGAGTGCAGCTGGCTCTTAAAGGGAATGGGAGATGAGACTCTGATTGGTTTATTGCACGTTATGCCCAAAACACACACCCATTACTCATTAATAGAATAGGGACAACCATTTTATACCATGCGCCGGGCGCGTCGATCATTTTTCCCATCGTTAAACTAGCAAAAGTGGATTTGGAAAGCTGCTTGGTTTGCCTCAGGTCTTTTCTTAAATGTAAAGGTACTTCATTGTTTGGCAAATTTTTCAAACTCAATTTAAATATAAAACCTTACAATCAGAAATGTAAAAAAAAGATGGACTGGTACCAAAGTCCAGGCACTTCTCTGTCCTCCATCGTCCATCCTCCAGTTGTTGACATTGTTGAATGCTTCACCTAAATGAATAATGCTGTCATTCCTACTGGTGGTGCAAATGCAACCAAAATTCAGTACCCGGGGAACTGTGCTGGTGGCTAGTTCCTGTAACTGAGTTCCTATAACCACCCAAAGCGAAAGCACCTTAAAATATCTTAGAGACTTAGAGGTGGACCCTTTTGACTTGGGCCAGTAAACAACCAATTAGAACACTCTAATATCCATATCACCAAGCAACATCCTACTACCCAGAATGCCCTAGCAACTGCCTTGGAGTACACTAAAAAACTTTAGAGCAACATCATATTAACCACATAGTAATTTCCTAGTATCCAGCTGGTTAACAGCTATAAGCAAACATCCTGGAAGCAAGACCATTCATAAAAAAAAAGAAAAAAACCTAGTCATGCTATTAAGATTCCATTCAACTTCTCTGTAAATGCAAATAAATTAAATTGTTTTGTTTTAATAGTACACCCACTCTCAGTACAATGCGTGAAGCCAGCCTTAATATGTTCCAACAAGTCATGTGTATAAAATTCCAGAACAAACACACACACACACAACCTAGAACATTCAAACTAGTCAAACTAATAATTTTCCCTGTAGCAGTTTGTGTGTGATTTTCATGATTACACTGTATCAGGGGGTCTGATGAATTGATTGTGTATCTGTATGGATCTTGGATCAGGGGTTGTTCTAACAGCAGACTGTTAAATGGGTTAGTGTGTTTAGTGAGAAAGTTCATACAGCTTCTAAGGCTGATTTTTTTTCAACAACAAACCACATCATTGTGTCCCTTCAGAAGAGTTCTGAGACCTTGTGAAGCTGATACATTTCTGAACTACCAGGACTAGAAAAGTATCATAGTTTCCACAACAATATTAAGCACCACAGTTGTTTTGAACATTGATAATATTAATAATGTTCCATAAGCAGTAAAACAGCATATTAGAATGATTTCTGAAGGATCATGTGACACTGAAGATTCTGGAGAAATGGTCACAGGAATACATTTATTACATTATCAATACATATACAACCATTAGAATCACAAATTTCTACATGCGGGTGTCCAAATACATTTATACCAGATACAGTAGGTGTACAAGAAAATACATGACCCATGAAGTTCTTATGATATGATAAAAGGGTTAAAATATGAATAAATGAACCAAAAGTCTAAATGAAACTGTTAATGTGGCATTATATTAATCATTGTATGTAACTGAAGTCTATGTCAATTTTCTGATGATATCCGGATTCTTTTTTGGATGTTGTTTAAAATGTTTGCATTCTCGATAAATTCTGCCACTTTTCCTCCTCGTCTACATCTCATCGGGGCTCGACTCCTCTCTCTCTCTTCTTTCCACATGCCAACAGAATGTCTTGACTTGTGGAGGTAAGATGGTGTGTATGTGTTTGTGTTTATTGCATGTTTAAAAAGTATGCAGATACGTTCAGTAAGGTCTATCACACAACACGGGATGACTGTAATATATCTTTAAGGTGTCAAAAATAGTAAAACAAATCATAAATAAAAGAACATGGAAGCCATTCTGAATAAAAGTACAATAGAGTGAAGCAAACCTTAGGTTGTTTCTGAATATTCCCATTGCACATGTACAGGGTAGTCTGGGTTGTGTCTGGAAAACAATAGAGTAGAAAGGTATTTTCCTTTCAGATCTGATTTCATATCAGACATTTTCCAGTCTGAAATCGCCCGTGTAGATCACTCTATCACATGAGCTGTTGCATTAAATACAAACAGTGCTGTTGATCTTTTTTCCCGTAACCTTTGGGTCTGTTTTGTTCATTGTTATAAACTCCCATTATGAGTTGTGTGCCAATTTCCATTCTTCTTTTATTTACCGTGTGGTTCATTTGTAAGTTAAACACTCATTTTCTCTTACTCTGAAAAATTAGCTCTGTTATAAAAAGCATCATATTATAGCTGCACTAAAGACATGAAGCTGTCAGGATGCATGCATTGTTAGCTTCAAAACGTCAAACTCTTTTGAGGTCAATTGTGAATTTTTCTTGTGTGCTTCATGTAAAGAATGACATTTGTATGGCTTGCAAATTTGCTCTTTATGTGGGGTACAAGTAATCACTTATGAGCAAACCCACATGGAATCTGCACCTGCAGAACTCCACAGGAAGACAGAATTCAAATAGCCAGCTTATTAGAACAGAGCTTTTGTCTCATGTATCACCATATATCCATTCCAGTGTAATCGTATATGTATTCATTTCCTCACAGGCAATAGTGGACACAGGAAAGACCATGAGAGCCCTTCTACAGCACGTGGAGACTTTCCAGCCCAAAATGGTTAAAGCTGCAGGGTGAGATCAGAGGGGGAATTACTTTAAAACACTGTAAGAGGATGCACAGCCTGAGAACGAATCTAGAGAGGCAGATTGTGACATTTTCGTCATTCTGAATGAGATCTAATGGAGGTTAAGGGTTTCGTTAGTCATGTTAATGTGTCCCCGTGTCTCCTCACTCAGGCTGCTGGTGAAGAGGGTTCCTCACGGGACGGCGGAGCTCCCAGACTGTGAGTGATCAAGGATGCTCAAACACTACTTCTGGCCTGCAGAAATGGGCCGTAATGAATCACAATATCACACAGGGGATAGAGAGATTATCTGAACATGACTGCGATTAGTGTGATCTGGTTATTTATGTTTCTCTGCAGATGTTGGATTTGTCATTCCTAACCGTTTTGTGGTGGGTTACGCTCTGGACTACAACGAGTACTTCAGAGACCTCAATGTAAGTTCATGTCTATTTTCTTTAATTCTATGACATTTTAGAAATAAAATGATGAGAAACTTTGATTTTGAAACCCCACACAAAGTACAGAAGAGAGTACAGTTGTTGTTTTTTGGACTTGGTACCATGGTAGTACCTCATTTTTTGATCCAGAACTCTGTTTGTAACATTGCAGGAAGGAGTTAGCTGAAATGAAGATTTATATACAGCAGTATTTTATTTAAATCAAGAAGATAATTCAAGATGAAAACAGCAACCAAACAGCTTTACAAAACTAAGACAATTACCAGAAAACTGAAGAGAAACACAAGGCTAGATATGTTCAGAGGTAAATGAGGAACTAAACAAGACACAGGTGAACATAATCAGAAACCATGAAAACATAATAGTAACTATGGAAGCAAACTCAAACATAGGAAGAAAACACAGGCAGAGAGAACAGAAACAATGGAACATAATATCTTTCAAAATAAAAGTCTCAAGAACCATTTTTACCAAGGACAATAGCTTTAACAACAATGAAAACTATAAAGTTTTAATTATTGTTCCAATTCTATGAGGATAGGGAAGTCCACATCACAGCTATAACAATATCGACACAGAGGAAACTATATTGTTGGAATCACTTTCAAAACAATTTTTCTCCAGCTGATGAATGATAAAAACATTGACAGCAATCAGAATCCACACAACTTTAAAATGCTTTAGAACTTAAAGGGGTCTTATGATGCTTTTTTAAAGATCATTATTTTGTGTATTTGGTGTAACAGAATATGTTGACATGCTTTAATGTTCAAAAAACACATTATTTTTCAAATACTGTACATTATTGTAGGTCCTCTATGCCCTGCCTCTCTCAAACGCTTCGTTTTTTTACAAAGCCCCCTCCTTTGACAAGCGTGGTCTGCTCTGATTGGCCAGCTGACCTAGTGCTTTGTGATTGGCCGAACACCGCAAGCGCTCGTTGTAAATGTAACGCCCCTTACCATAATCATAGCTTCATCTTTCAAAATAAATGTAAGACAGAGCCCGAAAGGAAACAGAGTCACGTGACAGACACAGTGACGAAGCTGGTATGTGTTTGCAGTACACAAGCCACGGTTAAGACAGCTGACTGCACTGTGATGTGACCCCCCCCTCTCTCTCTCTCTCTCTCCTCTCTCTCTCTCTCTCACATCTCTCTCTCTTTTCCCCCCCCCCTTCCTTCCCCCCTCTGCTTGCTCGCCGCAAAACTCCGCATTTGAACCGTCAATCGCAAATACTTGAACTAATAACAAAACAGTAGCTGATTCCGAAGCACCAGATTGTCATAGCAAAGTAAGAACTACCTCCTCTCCTAGGTTCACGAAACAATCGTCCATAAAATGCATTGCTGTTCTCTTGCAAGTAATCCTGTAAGATTCCTAATTGCATCTACTTCCTGAAGGCCAAATAAAGTGCTTTTGCTTTTGCTTTCGCCTAGAAACACAGCAAAATGTGTTTCCTGACATGGCTGCTTCAACACTAACTGCTGTTACTGAAACCACGCCTTCTACGTAATTTCTTTCCCTGAAGACGTTGAGGACCACGCCTTTATGCAAATATTTTACCACTAATGAGTCGGTAGGCCAGTCACTGTTGTGGGGCGGTTAGAACGAAGTTCCGTTTTAGGGGGCTTGGCAGAATTCTTTAACTCTTGATAAGAATATCTCTTTGTTTTGGAAACTTTAGTCTTTGCAACTTCAGATCTTATCCTATTCATCATCCGCTTGTAAACTCAAAAGAGAAAGGACAAACTTGACTAATCTGCACATATGACCCCTTTAAAGCAGCAGGAGACAAAACGTCATTGCCACTCTTTGTAGTTAAACAGAACAATATTGTGTGTTGGTGTGGATGCTAATATAATTATTGTTATATTTATCATTATAATTATTCTTGGTGTGGACAGACCTTTAAACAGGTACAGTATAACATGACACTTATTTCTGGAGCCACAGGAAAATGCAACTCACTCCCTTAGCAATTCGTAACTATTTCACAGTTTGGCAAATTTATTGAATTTGTATGAATTAGTGTAATTTATTTCATACTTTTTTTGTATCATCAGCTTAAGCCCCACGTTAAGGCATGGAACTTGATGCTTACTTTTCTTTTTTGTACAAAGGCAGTGGCAATAGATACTATTTACACTAAGTGCAAGCAGCAACAGATGCTATTTACACTAAGTGAAAATAGCGATAGACTTTATTTACACTATTTAGTAGCATTTTCTTTATATTCCAATACTTTCAATATTATTAGTTAGATGCTATTTATACTGCGTAGTGCAACTGGCAGATATTTGCACCTCAGTATTGTAGTACATTATAAAACAGTATGCAATAACAATGTATTGAGTGTAAATAATAATTTTTATTAAATGTATTAAATTTTTATTGTCTCTTCTTGGGACAATAAAGCCATCCCTACACCTGGAGCTTGGCCGAAAAACACCCATGAGGCACTTTGTTTTCTTCATTCATTTTATTGAAAATAAATGCCTTTCCAGTCTGATATGTGATATGAAAAGGGAGAAGGAGGAGTTCGGCAAAAGGCAGATTTGAACTCAGGTTGATCGCGTCAAAAAGTCACTGCTACGTGATTTACCACCTACCACTGGAACTGTTATTCAGCAGGCCTTTTTTGTAATGTTGTAGAGCCCAACCACAAGTTGGTGGGCGGAGCGGAGTTAGTGTAAATAGCCTCTGCCAACAAGGTAAATAGTGTAAATAGACACTCCTTTAAATCATTTCAATACGATCAGATTGTATGAATTTGTGCAATATTGCCTCCTCGTAAAAATAGATTCAATTGGTGTAGTTATTTACCAGCAGGGCCAAACTTTTACCCCTTGGAATAGCCCAACTTAACAACATTGACTTAATTTGTTTCAAATACATCAAGACACAGCACAACCAAAAACCTGAAATTATAGCCAGAAAAAAAAGGAAAAGGTTTAAAGCTTCATAAAAAGGCCTAACCACATCAAAGCTTGTCATACAACATTATATAAGACATGATCTTCACAGTCATCTAAACCTGTAGCTTGAATGTCAGCGCTGAGTGTTGAGCGGGACTTGGTGAACATCCAAATGAAATCTGGCATGCAGCACAGCATTCATCTTTCCTAGAAAACTCTAATCAGCCTCCCACATCACGTGTACAAGCCCCTCCTGCAGTAGTAAATGTGATGGAAAACATCTTTCTGTCACACTGCAGACAAGCAGAAGCAAACACTTTTCTGCGTTATTTCTACAGTTTTATTTTCTGATTTATTTATTGCTCGACTCACGTAAACGATTTCTTCCCCTTCACAGCACATCTGCGTCATCAGTGAGATGGGGAAACAGAAATATAAAGTGTGACAAAACTCCTCTTTCAAGAGGAATGGACATTTATATTACCATAACAGATGAAAAAAAGACTCATGTGCTCTCAATTCAGAGATAAATCTGATCTCTCAAATCTGATATCTGTAAATGACATGCTGAATTATGTTTGAAATACTATATAATATATTTTGCATGAATTGGGTAAAGTCACATCACAGTACTAACGTGATGTGATGTGGAAAACAGACTTAATGTGTGCCATTTTATATGCTGTATAAGAGCCCAGCTGTTCATGTTTGTCCTATTTAGAAGATATTTGTTTGACAGACCGTCCATGCCACTGAAGACATATACTTTTCAAGCATACAAAATTCTTGCTGGGTTGGTGATGACAACATTTCATTCTTTTCATTGTTTTTAAAAGTGTAATGATATTGCAATAGTTCCTTGTCAATAAAATGTCAGTGATTTCTTGATGTCTTTGTAACAGACATCAGGGTGGTGAAAATGCAGATCTATTCCTCTGTTGAGGAGAATTGCCAGATTACAGTGAAAGTCCTAATAACAAGTTGTATTCCTTCCATCAAGTTCCAGGATAAACTAGTAAGTCTATCCCCCCATCATCTATTTGCTTTTAAAGAAACAATTTTGAGAGGTATGGATAATAGTATATAAATACAATAATATATATGATTATATAAAATAGTAATATATATATATATATACTAAGATATATATATCATACAAAATCGCAGTGCCCGTTAGCTTTGTAGTGCTTTTAAGTATGATATGGTCAACATAAAAGTGGTTGTACACTGTAAGGATCCACAAGGACAATAATAGTGGAATTTTATAAAAATTACCGCCATTCAAAAGTGATTCTTATGCTGGGTGGTTTCTTATCTGAAGAATTCCCACAAATTCTTTGGTTTTGCAGCATTTTTGTGTATTTGAACCGTTTCCAGCAGTGACTGTATGATTTTTGAGATCCATCTTTTCACGCTGAGGACAACTGAGGGACTCATATGCAACTATTACAGAAGGTCCAAATGCTCATTGATGCTCCAGAAGGGAAAACGATGCATTAAGAGCTGGGGGGTGAAAACTTTTGAACAGAATGGATGTCCACATTTTTCTTATTTTGCCAAAATATAATTTTTTTTAATTTAGTACTGCCCTTCAGAGGCTACAGAAGATTTAACTCACAACTTACAGACTTTAAAGGATCTGCTGCTAATGGTGCTAGAAACAGGACAGGTTCAGAGGTCTTGTGGAGTCCATGCCTTGACACATCAGAGCTGTTTTGGACGCACGAAAGGAACTTACACAATATTAGTGGTTTTAATGTTGTAGCTGTTCGGTGGATAAAATTGATAAAACCTGATCTTTGCAAAAAAAACAAAACACAGGAGTGTTACAGGTAATGTTATTGAAGAATATTAATAAAGAAAACAATGCATTGTTTTCTTTGTAACGGAGTACTGATGTCTTCTACAAAGAACACAAAAATAATGTCTTTCTTATGTTCCAAACAATATGACCACAAACAAACAAATCAATGCCTTCAGCTTTTTTGTTGGGTTCCAGAAAGATGTATTCGCACACTACAAACTAGCCCTGAATAAAGATGATTTATTAGCAATTTCTATTGAAACTTTGGATGGTGCCGTTTCCACAGTGTTTTGCCTGGGGTTTGACCTCTTTGTCAGTGTACAACCAGACAAAACCAACATCAGGGTTTGATTTACTTTACAATTTACTTTACAATTGGTTATCTCACATCTCAGACAAGCAATGAATTCACTGGAAATTTACTGCACAAATACAGAACTCAAAGCTGATGTTCCCAGAGAATCCTGAAAAATCTTGTTTCTGCTCATCTGTTTTGGATCTGCTGTCCTACAGGCAATCCGCTTGAAAAGTCTGGCTCTTGAATTCAATAAGTAAGCAAGACGGACGCTTACACCTTCAACGGCATTAGATAACACAACCCAAGGTGACCTTACAATGACTCTTCTTATATGTGACATATGAAACTATATGGACTAATCCACTGTCAAAAAATGATTTTTTGAGTCTGGTTATGATATTGTCCTACATGGTTGGTTTAAAGTGTCGAGTGAGAGCTGTTTGTGCCTCACACCGAGCTTTCCATGACTCAGTCTGGGCGCCAGCCGGGTACAAATGCCAACAGCCACCATCTGCCATCAGTTACTGCACCTCATGACTGGAGAATGCAGTGCTGCACTGGAGACACAAAACGTTTTATTTCATTAGATCAGTCAGTGGGTCATAGCAATGCATGAAGATAGTGCGATATTATTTGTCTTACAAAAGACTGAGGCTTATTTGTGTTTAAAGATCCCATTAAATGGTCTGTCGAAAGCAATTTTCTGTTGTGTATTTACAGTCCCTTTGCAGGCCTGTGTGATTCTATCTATCTATCTATCGATCACAACTGTGTACATATTGCACATACATAGTACATATATTCTAATGTGTGTGTATGTGTGTAAAACACAGTACCATATTTAACCTATATAAAAAGTGCATTATTGAATATAAAATGACATTAAGATATATAAATAAATACATTACATATTTTTCAAGATCTGAAAAGCATCAGTTCCCCATGTATTGCTCAATATATTGTAATATATTATTCTGTATATTTAATATACGTTAAATAATTTTATATATTGATCATTATAAGTCGGGAAGTTGTGGGAACCTTTAACCCAAAGGTTGTGGGTTCGAGTCTCGTACCGGCAGGGATTGTAGGTGGGGGGAGTGAATGTACAGCGCTCTCTCCCACCTTCAATACCACGACTGAGGTGCCCTTGAGCAAGGCACCGAACCCCCAACTGCAAAAATGGCTGCCCACTGCTCCGGGTGTGTGTGTTCACTGCTGTGTGTGTGCACTTTGGATGGGTTAAATGCAGAGCACTAATTCCGAGTATGGGTCACCATACTTGGCCACATGTCCCTTCACCTTCATTAATACATAAGGAATATATTTTCTTTTTCTAGTTATATTTTACATTTTCTATATGGGCTGAAAGCACAGTCAGTATGAAAACATGGAAAAGCAGGCCAGAGAAAAGTGCTGTATGAGTTTGCTCACAGACACAGTAAGCTGGGATTGGTTTGTAATTTGCAAAAGGTTTAACATGCAGTTTTGTACAGCTACAAAAAGTAGAAGGAAAAGACAGTCAAATTCACAATGTACAATGTATCATGTTGCTTTTCTATACAGTACAACGTTACAGGCCTCAGTATAGGTGTTATGGGCTAAATGCCCCTTATGTAAGTGAAGGACTAACAGAGCTCTCTTAGTTCCAGCTCAAGTATCTGATGTATAGCAACAGATTACAGAAGAGGAAAATCCACCTCTTGTCCCCCTGAATTAAAAGGCATTTTGGGTCTATGTGACAGAACTGACAAAGTCACTCTTTGTTGGCTTGGCTGTGACTCGCTTGCTCTTATCCAACATCAGCACTTAGGAACGGTTAACTTACCTAGCTGATAAATGCTCTACACCTCTGTGGGAACCTGGCGGCCTCTCTCCCAGCAGCCTAAAACAAGATCCGCTGAATGACAGACAAAGAGATGGGCGAGTTTCTCATGCTGGGTCTCTGAGGTACAACATCACCAGACGAGCATGGTAAGAAAAAGACTACGTACAAAAGACACAATAATGAAACACTGCACCTTCACATGTATGCCATGGGACAGAGGATACAATTTCACTTCTCAATAGGTGCCAATGGCCTGGATTTGTGTGTTGAACTAAATGATTTGTGTTGAGGCTATATTTCATAAACTTACATTCTAACTTTCTGTGAAAGGCAGTAATTGGGGGAATAAACAATCATTGATGAATACATATCACAGTTTTGTCATTTGAACTATAAAATTAACTTAACTACTGAAATGTCAACTACTGAGTCTTTAAAGGGACAGATCGCCCAAAATTGAAAATTCTGTCATTAATTACTCACCCTCATGTCATTCCAAACCCGTAAGACCTTCGTTCATCAATAGTTAAATAAACGTTATTTTAGTTTTTTGCACACAAAAACTATTCTTGTAGCTTCATAAAAGTGCGGTTGAACCACTAATGTCACATGCACTATTTTGTCTTTATTCTTGGTACCTTGAACGTGGTAGGATTCTTGCTGTTTATGGAGTGTCAGAAAGCGCTTGGATTTCATCAAAAATGTCTTAATTTGTGTTCTAACGCTTAACAAGGCTTCCGGGTTTGGAATGACGTGAGGGTGAGTAATCTGAGTAAGTAATGACATCATTTTCATTTTTGGTTGAACTCTCCTTAGCAAAACCTTCTCTCAGTGAACGACAGTAAGGAATCGTTTGCACCCATTGTAGTTTGAATCATAATTTGACTAATATGCAAGTGCATCCGGAAAGAAGTCACTTCCTTCCTCCATTCTTGTGCCTCGCAACAATACTGTCCTCGCGGTCTATACCATGTTCCTCAACCCTGGTCCTTGAGCCACGCCACACTGCACTTTTGCATTCTCCTTTCTCTGACCACTGAATAAGAACACCCATAGACCAATTTCAGGTCATAAAGTCCTACTAATGAGCTGATGATCTGATCCGGTGTGTTTGGATTAGGAGACATGCAAAATGTGCAGTGTGGGGTGCCTCAAGGACCCAGGGTTGGAACCACTGGTGCTAGACAATGCTGGACTCATGGCTTGGATTGCTCATTAAATGCACTGTTGACTGTGGTACCTTATTGAGAGGTGTGTGCCTTTTCAAATCATGTCCAATCAACTGAATTTTCCACATGTGGACTCCAATCAAGTTGTAGAAACAGCTCAATGATGATCAGTGGAAACACGATGCACCTGAGCTCAATTTTGAGTGTACTTATTATGTACATGTGATTTATTTTTTTGTTTTAATTTTTATTTGCAAAGATTTCAAACAAACTTGTTTCACATTGTCATTATGGGTTATTGTTTGTAGAATTTTGAGGAAAAACATGAATTTAATCGATTTTGAATAAGGCTGTAACATAACCAATGTGTGGGTATATACACACGGTAAATAAGTATTGAACACGTCAACCATTTTTCTGAGTAAACAGTGCTGGTTGACTTTGCAATTTTACCAATTGTCGGTAACAACCCAAGTAATCCATGATAGATGTCCACATATTTCTTAGTCCTCTCATTAAAAATATCTCTTTTAATTGTTCTCACCATTAAATGTATACTGAAAGAAATGGCTATATTGCTAGAAAAACTGGGAAGTAACACGCTGAACTAAACGTGAAGGAAGACTCTCCTTGTAAGACATACTCCATTAATTTGGAGTAATCCAATAAATTGTTTTATTTACAACTTCTAAAAACCTTTTATTCATTTTTTACACTGTATACATATGCTGCCGTTAAACTTAAAATTATCTTGTTTTAAGCATGAATTGTGAATGATTTCTGTTTGTAGAAGATGCATATGAACATCCAACATCAATCAATTTTACTCATAAACCTGTGGAAACACCAGGATTTAAATGTTAATTCTTTTATTATAAGTACTACTGCAGCTAATCGAATTACTGCCGGTCAAGCATGGAGAGCAACGGTGACAACTTAATATATATATATACATAATCTTAATACTCTTAGTTGGCTGTTGTTTGTGGTAATCAACTAGAGATCTAGCCAAGTGCTATAACCTTATATCGTCTTGGTCAATAGTGCACCAGGCCTTCAAAACAATAGGAGAAAAGCTGCTCTTTGAGATTCAGCAGCCTTTTATTTCAGAATGGGTCACAAGAGTTGTCCTATTGTTCCTGATGCATTGTGGTGGAAAGAGGCGAACAAAACACTGCCCTCCATTGCCTTTGTCCTAAAGCTCCACGCTGCATCCATGCTCTATGCCACTACAATGGAGTTTGAGACTGGAAATGTTCTTTAAACCCAAAAAGATTACATTGGAATGTTAGAAATATTGTTGTAGTATCGTGAGCTGCCATTTTCTCTGAACAGATGCATGTCCAGCTGGTTATGGCAACTGACACTATGAGCATAAAACGCTTAGAATATTACTAAAACGGCATAATAGTTTAATCGCAGGTAAATTCAGCTATTATAACGTCAGGTTTTCAAGTGTGCTCAACTTGTGACTTGTGAAAACATTCTAGCCAGTGATATTACCGCCACTGCTTTAAAGAACTGGATTTGTTTAATCATGATTACATAAAATACTGCCAAGAACTAGCATTTGGATTAAACTCTTGGAAGAGGATCTGATTATTTTAATTAAACCCAACAGAAAAAAGAAAAAGATAATTTGACTGATCGGAAATGTCAATTACTTCCACAAAAAGTTTTCAAGAGAACAAAATGTTTACAGCATGATCTTGATAATATCACTAAAACATTTACTGCTGGCAGTAGAACATCAACACAATTCAAAATCAGGCTTTAAAAACAGGTTTCTGAGCCACTAGTGAATTACACAAGCACTCACAATCCGCATTAATACATAGTGACTAAGTAATTGAGCAGAGAATACATACGCATGTGCCTCTTATGTAAGAAGAAATCCTGGTGGTTGAAGTCGACAAGTGTATTTGAATATCGCATCCTATTGGACAACAGACCGGCGGGCAGTCAGAGGGGGAGGGGCTTCGGAGGGACTGAACGCCAGTCAATGTAGCAAATGTATTTACCTTTGGGAAATCCGAGTCTTTAAGCGAGTCGGTTCGTTTGAACGATTCGTGAGCTGATTCAAAGGAACCGACTCACCAATTTATCAATATCTTTGAGAGACTTTTTTTATTTTATTGCTTCTGTTTTAAGTAGGCTCTTAGTTAGGTAATACTAGTGATTATCACTATGCTATATACAGTATTGGGCTAGTTATTCAAAGAATGTAATATATTACTCATTACTAGTTACTCATTTCAAAAGTAATATTGTTACTTTACTTATTACTTTCTGGCAACAGTAATTAGTTACACTACTAGTTACATTACTTTTTCTTCACGCCCCACAGAAGTTGTAACTGTGTTGAACTAAATCTTCCACATAAAATTCTAGTGATTGTTAGTGACGTTCAAGTAGATGTTTTGTATTAATCTCATTAATTGTCATGTGTAGCTAATTGTAATTTTTCCACTACCCATATACGATTATATTTCGTTATGTATTTTATCAAATCACATTTGTAAGAAACTTTAATTTTCCTAAAAGATTTTTAATTATAGTAATATAATGTACCAGATGCTGATCAGAGGGGTGTGGGTGGGATGTAATGCCAGAGTAAAGTAAAGCCACAGTTTACACAACAGTGCTCAGATCAACTTTTTTTTCCTGACAAAATCAATATAATGCAATATTTCTATCTGATGAATGTAAGCTTTTCCATATTCCAAGATTTCCTGATGCACTGGTGACTTCATGTGCCCGTGCGAGTCGTGAAAATTATGAAAATAAATCTAGGAATTATTGGATTGTTGGATTTCAAATCAGTAGGGGTTGAGACATCAAAAGTATCTAGCTGTTTTATTGATGGTAACTGTAATATTATTACTGAAATCTTATTAGTAATTAGTTACACTATTAGTTACTGCAAAAAGTAATATTATTACAGTAACTAAGTTACTAGTTACTAGCTACTGCCCAACACTGGCTTTATACAAGGTTAAGGTTGTGTCAAGTGTTGTTCATGTCAACCCCTGGAAAATTTACTTTGGAAATTATAGTTTTCATTAATTGTTACATTCATTGTTAGGCTACTGCTGTAAAATCACAATATGACATCCTCAAACAGGATGTTTATTTTTATTTTTTTTCAAGTAACGCGAGTTACGTAATCAGATTACTTTTTTCAAGTAACTAGTAAAGTAACGCATTACTTTTTAATTTACAAGAGAATATCTGAGTTACTTTTTCAAATAAGTAACGTAAGTTACTTTTTTTCCCCAATTTATTGATTGACAGCTCTGGTGTCGCCATGTTGAGAGAAATCAGATGTTACTGTAGTTTCTACAATAATATTGAATATGCTTATTCATCTCACTCCCAAAAAACACAGATTCCTTATTCCTCAAAAATGAAACCAATAATGCAACTCAGAATATGAACTCAAACCTGCATAATTAAATTGGAACAAACAAATAGCCTTTATGTCTTTAATCCCATTCTATTAACCAATGTCTTCGATGATCCGGTTCAACCGTACTAATAAGCACAAATTACTCTAGACAAACATTTGTGTTTTTCTTTGTTTATTGCTGAAGTGTGTTGAAACGTCTTCTTCTGCATTCTACTGTACGGACGTAAGTGTACTTTCCCTTCAGCCTGAGGCTGATCCATTTCACTTTTGGTGTGAAAAGGCTTTTATATTTGCCAAAAATATAACTTTTTTTATTTTAAAAACAAACAAGCAAGCCCTGTCCAGATTTAAAAAGTAACGCAAAAGTAACGTAACGCATTACTTTCCATAAAAAGTAACCAAGTAACGTAATTAGTTACTTTTTTTTATGGAGTAACGCATTACTTTTAAAAGTAACTTTCCCCAACACTGGTAGTAACCCATCTGTGAGTATTTTGGCGGAGACTATGGTTGCCATAGTAAAGTTTTGTAAGAGCCACCTATCTACAGTGAAGATTCTACAGTGAAGTGAATTGAGAAGTTATTTCTGAACGCTTTAAAAATCGGTTCAAATGAATCAAAATAAAGAACCGATTCAAAAGAACGAGTCGTTCGCGAATCGAACATCACTAGTATCTGTCGCGCCGCCAACTGGAAGGAACCGAGCTCAAACAGTTCGCACAAATCGTTGATAGAGACGTGCGCTGCGTTCAAAACGCTAGTCATTCTTCGCGTCTGTATGAGCTAGATTCTGTGGGGTTTTCTTTCACTATGAAGCTGCTCATTTGTCTATGGAATACTGTAAATAATCTCTGGTCGATAGATTGAAAGTCGATTGCAACGCGTCGGATATTTGTATATTAATGTTTGGCAGAGAAACGATGCATTATGATTCATGGTCATCTAATAACTGGAACAGGTAGGTGTTTTACTGACCCTCTCTGTCATACTATTGTTAGATATTGTTTCCATGTCAGAAATAAAGGAAACATACAGGGAAGTGAAGATGATGGTTTGATGAGCGGAGGATATTCAGATCGAGATGATGGTTTTATGATAGTTTACCACCCACAATAACAAACAATGCTAGTAAACACTCCTTGTTATTAAATATCCTGCATGTATTCAAAAGGCAGATTTTCAGCTCATGTTAAATCGGGTCTAGCTCTACTGATTTAGAAATGTCTCTCAAATACAGATCGCGCCATAAAAACACATGGTGTGCAGAGAACTGGACTCGAAATGAAAAATGGTAGGCATGTCAGATGACAAGCTTCTAAGACACTGAGGCGTTCTAAGCAGATCAAATAATAATTCTGCTTAATTATCTCAATAATATTGCCTGAATATCCGACTATTGCGTATGTTTACTAACCTAAGTTTTGTTTTCTATCCTGCTGTTTTACTACGCTCTATAGTTTGCCATTCTCTACTGTACATTTTCATACTTTGTTGTAAAATTCTACTCTATAGTTGACCTTATTCTATACTATATTTATCTTTATTTCACCTATTAGTAAACATGGGAAAAGCTTTGAAGACTGTGTTTGCTAAGGGAATAAAAGTAAACACATTCATACTCTGTTCTATCGTACTCTACTCTAAATTCATTGTTATGCCATTTTGCAAACTTATTCTGAATAATAATAATAATATAATAATAAAAAAGTGTTGAACTCTGCTCTAAACGCTCCATACTCTACTACAGTTTAGGTTGACCATACGTGCCATTTTCCCTGGCCAGGATTTCTATATTGCCTAAAATATCTAGGTTTTGGCTTTGTTTGCGTGTGCAGACCGATCGGTGTATGACATCAAAATACCTCGAGAGCATTTTGAAAGCACAAGGAACCATCTGTATGGTATTTTGATGTCATACACACCTGATCGGTCTGCACACCACCAAACCAAAACCTGGATATTTTAGGCATATAGAAATCCTGGCCAGGACATGCGTTCCTGGGCAAATGGCACGTATGGTCACCCTAACTAATGGGCATTTTGGGACGCCTGTTGGTAACTATTGACTGGGGTAGATCTCCTGTCTTAACAGGGGACAGTGTCACTTATCTTTATTTCTGTCTTACATTGTGTCCTCTTCAGTAACCTTTCTTTGGTCGCAGGATCTTACAGTGGACGGGCATGAAGAAATCGGATGGTGTGGATTAGATCATTGGGGATATAGTGCTTTGATTTCTCTCATCTCAATGTTGGGCTCCACAGGACCTCTGCCTTTGTGCTCTGAAATGAAATAATGGCAACGCATCGGGCTGCGTCAACGCACCAAGATGAGAAGAAAAATCCAGCCGGGTCGTCAGTTTGCGAGGTAAATTGTTTTGTCGCTTTATAAGAAATGTGAAAGCGCAATTGAATACACATTATTAGGCCTGCACCATCTACAGCTCATGACAGGTCAAGTGCTTCAGTCGGACACTCTTGTAGTGCAGGCGGGACGTCCATAAACTCAACAGGATGATTAGAACTTGTATTGATTTTTTTTGTGCAGCTGTTTGGATATTTTATTTGCTTGGTCTGTTCAAACACTTTTTTTCATGAAGTTCACAAGAAAGTAATATATATATATATCTACTAATATATATGAGAATTATATATTATATATGTATATTTATCTCTGGGGCAACTACTACCATTACAGGCCGCTGGTAAATAAATGTGTAATGTTAGAAAGCGTTAGACTTTTTTTCAATAAATAGAATTTTAGAGATGGAGAACACATGGCATAGTATTATCCTTGTTAGAAGCAGCCGGTGACTGTTTACACTGAGATGGCAATCATTAAATGAAGTAGCCTATTTATTTAATTTGGCAAGCAAAGCCCTTACTTATCTAATCTCAGTAATGTTGTAAGGCTGCCAATGCATAATGTCACTCTTCAGAATACAAGAGCAGCGTTGGATTTTGCGTGTCCACTCTGACATGTGGCGTTACATCATCACTGAGAACATAACGCCGTGCTGCAAACGCATGCTTGGATTAACCTATCAGTAACGGCAATACCAGTTTGTGTGTGTGTGTGTGTGTGTGTGTGTGTAATCTCCTTAGTAGGCTCAGGGTCTGTGGGTACAGAAGGTTGGTGGGCACAACAGTTTGCAAACACATCAACAGATCACTTATTATGCATCCAGAGGGATTCAGTATTTAAATTCTATGTTTATTTCTTGAACGCAGCCAGTTCTCGAAAGAAATTGTTTGCTGTGAAGAAACAGAACGTTGCTTTGAAGGATCAGTGCATTTCTTCAAAAGTGCAATGCATTATTTGGAATTAACAGTGCATTGTTTTGAAGGAACGTGCATTATTTTAAAAGAACAGTGCTTTTTTGCATGCTATATTTTGTGTGGATTCAGCTGTTTGATAAAAAAACATCGCTGATAAGGTCTGAAGTTTAAAGCAGTAGGCTCATTTGAATAATGTCTTCTGAAACTCTTAACAACATTAAAATGATGTTCACACAGAATGTGTTCTTGCATTCAACTGTGATGCATTTCTATTGTTTTTGTATAAGCATACAGTAGATGGAGGCGTTTGACCGTTGTGCTTACTTCGTGGTGCTTAAGTTAAAAATATTTATTTGCATTTCTATACCTTGTGTTTTTCATTCCACTGCCTTGTGTGTCATGTTTTTAAATACAAAAAACACTTCCCTCAGAATCACTAATCGTGATGCTGTTGCACAGTTTTGGGGCTCTGGTTGTCTCAGTCCAGTGCTACCTAGTTATAAAGTTAAACAGTAACTGAAGTTCTCAGCAGGTGCGTGAAAGTCCCCAGCAGACTCATAAAAAAGCTTTTATCCACACCATTAAATAATGCCTTCTTGAGTTAACAGTGTTTGAGCTACAGTAAGCTTCATTGCACTACCATCAGTACACTATATAGTTTTAAGATTACAGTTTAAACAGTGTGATTTACTATTATAGTTCAGTACACTAATATTTGTAATATTTATGTGTTATACAGACAGTAGCTCTGTATCAAAACCTGGTGAGCTGCCTACATAGCCAGCCTTCTTCTGTGCCAACATCCTAACCATCTTGCATGGAAACTCACAACTGACTGATTCAGACACCCTACATAGACAGCAACTCCTCTAACTAATTGTGAATTAGTAGGATTTGGTCTTAAAAGGAAGCAAAATTATGTTTCATACCTTTTCAGCTTCCCATTGGCAACATGTCTACAATATGCTTCTTTAAAATTCGGTCTTGCTAGACAACCTACTAGGAGAAAATGAAATGCAGTGGCATTATGTCTGTCTAGTCATTCTATATAGTGCCACTGGCAAACCTAAACATTACAGCGTGTAATTGCATTGTTTATATGCATGAAAGAGTGATGTGGTCCATTATCCACACATTTGGTGTCCCTCATGGTTATTTGTGGGGTCCAATTGTGTTCACGCCTGTGATGAAGCTTGTTTAAATCATTATCACCCTGGAGTCCTCCACTTCCTGTTTAACATGAGTGAAACCAGTGTTCTACTTCAATAACATCACACCCAAGACACACATAAAGATATAGGGTATGTATAGTAATATGCATCAGTTCCTCAGTCATGGAGCTTTCCTTAAGTCCTTCTTTGTAGAGCATGGACAGGTGCAGGACTGTACCTGCTCCGGTCTCTCTTGACACTTATTAGATGCCCCCAGGGGTTTATTGTGCTCGGTGGCCTCAGGTGGGCCCGTTATTCTGTCCCATCTAGGTCTCCATGTCTAATGAGGGCGTCACTCCCTGTCTGTCTCTCTCTCTCTCTTTGTGTCTCCCTCCCTCGGTCTCCCTGCCCCCTGTGAGGACGCTAGCACCAGATGTGGAGGTATAAATTAAGCCCAGCTGCACAGTATTTTTGCTTTTACACTTGTCCATTCTCTTCACTCACAACACAGACTTGTTTACTCCTGGACAACAAAACCAGTCATAAGGGTACATTTTGAATGAGATTCATACACCATCTCAAAGTTGAATAAATAAGCTTTCCTTCGTTGGGACATGTAGGGACTTGTTACCTATTTAGGACCTTGTAGCCGAGATACAACTATTTGAAAATCTGGAATCTGAGGGTGCAAAAAAATCCAAATATTGAGAAAATCGCATTTAAAGTTGTCCAAATGTAGTTCTGTAGCATCCGCTATATTCTAATGCAACAATCACGTTTTGACATATTTACAGTAGGACATTTACAAAATATCTTCAGGAACATGCTCGGTACTTAATGTCCTAATTATATTTTTCATAAAAGAAAAAGCAATAATTTTGACCCATACAATGCATATTTGGCTAATGCTACAAATATAGCCCAGCGACTTAAGACTGGTTTTGTGCTCCAGGGTCACATATACTCTGGTGTGCCCCAGAGAGGCTTGTGTAATTCTGTGCTCTTGTAAGCTGTTAAAAAGTACATTCTGACAGTTCAAAGTTTAGGGTCTGTAAGGTCCCCTTTTGCTTTTTTGATCAAATACTAATATTTGAAATATTATTAAATTCAACACTTTTTTTTAAGAAATTACAGTTAAATTCTGTGATTGCAAAGCTGAATTGTCATCAGCCATTACTCCAGTCTCAGTGTCACATGATACTTCAGAAATCATAGTAATATATTAATTTGGTGTTCAGGAAACATTTCCTATTCTTGCTGAAAACAGATGTGCTGCCTAATATTTTTCTGGAAACTGTGGTACTTTTTTCAGGATTCTTTGATGAATAGAAAGTTCAAAAGAACTGAATTTAATTAATACAACATTATTGTAACATTATAAAAAATTACATATCAATCAACCACTGTACAATGCAATAACTTGCACCATCTGTAATATATACAGTACATATATTTTTTTTTAGCTAAAGTCACCAATACCCTCAACCACATGGCTCTGGAATTTACTGTATCACTCCCGTTTCATGATGCAATCAATTCCTAAATGAATAAAACCAATCCCCGCCCTACATTTTCTTCATTTTCAATATCCCATTTCATTCAGTAATACAGTACATCATATTATAGACTTGACTTTAATGTTTATCTGTGAATCGTTTTCTCAAATCATTAAGCGATTGAGGTTCATGCTTTTGTAGATGTTGTGGAGACGCCCTTAACAAACTCTCCTTTTAGATCTGACCATTGTATCATTGAATCCAATGGACCAAACCATAATCCAATGTTGACCGGGCTGTTTCTGTGTGCCATCTCGGACCAGTGCTTTGAGTTGCCACTTCAGCCCTTCACCCGCTCATTCTATTTCCATATGTATTGATTTCTGTTGTCTGTTCAGGAAAAACAGACGGAGAGAGGGTTAGATGCTATGCCGTAAACACCCACAAAATCACAACCGAGCACAGTATGCACAGAGCAGTTGCCTGTCTTTTCTGCCATTGTGGTTTGGATACTGGTTTCTCTGCCAGGTTTCATTGGTCAACTGGCTTCATGTCGGCATCCTGGACCAGCATGGAAATGTCTTGCTGGTCCAGTCTGGTTCATTCAGCAGGGATTTAGGGAAAGTGCAGTAAGATCTGAAGTCTCTAATCCAATAGATTTCCGTAAACCAAGTGTTCCTGAGCTACGCAACCACTCTAGAGATGGACATTTCTCTCTAAATACCTCACAGAGCTCCAGCCTTTCTTTGGGAAACATCAGAAGTGTCTCATTTAAGGGTTCCCCCGTAGCCACTTATCCGATTCCCAGTTATCAGTCAAACCGTTGGAGTGCTTGTGTCTTGATATGTGCTTCTTTTGTGTATCATCGGAAATAGGAAAATTGTGAACACCCGTTTAATCTGGAATCCCAACCATTGTAGGTTAAAATCACAGTGGTTTAACATTAGGTGCTTTCCTGCAGTATTGCTCCATATTTTTTATGTCATAATGACTAGACAAAGAAAAAAAGCAGCCACCAGAGGGACGTTTGTTGTATAAGTCTGTAGTCAGAAAGGAGACTGATAATCTGGTATAAATTACTCCAGTCTAAATCGCCCCTCTTTCTCATTAACACTGGGTGGAGGGGCAGAGTGAGCATGTTTCTCAGTGGGAATAGTGTTCATTGAGGTAGTGTTGGTCTATATTACACATGCCCAGAGCACATCTGTGTTAAGATGCTGACACCTGCTCTATCTGCAGTGGGTCAAACACATGGATCACGCTCACACTGTCACACAAACTGTGACTCTTACAGTAGATCATGTTATCTTAAGCTCAGCCCTTTTAAAAGCAATTAGCAAAAAAAGTCAAACTATTTAGTATAGTTATTGTTAAAAGTATCAAATAACTAACTAAATTAATTAATTAATAAACACAGCTTTTTATACTGTTTGAAGGAGATCTCATTTACATTTTTTAGATCTTATTTTTTTTTGTATTGTTTTACAAGAGGAACAATAACCGTAGTAATTATTATGATATACTGTAAAGTGTTGTTTACTGCGTACATTCGATTTTTACAATGCATCGGCATAAGAAATAGGTTCGACGTTTGTAACTCAGTAATTCTCTCTTCTTCCTCTTCAGTAGGTAACTTAACCAACTCCTGATGAATGAATAACAATATCTTGTTAGCAATATTTTTTTTCCCTACACACAATCTATGGAATGCTGTCTGTTGCATTGAGACTTCCTGTCAGCGAAAGGATGCCACATTCCTCTG
This sequence comes from Sinocyclocheilus anophthalmus, assembly GCA_018155175.1. Taxonomy (NCBI): domain Eukaryota; kingdom Metazoa; phylum Chordata; class Actinopteri; order Cypriniformes; family Cyprinidae; genus Sinocyclocheilus; species Sinocyclocheilus anophthalmus. Next base: position 264,749 of record JADLZN010008525.1, on the reverse strand, counting down.
TCACTTTCATTTTCATGAGTTTTCATTTGGCCTGCTGAATTTAATCGTGATAGCATCTGAATGCTCTGCATAGCTTTAGCGTTCATGTCCTGACCACAGCCGTCACCGTACATTAGAATTGTTCGCCTGTGCATGTTTCACACATAGTTTTTGTCAGAATCATTACCAGATTATTTTGTTATTTCAATGACTCCGTTTTTTGTGTTTGTATCTACATCTGCATGGACACTTTCAGATTTGAAGTAGGAAATCTCAGTCTTTTCTGTTGGTTTAATGAACTTGGACTGTGATTTTGCCAAGAAGTATATGTTGTTGGAGCAAGATTATAATCAACTATTTAAATTTTAGGGATAGTGGAAGGGTTTGAATTAGGGCTGGGGTCAGGCTTGAACTAATTTTAGGGGATACTAATGCTTTGGCAGTAGCCTTGAATTCAGAATGCATGCCTGCAGTCTGTTCACATAGTGTTGGGGGCATATGCTTCCAAAAGGGCAACAGCTAGTTGAAAATGCTGGTTCCAATCTGATTGGCTGGTTTCTGCGCAATATCTGCGAGTCAGTTGAAGCAGTCTACCTGGAAACAAAAATTGTGTATAAAGATTCTGGGCTGGACTAAAATTTGATTGGGCAGTGGATTTGCTGAAGTTTGCCTGATCTTCTAAGTGGCTGGTTTTGGAGAAAATACGCTAAAAAGTAAACCAAACATATGAACAAAAGTCTTGGGGGTTAAGATTAGAACTGGTTGTTTGACAGCCAGTACCAACAAAATATGTTGATCAAGAAATGTGTCACAATCACTTACTGCAGATAACCAGAATTTCCCAAAGTAATGTTCCATGCTGGGAACAGCTGACTCCAGTGGCATAGTGTTTATAGGCTCTCAGTTTTTATGTCTTCTCAGGACACATTAATAGCTGTATCTGATAAGCTGAATTGTTTTCCATCTGAACTCAAGAGTCATGTGATAAGTTTGTGTCGCACCAGTCAGTGCCTGAATGGCCCACCCACACATCATGTGTGTTTTTTTTTTATCTGGAGATTTAGCAGCCCATCATTGATTTGTTCTTTTGATGTGCGCAGTGACAGAGCGAGAGCTTCACTACCGGTATTGATTTCATCTGATTGGCCCCTGGGCTGGTTGGAATGGGTCAGAATATGAGGTTGTGGACCTTGGACTTATCCATTCACTGTAAAGGGGGAGATTCGCAGTTCATTAATGAAAGAACTGCGAGGGTCGATCTATTGGTCTTTTTAGGGATCTGGCAATGATTTGCAATACAATGAGATTGGAATTGACTGTGTTTAGTTACTTGATTGTTCATCTGCCTGTTATATCACCTCCAAGAAGGTTGCAACACTTTGGGGTATGTTTCAATGTTTGTGCTGGTTCTCGCAGTGCCTAGAGGAAACACTGTACCCAAGGGATGGAGGTTTTTGAGTGTGCTAGAACGATGTGTTTCTCCAGCATGTGTTTATACAGCACTACGGATGAGGCCCTGGTGTTCCAAGTCTGCACATTGGGAGTTTGGCCCAACTGACCTGCACAACACGAGTGTGTATATAGCCCTGACCTGCCCTGAGATCCTTCATGTGTGGCTTCATCAATCTGCTCCACATCTTCATGTAATCTTCCCCATCTACGCTTTGAATTTCATGTTGCTGCAGCCTTTTATGGCAATCCAGCATAAATTTTATGCAGAGCCAAGAATAACCGAACACAGTTGTCGGCCTCTGGTGCATTGCTCTTGTTTAACTCGCTCAGGTTTGACCTAGTATCCCAAAGCTTCTCTGAGAAAAAAAAGCCCTCTCTATGGTAGTGCCTGTCTACTGAACCTGTCCTTCTAAACAGCATCTAATCAGCACTCTTCATTTAGCTTCAGACTCTGATGTGGTTCTGGCTGCCAACTCTCTCTGTCTGATTGACAGTTGGCATTTGGATGTTATTAAAATTGCATGTGTGGAACCAATCTGCTGACAGTTGGATTCCTTTTGTGGTCGGTGCATTTCTGAGCCAAGATCTGCAAAATCCAGCCAGATTCACCTTGGGACTGCTTTGCTATACTAGTACTTCGGCTATAACAGATATAATGTTTACAGTATCATTGCATATCTGTCAGATGTGTAGATGCCCCTTCATCATAGCGTTTTGCAAGCATGTGTTCCTAAGAAGCAACATCCTCAAGATTCATACAAGATAAAGTAACTACTGTAGATGTATACATTATAAGAAAAATGTGAGTTGTCTTTGCCTATGTAATACTTGCTTCCACGATGCAAAGGTGCATGTGCTAAAGGCAAGGGTGTCCAATCATGCTCAATTAAACATCGAATGCGATTTTCATGCACATCTCGTCAGTAAAGCCGGTTCTGTGATTAGTAGTAAATCTCCAGCACGTGCTTTCAGATGGAGCGGCATTTAATACACAGAGCATTTAATACACATGAAAATCGCATTCGATATTTCGCACAGCCCTACATACTAGGCTTGCCACAGTAGACGGTGCTGACGGTGATACTGGTGTTAAGCCGTAGCACCAGTTACGTCACTTGCCCATCGTGGCACCGACCCATGCTGTCTTTTTTATAGTAATAAAAATCATTTAGTTCAGTAAAAGAACAGACACTACAATTAAAAACTGAACGGGGCTGCTCAATGCAGCGTGCCAAACGACAGTCGCATCACAGATCAGATTTAATTTATCCAGTGAGGAGAGTGAGTCGAGCTGACTGATAAGAAGAGTGGGGTGAGACAGACAAGACGATCGCGGATGATTTAGTTTTAGGTGATTTTGGAAGTTTTTTTAAACATTAGTTTCTTATTTAATTGGTTCCACATTGTTTGCTGATTTTTACTTTATTTAAACTTTGTGTCATTTATTCATATTTTTTTACATCAAGGTGTATGCCGTGCCTCCAAGCTTTCTTACTCGTTTTGCTAATAAACGTTCTACATTTCTTATTTATTTGGTTATATATTATACATGTTTACTTAGCCTATTTCCAGTTTTGTATAGGCTACCTATTTAAACTTTATGTAAGTTATTTGCTATTTTATATTAGGCATATAGCATGTTGTATTTTTATTTGTTTTGTTAATAAAGTTCTATGTTTTATATATGCTAAAGTGAGTTTGACGTTGTATTTTGTTGTTGCATTCAAGCAATTGACGCCTAACTGCAGCTAATTCGTAAGTAAAATGCGCACGGCACTTTTAAGCTATTTAAAAGCGAAGGAAAGTGAGGAAAAGAGGGAAAATTCAAACGAACTAAAAACGAACAATTGCTTTACGCCGAATTGCCGCCATTTCAAAGTGAAAGTAAAATGCACGCACTGCTTTTACAAGCTATTTAAAAGTGAAGGAAAGCGAGGAAAAGAGGGAACGCCCACGGTGATACCGGTATTACCGGTGTTGTCACACGTCGATTAACCGATGGGAAAATTTCCTCACCGTCACAACCCTACTACATACCTGCTTACTAGAGATTTCGGACAAGTTGGTTGGGGCAAGTTGGAGCTAAACTCTCCAGGACATTGGCCATCCAGGAGCTGTGCTAGGTTGTCCTGATTGGTTGTCAGTGCATTGCTAGAGTATTCTGTCTATTAGAGTGTTTGCCACAAAATTGCTAGGTGGTTGCAATGGGGTTTTTTTTGTGTGTGGTTGCTCTGTGGTTATTTACCGACCCAATTCCCCACAAGAAAAGAATTGGATCTCTCCTTCTAAATCTAAACGTTTTTTTTTCTTATGGGATATGTTCTAATCCCTAACCCCAAGTGCTGTATGGGTATTAATTATAGTGATGCTTGCTTTAGCAAACATTCGCAAACACCAATATTAAAATTGCACTGAGTCGCACATGTTGTACGCAGTTCAGCCCACTCCATCCTGAAAGCATCTTCACACACTTGCTGTAATCCCGTGACATGTTCTATGAAGCAAATCTCCTGTTTTGTTTCAACCCCATTCATCTGTTTCTGCAATGCGTGAGAGGATTGCAGTGTTTCTTTGCAGTAGGGAATTTAGTTCCCCAGGATGTGATTTGTCTTTTGCAGTCCCGTCTCTCCCATCCAGGGGTTAAGCCTGCTGCAGCAGTGCTACCTGACTCAGCACTGCAAGAGACGAACAGATGGAGTGATCGAGTCGTAGAGGGAAGAGGGAGAGACTGATTACTCTTAAATATTAAGCACCAGAGGGGAAACAAGCCTTCTACCTGGTGTCATCACCTTTCTCTTATTTGGAGATCTCTCTTTGGAGTTGCGGGCGTCTTGGTGGATTTCTTGTGTTTTGGTGTTCATATGCATTATTAAGCCAGCACTAATGAGCTGTGGAAAGGATGCGGTTAGCTGATGGAGTGCCTGCTGGGCACACAGATGGGCTCAGATGCAACGCTCTCACTTCCTCACGCCCCCCATCACCTTTGTGCCAGGAGCAGGCTCCAAGGGATCAACCGGAGAGCCCGGTGATAAAAGATCTTGGGGCACAGGTGGGCGCAGGGGTACTGTCTGAGTCAGGACTAATGACATGGCTCATCTAAGAGTTCTGGACTGCATGGCCAGCCACAAATGGAGTCGGATATGTGACCTTTACTGTGCGTTTAACAGTCAGGTCTGTGCAGCTTTTCTCCATCTCTACTTCAGTGTGCATGAAATACATTTTAGCGTGCATGTCTTTTTAAAATGCACAGTATCTCCCGCCAAAGAGTCGCATTGTTCTGCAGAAATTCATAGTTTCTTTTTCTGACCCTGGCAGCCCTCTCTATGTTTTATCTCATGGAAATGCTTGTCTGATACCAAGAATAACTTGGTGTATTCCTGCAGTGTGGGAATGCAGAAGGGTTGCATAGGGATGTCTGATTTCACAGAGCACTCGTGACTGATCCCTGGTGTTTTGTAGATTTAAAACAAAATGCAATTTATTTTTGATCTGTTTATTTTCCATTCAGGTGAATGTTTTTATCATGTGCACTTGGTAGGGTTGGCTCAATGTCAAAAAATAAATATATAAAACCTTCAGAAATCAGATATTTTCCCTGAAATGTTTAGACTGCCAATAAAATGGCTGTTATCAGTGTATTTTTCAGTTACTTAAAAAAAAGAAAGAAAATCAGCAATATGTATAAAGTGCGTACTGCTTTAGAATTTTTTCATTAATGAGAGTCAGAGCATAATACATGCACTACTCACTGACTCTTGTATTTTGTTTGTTTATAATATTGAATGATATTTTGTATAATGTGAGTTAAAAAGAGCACATTTATAGTTTGATGTTGATAAAGGGGTACTTGCGGAAACAAATAAAAAGCCTCATAAAACTGTTTTAACATTGCATGACTTGATGCATATTAAACTAGAAGACTAATACAAATATGCATAATACATTTGCATAATATATCATATAACAATAGCTTAGTAGTATGAGCTTCTTAATATAAAATGTGCCATTTTATAACAGTACTTGCATGCACTTGTCTGCTGTAGTGTTGTCACGGTACCACAATTTCAGTATTCGGTACCAATACCAGTGAAAATCAACGGTTCTCGGTACCAATATCGGTACCAAAGCAAAACATGCTAATTAAAAATTTTGACTACTTTCCATTTAATCCAAAATGTGTACATAGTTAATTAAAGTGCTTTTTTTGAAAACCAGAGCTATTCAGCCAAGAATAACAACTAAGTTATCTAAAACAAAAAACCCAGACTTCCTTGAACCTGATATTGACAAACAATTTAACCATTTTTGTAACATTTCCCCCTCCCTTAACACACAATTTTTAGATTCACAATTCCATTAAAAAGCTTCCTGGTGTGTAAAAATTATTAAATAGCAATCCCATGTTCCCTCCTGTAATTTGTTTTTTTTTACCCTACAAAAGGGTTATAAAAACATTTAATGTTAACAGGCAACTTATTCCTATGGCCATTAAAATATTACCATCTAGCCGCATCTTATTCTAACGATTTAACTCACTCTAATAACAGCGGCCCATTTTTCATCCGACAATTTCATTAAATAGTGAATTTAAATATCAGTGGTTCCGCCCCAGAAACTGCACCTCTTATTTGTGGCGGCATATATATCCAATTAATTTTTTTTTTCTGCCATTTAAGGAGGCCCTTTTTCGTAACGCTGTACACAAGCAGTGCTTTCAGGCTCCAAATGTGCTCAGCCAGTTACCGTAGGATGTTCGATTCCCCGTATTTTTGTTTTTTTCGATACGATTAAACCGATATTTTTTCAAGGCAGTAATCGGTCGATATCGATACCGATTCAGACTATAACTTCCCTGCCCTAAAACTTTTTAAATTAAGGGAAATTTAAAATTAATTTTAAATTACTAAGAGTAAAATGGATTAATTGAAAACCACTTAATTTTGTGTTAAAACCAGCATTTTTAACTACCTGTGTAATATTCCCACAATTTTTTCCCCAGACATGAAAATACCAATGATTGCGTTCCCATTAGTAACCCCTTTGAAATACTAATTTTAATTTTGTTTTTGTTTTTTTTTTTTGGAAAAAAGTGTGGTGACAAATTGTTAATTTTTATGCTCAGCGTCACAATTTGTAACCTGTGGATAATGTTTTATACTGAATTACCCATTTTCCCCTTGCAGTCATAAGCATTTTTTTATTATAATCTTAGCCCAGCTATTTTTAAATTTGTTTGATCACCTTCTAAGGTTTTTACTATTTATGCCTATAACCCCTTATACCAGCCATTGATAGAATCCTGAGATCAAATACAAAAAAATCAACCCTCAAGCGATTTCCAAACATGTATCATCACATTTTTATATTAGTGCTTCCAGTATTACAACATTAATATTCTAAATTGTTTGTAACATTTGAACTTTTGATTTAGTGGCCATATTTTTTTTTTACTGCGCCCATTAGTGTACAGTGCCAGTGAAATGGCTGTTTCCATGCATAAAATGCACACCTTTTTTATTCCTGACAGTGTAATATTTTTCTATTTAACATTATAGATAGAAACATGAAATCAATATTATCTTTTTCAACTTCATTAATAATTTGTTAATTGGACAACCTATGTATGCGACATTTTCACTTTTGTTTTTTTAATTGGTGAAATAACTTCAAACTTTTTTATGTTTTTTTTATATTTCCTGTTCTCTGATAACGCATTTGTTTCATGGCTGCCAATTCCCAAAAGCTTTTAAGGCTTTTTTCTTTAATGATACTTTTTTTTTTTTGGGAAACGCAAGCCCGTTGAAACACTGTCAGCATTGGAAGTGAATGCTTTTCTCCTGTGGATTGAATTTGGTTCTGTTCCCCTTTCAAACAATTTTGCATGTTGTTTTTTTTCAGATGAGCAGAAAATAGTTTTTTCTTATCCTACCATTACTCCGCTAAGGTTTTTTATTCGTCCCAATTCAATGCATATTTATTATTATTTTTTGTTAAATAAACAAAACCACTGGTAATTAAGCGCACTTTAGTATCGATATTTTTTGATTGAGTATCAATACTTTCAATATCGCGTCAGTATCGATATATATCGATACTTCGGATCGATACGCCCAATCCATCCCTCATACGCACCAGATGAAATGACAATTGCCATCCATAATTTTTCTGAGACGTCGTTTCCTTCCAGAAATACCCCGTGATATACAAACCCCCCCCGCACCGGTTTTTTTCGACTTCCGACAGCGTGGGCGTGGCTCTATTGTTTTTCCAACTCATATCAATTTCCGCCAATTCAAGTCAAAGCCTTTTTTTGGAAAAATCTAATTTGTTTGTTGGCGTGAGTTTGTTTTGATATTGTGTTGGTCCAACCTTCAAATAAAATCAATGTATTGGGAAACACAATATTAAACCTTCCCTCTTGATGTAACCTCTTTCATTTGATCTGGTGTCCCTTTACAGTGTTTTTTTTTTGTTATTTTTTTTGTGTGTTTTTTTTTTTTCCTCCATTTTTGATGTCGCCACGACAATCTTCGTTGCTTTTTATGAATATAGCGCATCTGCGCACCTTTCGGATAGTGCATCAAGAACCGGGTTGAACGGGTACTCGGTACCACCGGTACTTAAAAAAACGTGGTACCGTAACGTTTTCATTTTTTTTTTTGTACCGACTTGGTACCGAAGGACCGGGTCTTTTGACAACACTAGTCCCCTTTGCTGTTAAGTTGTCTTTTTAGAATGATAACAATGGCCTTTTTTTTACACTCCCTAAAAACAGCACATTATCATTTTACTGAACACTATCAAATAAATGGTTGGGTATTTTTACACATTTTTTAACTTCAAGTCCCCCTTCTTTGTCACAGTAAAACGCAAAACCCTAGCACCGCCTGGTTGGCAGCTTTTTTCTTGTAATGTGGTATGTGTTGTTTTTTGTGTTCATATACTCCTCTGGCTTCTTTTCAAAGTTTTCCATTTTTGAACACGCAACGCATAGACAGACAAGTTAGAACTTTAATCAATTGGTCCCCATCTTCTGTTCTTTCCTGTGTGAATCCTGAGACGTGGGCCGTGCTGTGTCGACTCCTAACTTCAAGCCAGTTGACCTTCTTTACTTCTTTGCCCCCTTGACTAATTTTTAATTTTAGCTCTGCTGAAACGTTTTGTAAGCATGCAGGACTGACGGGCCTCTGTTTGGAGCCGTGAACACAGTCTTGTTGCTACACCTGTGGAAATTCTTATTCAGTATTCCACCCAGCCACCTTGGTCCAATTGCTTGGTTTGGAAAAAAATGACCGTCCCGCTGGTTAAATCCTTAACCTTTCCCAATAAGTGGGGCGCAAAATCCCCTGTTTCAGATAGTTGGTCCCTTTGGGTTTTGTTTTTTGGTCCCCCCTTAACTCAGTTCATTGTGGTTAAATGAGCATGTCTGCTAGTCTCATCATTACGACGACCGATCGTATCCCTCATAAAGCGTATTAATAATTCATAGCGGCCCAGCAGAGAAGATCCCAATTATATTGGTCTTTGGGAGCATCTGTGGAGGCCCAGGAGACCCTAATTGGCCCACCTGCTCCGCTGAGGGTGAGGAGCTCTGGCTCTTTGTGTGACTGCGGCCCCAGCTCACACTTGCATCACACCCGCCCAGACAATACACCCTGGAGAAATGTATAGAGCATGTGAAGAGGATCTGAAGGGAATTAAAGCATTAGCGAGAGACTCCAGACTGAGCTGGTTTACTTTCACTTGGGCTGTATGTCTGTACTAATGATACTGCCTGTGGGCTTCACCCTCTGTACTTTTGAGATCAGTCTTGCTTCTGGCTTCTCGCCCATTCACAGACTGTCTGATGCACATTGTATGCGGTACTAGGTAGTAACTAACTAAGAATAGCAATGCTACTAACTTAACTGCATTTCTCAGTAGTGTGACTGTAGACTGTACATTGCTGTTTTTATAATACTGTATAGGGCTGCAACTAACGATTATTTTGATAATCGATTAGTTGGTCGATTATTTTTTCGATTAATCGGTTTAAAAATATATTTTTTTATTGACAAAAAACTGAATGTTTTTGCGCTGAGGACGCATTCGCATCATCTGCCAAAGAGCCAGGGCAAGCCATTACGCTAATGCATTAGCTTAAAGCTTAAAATAAAGAATTCTCATGTTTTGGGCAGCTTGGATCACGTAACTCTCCCGCAGTATCTCATTCTGTTTCCTCCACTATTTTTAGATGCATTTTGTCTATAAAAATATGTAATTCAGTGCTGTAATTTGACGCGACCGGCTGAAGTTGGACGTGCACTGTGGGCAGACCCGACTAATCGATAATGGGAATCGTTGTCGATGATTTTCATAATCGATAATAACCGATTGTATCGATTAGTTGTTGCAGCCCTAATACTGTATTGCACTCAGCTTTTTAGCAGAGTGGACTGAGGTAATAATCAAACACACTTAGCTATCCTGCATCTGAATATGCCTACTTCCCTACTATATAGTAAAACAGTTAATGAAATGAGTAGTATGTCCAAATTAATAGTATTCATAAAACAGTAGACAGAAAGTACCCAGATGACCTACTACTTCTGACGAGTTTCTGAAGAGCACATCTCTGATGACACTTTGCTATCCCATGAGGCCATTGGAGAGATTTGTGAAGGGCAGTGAAGCGACACAACTGACTCCTATGTAAGTAACATGACAATGACAACATTAAAATGAACATTCCTTCATTTTAATGAATCAATTCAATCAGACTGCTAATTTAGATTGGTAATTTATATACTGGTTCGAAAGGAATTATTCTGTTCAATTCCCATGTTCAATCCTCCTTGGTATTTTTTCTTTTTAGTAATGTATTAATTAATTTGATCAAATTTTTACAATAATTTTACATGATGATATAATATTTGCTTGTCATCAGTATGCTTTTGACTCGCTTATGTAAATGTTGTTTCAGTTTTATTAGTGAAATTAAGCATACATAATGATGTTAGTATAATTGAAGGCTATTTTATGTAAATTGATAATTCAATAAAATATGACAGTTAAGAAAGAATGGTTTTATGCATAATTTACACAGAAATTGAAACATGAATGAGGCCTAGTGTACTTTGTACCTTCTGCTGTAAGGTTGCATGCTTTCAATATATTTTGTATGAATTTTTTTGCAGTGAATTGGCTCATGCTGCCCAGTATCAGTTTGGTATCGGTGCATTTTATGAGTGCAATATCAGACTAATATAATTGGTATTGGTGCTTATCTAACTATACATTTTCATGCTACCCATGAGCATTTCCAAAGAAGGGTTAGTCACTGGATTTACTAAAGTTTGCAGCTTTGTAGGTTCATAGCACTCAATCTTTGAAAGTTTCTCTCAGTTTTGTTTGAGACACCTAATATTCTTTGATTTCAAAGTTATTGTGGAGCAGCTGATTTCAACTTTAACTTGATCTGTGATGGGAAAACCGGAAAGCCCGCCAGCAGTGTCCACTCAGAGAGAACTGATAGAAATCTGTTTGAGGAAGAGACATGAGAAGGATTAAGGTATCAAAGGCAGATTGTCCATGGATAACCAACATTTTCTGACATCATTTCACTCCACCCGCTCCCAGGAGAGAATTCGCTCTCCGTTTATTTCACCCTGATTCCTGGGAAGAGTGATAGCGAGAGAAGCGCTGTGATAAAGAGGAATTCAGAACCACACAATCGCATCCATTGACATGAAAAAGGTATCCTAAAGCCTCCAGATCAGCTGCAGTAGAGCTTTTGGCTAAGACACTTTAGTTTGGTTGCCAGTATTTTACAGTGTATAGAGGTCACTTCATATTTGACTGATTTTTGCAGGCCTGCTTTATGTGTCATTTCCTTTCTGAGGGTTCAAGAACTAAAGTTATGTGCAGTGCAGCTGGTTTCTAATGCAGCAGACAGCAGTTGAGCAGGTGTGTGCTTAATATGTGTAAAGAAACTGCTCAACAACCCGTAATATACCAATACATAAAACTGTGGAAAGTGTTTTTTTTTATTAAATATTTTTAAATCTGCTGATTTGTCTGTTTGTACTATAAGGGGGGGGGGGGGGGGGGGGGGGATACACAACCCTAGATACAATGATATTTTGATATACACCATGGTGCTTAATGATTTCCATATTTATTACAGATTTACACATACTTCACCATGCATACTTCAAAGAATTCCCTTGGTACATGTCCAGTTGATATAATCGTGCAAACCATGTAAAAACAACACTAGGTAAATGACTGAGTCAAAATGAATCAGTGTTTTCTAATTAAAACATGAGTGACATTAATTCTGGAAATGCACTTGTTTTCTGTTCCTCTGGGGTGTGTGTTCCTTTACTGTGTGCTGTTATCCGGGGTTTAACATGCTCTGAATGTGAAACAGGAGAGAGCGAGTATGTGAGACGTCTTCTGTGAAATGACACAGGTCTTTTGGTGCAATGCAGGCAGGAGGAGGCGGAGCTAGAGGAGTCATCAGAGGGGCAGGTTCAGGGTGGGAGGGGTTGTTTTATGACTGTGTTCCTCAAACCCCACCCCCACCCGCTTATACAACACAAATCACACACACACACGTGCATTTATATATACCAAATTGCTCTCTCTCTCTTAACGTACACATCACAACCATAGGTCAAAGAGGAGGCGGTTACCATGGCAACAGTGTGTGGTAATGTAACATGCAGCATGAAGGGCAGAGAATCAGAGCATCAGGGATGTATCACTGTAACTCCACCCACTCCACCTGCAATGCTATACTGCAGCCATATGTGTCATTTCGATAAATTACATGACAAAAATAATATGTTTTAAATCAATTAAAGAAAAATAATGTTATTGGAATATACTACAAAGTAAAATGAAAAATGTATTATATATACACTATATTACCTATATATAGATATATATATATATAGATATATATATATATGTGTGTGTGTATATATATGTGTGTGTGTGTGTGGTGTGGGTGGTGTGTGATATAGCTTCCTTAGCTTAAATTCTTTTTTTTTTTTTTTGCCAAAAGGCTTCTTTTTTTAGACTGTCGCAACCCTTGTTTTTAAGTGGGTTGAAATTTCCGTATTGAATTTTCTTAGGGTCCCTATCTTCCTTCGTTTCTGAAGCTGTTTAAGAGTTGGTATTTTCTATACGCTTATAAAGTTCAGAGACACCTTATTACCATGGTTTTTAAAAGCTTTCGTCTTATGTAATGCAAGGGTACTTTCTGTAAGAGCTGCTCTTTTTTTGCTTTTGTTTTTTGGAAAAAATCTGGTAAAGCTGACAAGCCTGATTATGTTTTATAAATGGCATGTTTTTGCTTTGATTGGGTGTCTGTTTTGCTCCCAGTGAGTCTCTTTGCAATAAAGCTGCTGTTAATGTAACATGTGCTGAGCACTGAAGTTTGTTCAACACATCAAAAGCGTGCAACATGGAAGATATGAAGCTGGTTTTATTTCAAAAACAGACTTTATGGCTCATTGAAAATATGTCAATTGCTTGGTGATCTCGTATTGATATAAGATGGGTTGACAGCGTGTTTTTGGTTTTGAGTGCGGTTAGCAGGCCTCATCCATGTGTTAGTGAGTGATCTGCGCTTCTTTCATTTGAGAGAGAGCACATGCATGCCAGAGATGAGTTCTCAGAGCTGGAGTATTTCCTGTCTGTGAGCCGTTTGACCCTCCCTAACACACACACACACACAGAACAAAGAACAGCCCAGTGAAACAATGTAATAGCGCGAGATAGAGACAGAAATGAAAGTTGATAGAGGAAGAAAGTATTATCTGAGAGAGATAACCATATAACGATAGACAGATTGAATGTGGGAGTGTATAATAGCGTCTTTATTGGGTCCAGCTGGGCTGGGGTGTGGTCATCGGCTGAGAGACCCACGGAGCTCAGAATGTAGCTACAGTCAAGGTTTCTGAGCCCGCTGCCAAACGTTTCTGTGTGTGTGTGTGTGTGTACTGACTTGACTGTGCAGGAGGGCAAAAAATGCTGTGGCATCTATTTACACAGAATAAACCACTTGACTGTCCCATAATGCCTTGCGGCATAATGGCGTCTACACTAATGCAAGTACTGACACGTCTGAACTTGTCCCTTATAACGGTCGCTGTTGTGCTGGGAGTAATATGACATAATCTGGGCAGGCAGGTCAGCTGTCATACGGCATGTCCTGTTGTGTTATTTGGCTGCCTTGGGCCTGCAGTATCCCACCCCTGCCTGCTGTGCCTCAGTAAATTGCTACTTGTGTGTTAGTTGCTTCTAACCCTGCTGATCTTGCACTGTAACTGGCTTTTTCTGGGTTAATTAATTTGTTTAATTGGTTTTGCTGTGGGCCATGTTTTTTTTTTTTTTGTGAGGGGGCTCTTTGTAGTTTGCCTTTGTCTTCTGATATTTTTTACTTGACCATTCTATTTATTTTTAAGCATAGCTATAGGTTTGTATAATTTTTTTTTGTTCATTGTTTCAATTTATTGTTTGGGTTTTTTACACTGCATTTAACGTTGGGTTACCTGGGGTTATAGGAGACCCTATTCTGAAGCAGGGTTAGTCTTCTTTTGTGGTGTTAACCCTGCATTGTGGTGCATTTTAGAGTGGCATTTTATTGTGGCCAGCCTAAGGCACACCTATGCAATAATCATGCTGTCTAATCAGCATCTTGATATGCCACACCTGTGAGGTGGATGGATTGTCTCAGCAAAGGAGAAGTGCTCACTAACACAGATTTAGACAGATTTGTGAACAATATTTGAGAGAAATAGGCCTTTTGTGTACATAGAAAAAGTCTTAGATCTTTGAGTTCAGCTCATGAAAAATAGGGGCAAATAATTTTGCGTTTATAATTTTGTTGAGTACAGTCGAGTTTGTTTCTTTTTTTGACTGTGAAACAATGAGCGGGGTCAGTGTTGCCACCTCGTGGACAAACTAATTAGTGCAAAAAAGATTCACGGTGCATGTGTGATGTGCAGAGAACACACTGTTAGAAAAATCTATCTGCGCACATACAGTATGCATACTATGCTGATGATGATACATTTACTTAATGCACACTGTATACATACTCCAGTGTATAAAGACGGAAGTATATTTTGGACTTTAGGATCAGAGGGTTTGTTGAAGCAATAGTAATAGTGACGCTTCCTTTGGCAAACGTTACTGAAGTGAAGTGACATGTGGCCAAGTATGGTGACCCATACTCGGAATTAGTGCTCTGCATTTATCCTGCACACACACACCGTGAACACACACCCGGAGCAGTGGGCAGCCATTTTTTTGCTGCGGCACCCGGGGAGCAGGTGCCGGGGTTCGGTGCCTTGCTCAAGGGCACCTCAGTCGTGGTATTGAAGGTGGGAGAGAGCGCTGTACATTCACTCCCCCCACCTACAATCCCTGCCGGTACGAGACTTAGAGTTCGACTCTCTAACCATTAGGCCACGACTTCCCATAAAAAATAAAGAGACTCATTGGAGACTGAGACCCATTGGGAAGGGCGAGAGAGCCAAAAGGTACGCCCAACGTGGGGCTCTAACCCACGACCCTGAGATATTACTAATTAATAAATTGCGTGTATATGGCGCTCCCAATATCGGACGGATTGCTTCCCCTCACAGGTATATGACTGCACATCCCTCCCTGACTTCTTTCCTGAATTAGTGGTTTAAAAGCAGTTATTGGACGTATTGGGTCATCAGGGAGTGAGTAAAAGTTGTGTAGTTTGGTCTGTGTGTGTGTGTGTGTGTGTGTGTGTACATGAACCACTTGTATTCTCTCTCATTCACACAGCTTTTTTGTCCTTCATTTCCTGTTCCTCTAATGTGGTCGGAACTGTGTGAAGAGTGTTTCCTAAAATCAACCTGGTGGTCTCATGACTTTTGAGCTCCCTTAAAAGATTTGCTTACTTATTGTTCCTCCACCTGTGCTGTTATGTTCAGTTTTTCATCCTGGTCTGTTTATAAGGGGAATTACAGAAACTGAAGTAATGGCAGGCATCAGGTGTGATGCAGGTGTGGGAATGTACGTCCTCTTGTGTAGCGAAACTTTTCCTGACGGATCACTTTAAGCTTAGAGTACACACACACATATCCAGTCGCTACATTCCACTCGGCATATCTCACTAAGGGCCCCAACTGCTTTTAATCATGTGGGTCACGAGGCGGCCCAGCTGCTTTAGGTTTAGGTGGGACAGCGGAGGGAGGGGGAGACCCTAAACTCTAATAGTGAACATATTTCTCTAGGCCCGGCCCTCTTCTCCATATGACTTCACCCTCCACTGAGACCATGCCTGAGCGCTGTCAAGAAAGGGAGAGTTTGCCTCAAACAGGTCTGTTTTTCACTCAGACCACTTTAAGTGTTGACGTAATGGACTCTTTAGGTCAATGAGGAATGATATTTAACTGTTATCATTAGAGCCCGACCAATATATAGTTTTGCCGATATTATCGGCCGATATGAGCCTGTCGCCAATATATCGGTATCGGCGAATATGCCGCCGATATGAACTTTTTTTTACAGAACATATAACGCAGATAAAATGCTTAAAATGGTGTAATTACTTAGTTTGGCCAGCAGCCAGCAGAGCGCGCTCTATTGTTTGCTACTGGTGACCTAGATGAAATGCTTTAAAGCTTAAGTCTATGGAAAACCATTGGAACTTTGAATGGCTATATCTCCGTAATGGCGCGGGCAAATCCCGACCAAATTCGGGGGATCCCTTCAGCTCGAGGAACCCTCTCCAACGTGAATCGAGTGTACGTCTAGAGCCACGCTTTCGAATGAGATCACCCCCGCGTCAATGGCCCCCGGGGTTCAGGAGTTACAGGTGATTAAATTTGCGGTCCGGCGCCGACCGATCAAGCGATACCGGGGGGCTACCGACGTGCGGAGGGTTGGCGTTCGAGAGGTTCTCGAGCTGAAGGGACCCCCGATTGGTGGAGATCACGGTGCGTTGCGAGATAGGGACACCAGTCAAACACTTTCACTGCAGTAAGGAGGTCTCTTGTTCAGGCAACAGCATTCAAGCGTCGTCTTATTCGACTGTAAGTGCCCTGCAAAGTGGACTTCACATGAAATTCCGCCATGATTGTTCCAAGGGAATGTACAGTTACTTCTGTAGCGGCTGGACCAATCAAACACACAATATATATTTTGCAAATACTATATTATGCTATATGCTATATTTATTATAGCAAATATGCTATATTTAACAAATACTCTGTAACACCCCTCAGTTAACAAGCCATATGAGGAACCATGAACCCTTCCCCCCGAAATGCGTAACACCTCAGGAGGGCAGAACAGGCCTCTGGTTCCATGGTAACCAACGCTGATATCACTGGGTTTATTTGCCAAAGGAATGCAAAGCAGGGAAAAATCCTGCATGTCCCAGGGCAAGAGGCAGAGCAGAAATGGACTTTTCTATTTAATTAATTCATAGGAAAACCTTTCTTGAATGAACACACATATCCTTCATGTCATTGTGTATGTTGTCTTTGATATTTTTAGACTATTTTATGCAGGCTTATGATGGAACCATTCGTTCCTGTCATCTTATCTATATGTAATCCTACCATGTTTAGTATCTATGAATTCGTCTTCTGATGATCTAAACGAGCGTGTATATTATATGTTGGTACATAGGCAATATATTAGTGTCCTGAAAATCTTTGAAAATTTAGTAATTTCGATTCAAGTTCCATTTGCAAATTACCATGCCCTCACATAAAGGGTCATAAAAACTCCCCAGTATCTCAAAAATCCCACTTGGAATTCCGGCCTTTCTCATTGGACAAGCACATCTTGAGAGGCGGGGATCTTCTCCGACCTTTAAAGGCCACACAACATGGACCCGCAGAGTCGTGGTCGGTTAGATTCTAAGATGAAGACATGAGCTAGAACGCTTCTGCAAACCCCTAAGTTCGTGCCAGGCTTCGGCCTCAACTTTTCCATTCACCAAGATTCTCTGACTCAAACTGGTTCTTTTTCATCAACCAACTTCAGCAAAGATCAACTGGGACCTTCAGATTGCATCAAACCTCTCTTTCAGACAGATGAGACTTGCAAGTATTCAAACTTAGTCTTATTATTTGATACATTAGGTATCATTTGCACCCTTTTACAAAGGTGGTTTGAACTAAGAATCTGATGTTTCCTTCAGGCTATAAATCTGCTGAATATCAAATGGTACCATAGTTTCATATTCTTATTTCTCTTCTCTTTACTGCGTTAAGCTTTAACCCTTTCCTATACCAACTGTATGTGTGTGTGTGTATGTGTATGTTAGACCAGTTTAAGTGTTTATGTAGTATGTTAGACTAGTTTAAGTGTTTATGTAGTTAATAAAGTCTTACTTGTATCACACTTGATGTTGTTCATTGTTTGCTCATATCTGGAGTCACTTAATCATGCAGATTTCTGCTACATGCTCTGTGTAAGTATTGTACAGTAAGGAAGTTTTTTCCCTTAACCAGGAAATTAATGTTTTTAGAATTGACAGACAGTTGACCCTGAGTGGTCAAGTAAATATCTACAGCGGATCTAAATATTTATAATTAATTATAACTAGTTATGATTAATTATTCATATTTCCCCATGAGCTGATTCGCTACAATTCACAAGTGTGCGAGACATGAATTTATATTTATTAACAGAGGCATATTATATCACACTTCACACTTCTCTAGTAAGTATCGTCTGTGTGTGAAGACAGTAGCGCAAATAGAATTGAATTTAATTAAAGTTGAATAAACTTAAACTTTACTGTTCAGTGCACTGAAGTCAGACTCATTTTGGATAATAAAGTTTATTGTTAAATTGTCACGTCATTATAAGTGTTTGATCACTACATTTGAGTTATCATTGCAAAAAAATGTGTTTGTGTATATATTCTGTTTATGTATATACTATATATTGTCACGGGACGAGCACACGACAGACACAAGGGGGTGTGGCGTCAGGCCTCGGAGAGGCTTTTATTGACAAATAATATAGTGTCCAGGGAAAAAGGGGCTTCTAGTGTCCAAAAAAACAAGGGATCTGGTGTCCTCGTCGTGCTGCGAGCTTCGTGCAGGGAAGGGCAGTGATCATGAAGGAGGGGTCCAGGTAAGGGGCGGAGACCGGCGGCCGCACGCGTTCCCCTCTCCCGTCCGCGACGCGAGGGGCAGCGGCTTTGTTCAGCGGCTGCATCCTTCTCGCCTTGGCCCCGGCATGGGGAGGGGGTAGACGGCCCGGCATCCTGGCCCGACGGCCGTGTAACAGGTGCAGCCCTCGTCCGGACCACGGGTCCGGTAGCTCACGACTCTAGCTCACGGGAGTCCCTCTATGCACCCTTCCTGAACCCACGAGGACACCAGCGTGCATGCACGGGGAAGAGACCGGTCTCCCGAGGAGAGGCGCGCCTGGCATTTAAACAGCGGCGGTGATGAGGCTCCATTCGGTTTAGGTGTGCCCCATCACACGCCGCCAGTCCTGGCTATTTCAGCGCCCCTCCTCTTTCACGCACCCACTCCTGTTGGGAGCCTGGCGAAGGGTGGCGATTAAGGGACGGGGTGATGATGATAATTAGGGGGAGGCAGCCGACTCGTCACAATATATACTGTATAGTACCAGACAAATGTTTGGACACACGAATGGGAAAGTGTCCAAACTTTTGACTAGTACTGTACTATAATATACACAAAGAATATCGGCCGATATATTGATATATCCTTTTTACTCCCTAATATCGGTATCGGCCCCAAAAATCCCATATCGGTCGGGCTCTAGTTATCATAATGGCTTCTACATGCTAATCATTGTCATGGGAACATAACAATCCAAAGATGTTACCAAAAATGTAGGGGAGTGTCATTTACCAAGGTCTTAACCTTATCATTGCAACATCGTGGAGTGGACAGTCCCTCTGCAAGAGATCTGCCTCAAACATGGGAGTCTGTACAATGTAAAAAAAAGCAATTCATTATGCATTAACATCTGTCAATTCCATTTGAGTACTCGATAGGCCAATAAATGAGTAGGTCAGTAAATGAGTACTCCCAGGGATATTTAGCTTCATTATCAAAAGGATTTAAGGCATCACTGTGCATTTTCAAAGCCATCGTTTCACTATAGTTCTCTCCGGTCTGGACCATATGCTGACCTAACACTAACCAGTCAGACCACAAGATACTGCCAACGTCAGCATAACCAGAAAAATAGAATTCAGAGGGGAAAAAAAAACTTCAAAGTCAAACTTCAAAATCATAATTTTCCTGATGGACCATGGCTTTCACTACTCATACTCATCCCTACAATAAATCTCTTCATTGTTAATGTTTTTGTCAGCTGTGACTGCAACATGCTACCCACAATGAACAATGCATTTTTTTATACTTGGTCTCCAGTTTGTTATGTTACACACACAGTGAAATGCCATTGGTCCTCAAAAAGACCCAAGTTGACATTCATTTTCAAGTCCATGGTGCCCCTGCATGTGATGGATGAATTGTGTAGTCTTATGGCAGCAGGCGGTGTTGCACTGAAGCAGGATGAGCCTTCTGCTGAATAGATTCCTCATTTTATCAAGCATGTCATAGAGGAGTTGGGACATATTGTCCATGATGGTTGACAGTTTGGACACCATTCTTCTCTCAGAAACAAACTTCCAGGTTCCAGATCAACTCCAATGACAGAATCTGCTTTCCTGATGGGTTTATTTAGCCGGTTGGAATCTCCAACTCTAATCCCAGTGCCCCAGCACACTTCAGCATAGATCAAGGCAATGTCAACAACATACAGAAAGAACACGTGAAGTATCTTGCAACATACAACAAAGGATCTGAGCCTTCACAAGAAATAAAGTCTTGTTCTTGCCTTTTTGTTTTTCTGTATTATGTAATTTACTGAGTTGCTCATACAGGACTCTGGATTTGTTTTTTGAAATGTAAGCTTGGACATTGTTTTGCAGGTTACCTGGTTACTGTATTTGAACCAATTGGCCTCTTCTGAGGGCTTATGTTACACATAGAGCATACTCTCAATCTATCAGGATTTCATCATGGAACCCTCAGACAGATTCCAGTTCCTCTTTAAGAAGGCTTAAAGGATCGCTTTATTTTTTTAAAGACTCAAACTTCAGGGCACATGCTTGCTGCCAAGCTCAGGGGGAGATTTGAGATGAGGTTTTGGGGAGCAGAATTTTTGACTGTAAGATTTGCTGCTCTGTGTCCTGTCTTTATTCCATTACCTTGAAAATGGTTCAGTTGATGTGAACTTGATGTTTCCTGTGAAGTGTAGAATTCAGAAGGGTGCTCATTTAACCCCAATTGTTTTCTTTTTCCGAGCTTGCACTGGTACGGTCTTCATAGGACTATTATCTGACAGCCTATCTGGCATGTCACCAAAGTAATGGCTCAGATGAAGACCACAAGGGCTGTAGGCACCATCCGGCCCAGGTCCATTAAACATCTTCAGTGTTTTACAATGGTCTAATTCCTAAACTCTAAGCTCTATGATTTTTTAAACGCCTTTAAACAAGACAATTTTGTCTCTAAATGCACCTGCAATCGATTTAGACAGCAATCCATAACATTAATCTGTACATTACAGTACAGTGTTTTACTTTTTTCTCCATCTTACCTTGTTCCACTATTTCTCAAACTCCATTTTAATATTGATGAAAATACAGACCAACTGATCTGAATGTGTCCATGACGGAAGCATGGACTTTGCCTGCTACCCGCACTGATTCACTCTTGCCTGCATCCAGATTAAAGGCTGATTCTTAATCAGTCGCTCAAGCTTAACCAACCCCCCCACCCAGCACTAGTGGCTGATGGTGGTCTTAGCTGGTGGGGCCATCTGGCCGTCAATCTGGGACTGCTCCGGAACCGAGAGCTGCCCTCTCCACAGTCTACCGAGTCTAACTCCACCCTGCCAAAGTCTGTGATGACTCTCATAGGACAGACCAGATCATTTGTGCTTGGGTCAACTGTTCCTAAAAACAGCCAAATAAACAAAATACACAGTGGTTTATTAAAAAAAATTACAAATACGAAAAAGTGTCATTGCCATCTAAAAATATCAGTCTCCCCAATATATTGGTCTTACATTTGTCAGAATGCAAACCATCTCATTATTTTCCTACTAAATGCATTTGCCAAACATCACCTTCTGTATTCTACTACATGACTGAAGGAGATTGATGATGTTCCGTGGTGCCCAAAGAACTAGATTTAACAAGATCAGCCTATGTGAAAGCTTGAGATCCTGAAGTAATCTTTGTTGATTCTGGTCCCTGCTGGGGATTGACAAATTGATTGATTTATCTGGCTTGATTAAGTCTTGGTTATCTCCGCACTGCCAAGTGTCAGGCACAGCCCAGGTTTGCCGTAAATCGATTATATATGACAGCAGTAGATGAATGAGATATTGATTAAATGTCAAATACTGCTAAGAAAATGTAGTTATGTTGAATCAATGCTTTTCCACAAGCAAAATCAGAAACGAAGAGAGAGAAGCTTTCTTGCAACAGAGATTTCATCTTGTGAAAACTGTAATTGTACCCAGGTGAGTAAAGTTTTCAGCCAAAAAGTGAAAGAGTGACCCCCTCTTTCAACATCCTTGGCCATTCTCTCATTATAGACATTCACTGCATTCTAAATGCCTCTTGTTTTTATTACACAATGCCAGTGCTATTTCATAAGAAAAGTAACAAAACAGAACATATTTGTTACATCAAATCCAGTGAACACATTTATGAGTCTTTGTCTCAGTCAAGAATAAACTTGCAAATACCGACATTGAATGTGGCAAGATGCAAATGACAAGCTTTCAAATATATATCTATATCGATAGTATATATATATTATATATATATATAATTATATATATATCCATCAGTACGTCTGCAAACTATAATCTGTGGTGGTCTGTGAGAAAGTAGAGCTCACGGTGAAGTATTTTCTGCAGCTGGAAGGCTGCTGGGATGGAGGTGTGGAGGGTTTAATGGCCTGTTCCAACCTTCATCTGGCTTTGGTCCTGATTGCATAAGCAGGACTTAAAAACAAATCCGGAACAGCACCACAGAGAGACCCCGTGTTTTGATAAATGCTACAAGCATCTGCAGACATTTTTGAGGACTGTGAAACCATATTGACATGAGAAATGGAAAAGATAAAACTATGTTTATCCAGATTCCTTATTCCTTGGTATTTCCCTTTCGGTCATTGACACAATGAAGTCACAGTGGTGGGTTTTACCAAGAACTCGGACTGAAATGTCCAGTCCAGCTCCTGGAGACCTTCTCCAGCATCCTGCCAGAGTTCAGCCCCAAACACACCTTCCTGGAAGCTTGCAGTAATCCTGAAGACCTGATTAGCTGGTTCAGGTGTGTTTTATTGGAGTTGGAGCTAAACTTGGAACCACAGTCACTCAACACCCTCTATAGTCTGACACTCATAGTTACTCAAGTTGTCAACCCTCATCACAAATGAATGACTTCTGGACGTCTTCCTTTCAAATCACCGTCAGTGAATGCCCCTTATAGTTTTATTGAGTGATACAATGTAAACATTCTTTAATCAGGCTAAACGTTTTAAAAATAATTTAATCTGATGTCTGCCACTGCAGTTTTTGTTGTTGTCATCATCTTTGTCAACCATTAAGGCGTTATCAAGGATGCATCATCATAAGTTTAAAGGTGACGATGAAAATCGGACTTTTCCAGTGCTATAATCAGGTCCCCGGTGCATCTACCAACCAAGGAAACGTGAAATAGATTAACCCAATAACTTTGATTTGGTAAGCCTTTTTCTGCAAGCATCTTTTTCAAGGAGCGCGTCTGATTTCGCTCCCCTAGTGACGCTGCAAATGTTCTCATTATAATATTACCCCCCCCCTTAATCTGTTAGTTTCTACCCACGGTGCCATCATTGTGTTTTCGCAAGCGACAATGATGTACCAGCTCTAATGCCATGGCGAAAGTTTGAGCAAACATGCTAACTGTTCTGCCTTTGACTGCACAGACAAGCAAAGAACACTATTTACAGTCCCAGCCTCAAAGGAGACAACAGAGCAGTTGATTTATTTACTGTTTATTTACTTGTTTATTTGCTGCTACACAAGATTCTAAAATACTACATGAATTTATTTCCCTTAAGCTTGTTTACCTTCACAGAATATACCGACTGTTTTTGTAACTCGTTTGTTTTTAACGTAAACTTGTGTGTGTGAATGAGAACTTAGTTTAGTACTCGCATGCTGTGACAGCCGCTTTCTGTCCGTGTGCACTCAGAAAACCGTATATCAGAAGTTTAAACTCGTATGGTTTAAAAAGCATGATTTCAGCACGATAAACATGATAATCAGAACCAAAACAGATGTTTTTAGCAGGTACGAGCTGTAATGGCGCAGCTCTATTCTAGAAAAGGGAGCGGGGAGCAGTAGCTCATTTGCATTTAAAGAGACAGGCACGACAAACAGCGTGTTTCTGCTTCCACTCAAAATAGGCATTTTCAAAATTATATAATAAATGATCTGTGGGGTATTTTGAGATGAAACTTCACAGGCACATTCTGGGGACACCAGAGACTTATATTACATATTGTAAAAAAGGGCATAATATGTCTCCTTTAATTTATCTAATATCCTAGTATTTCTGTTAAGTCATCATCTTTTTGTTTTGAGTAATTTAGAAACTATTCCACCTTAATGTCAATTCTTCTATGCTTACATCATCTCACTGGCTCCACCACTTTCTTCTCCCGAGTCACCTGACCTGACCTTAACCCTATCCTCGTGGTAAACTCCAGCCTCTGACTTTCAAGCTGGGCTTCAGCTGAGCACAGACATTATGCAAAGCG
Source organism: Sinocyclocheilus anophthalmus (assembly GCA_018155175.1). Lineage (NCBI taxonomy): Eukaryota > Metazoa > Chordata > Actinopteri > Cypriniformes > Cyprinidae > Sinocyclocheilus > Sinocyclocheilus anophthalmus. The sequence continues at coordinate 240,453 of JADLZN010008525.1, read as the reverse complement.
ACTCATTACAGCACTACAACACAGCAGACAGTAAATCAAAGCAAACGTCTCTAGGTTACGTATGTAAACATGGTCCCCCGAGGGAACGAGACGCTGCGTCAAAACACTTTGGGAACGCCCTTGCGTGACCGCGTTCTGAAGCACGTGTCAAATCCGTCCAATGGAGCAGCGAGACGTCACGAGCAGGGTGACGTAAGCACCAGAAAGCATAAAAGCACATCCGGCAGAGCGCAAGTTAGCTTAGATGAAGTAGCGCCTGCAGGGATGCAGGGAGTAGGGCAAAGAGACGCAGCGTCTCGTTCCATCGGGGAACCATGGTCACATACGTAACCTAGAGACGTTCCCCATCAGGAACTCGAGCCGCGTCGAGTCGCTTTGGGAACGAGAATACACACTGCACCATACAACCAAGTCCCTGCCTGTGTTTGTATCTTATGAGCACATCACGAAGATAGAACTTGGGAACCTGGGGTAGAAGCCAGGTCTAGGTTGTAAAGCGGACAAAAGTGTGTGGAGAGGACCAGCCCGCCACAGCACACATGTCCTGCAAGGCCACACCCAAGCTGAAAGCCTCGGAGGCCGCCATACTCCTGGTCGAGTGCGCTCTGACCCCATAGGTGACGGGAGGCCAGAGGACTCGTAGGCTAGTGAGATGGCCTCGACCACCCACCTACCCGTAGTCTGCTTGGTCGCCGGAAATCCCTTCTTTGGCCGACCAATAAAAACAAAAAGCTGATCGCCTTACGCAACGGGGCAACTCGTGTGCGTAAGCGTCCAGTGCTCGAACTGGACAGAGCGGATTAAGCCTTTTTTGGCCTACTTCCTGGTACGGAGGAGGACAGAATGCCTGAATTAATATGGGCCCTGGTGAAGAAGTGGTCACCTTAGGGACATACCCGGCCATCGGGTAAAGGAATGCCCTAACCATCGCCCACACGCGCCGCACTGCGAACTCCAGGCATGAACAGAGAGGGCCTGAAGATCCCCTATCCTCTTCTCACGTTGAGGGACACTAATAGCGCGGAGAAAGATGGTCTGGAGAACGTTAGCAATGATCCCCGAATTCTTTGGGGTTAATAACGGGGCATTGCATGAGCCCCAGAACCACAGCCAGGTCCTCTAAGGGCAACTTGGTGCGCTGTAACGGCCCCACCAGCCCGCAAGGGTTTGCCACGGAGGAACGAGTGCGCAAGTGGAGATCTTCCCAATGATTTGACCACCAGAAGGGCATGTGTGTAAGCAGCTAGGCAGCCAAGTTACTTACCTTCAGAGTTGGAGCGAGGGAGATAAAACCCTGCGGAGAACACCTCCTGCAAAGAAACTCCCAGAACGTAAAATTGGGCGTTTAGTTGCTGGGGTCCTGCACTTCACCTTGGTCTCCGCACCAGGAAGTGAAAAGTTTGCACTTCAAGGCATACAGTTTCCTCGTGGTGGGAACTCTGGACTGGAGTATGGTCTTAACAACCTCAGTTGAGAGACCAGATGTATGGAGCTGTGCCCCCTCAGGGGCCATGCCCACAGCTTCCATAACCCCGCCGATGATGTAGGAGAACACCGATGTGTTGTCTGTGCGGACAAATGCATGATGCCCCCTTAGGTCTGAAAGGAAATGTGTCAGAGATCGAAACACGGCCAGCATTCCCCGGCAATTGATGTGCCAAAAGAGATGATGGCATTCCCACAGACCCTGGGCAGAGCGGCCACTCTGGATTTTCTTACCTCCGCTCCCCAGCTCGTGAGAGAGGCATCCGTCGTTAGCCTTACGCTACGACAAGGAGCCCCTAACGTCGGGCTTTGAACCAGGAACCAACGTTTCTTCCACATGTCTAAGGCACGTAAGCATCACCGAGTGACCTTGATCATGCGAAGCGAAGCGGATTCCCCCTCAGGGAAAATCCCTTGGTTCTGAGCCACCACTGCAAGGGTCTCATGTACAGCAGGCCAAAAGGTATCACGTTGGACGCCGCTGCCATCAGACCCAAAAGCCTCAGAAACTGTTTGACAGTGAGAGACTGGCCTTCTCTTACCCTCGTGACCGTCGTGAGGAATGACTCGATTCGAGCAGGACACAGACGTGCCTGCATCGAGGTTGAGTCCCACACCACCCCTAAATAAGTGGTTCTCTGTAGTGGAAAAAAGAACACTCTTCTTGGCGTTTAGTCTTAACCCCAGCTCTCTCATATCGGCGAGGACGACATCTCGATGCCGAGCCGCCATCTGCTCCGATTGAGCTAGTATTAACCAATCGTCGATGTAATTGAGTATGCGGATGCCCTGGAGTCGCAGAGGAGCCAGAGCAGCATCCACACACCTCATGAAAGTGCGGGGTGAGAGTGCAAGACCGAACGGAAGAACCCGATATTGGTATGCTTCGCCCCCGAAAGCAAAACTCAGGAACTTCCAGTGTTGAGGGAGAATGGAAACATGGAAATAAGCACCTTTGAGATCTATCGTAACAAACCAGCCCTCGGACTGGATCTGAGATACTATCAGCTTGATAGTGAGCATCTTGAACCGAAGCCTTTTGATAGCGCGGTTCAGAAGACGGAGATCTAAGATCCGACGAACCCCTCCATCTTCTTCGGAAACGATGACATTAAAGTAAAGAGTAACGGCTGTAGAACCCTGATTCTCTTGAGAGAGGAGGAACACGTTCTATGGCTCCCTTCCTCAAGAAAGTATCTACTTCTTGTTCCATTACCACCCCCCCCCGACCCCCCCCCGCCTGCTCGGGGCCCATTAGTGTGGGGATGACCCCGTTGAAACGAGGCAGACGAGAACCGAATTGGATTCTGTAACCTTTCTCTACAATTTGCAGGACCCATTTTGAGATATTTGGGAGAAGTTTCCACGCTACCAGAAAATATACTAAGGGAACCAGCCTCTCGAGGCAGGCCTCTGGTGTTATTAGAGGAGCCAATTCGGTGCCCTGAATGGGTTCATGACGGCTCACAGGTTTCCTCACCACCCCCCCGCCCACCCCCCCCCCCCCGATCCTGTGACTGTCACTGTGCATCCATCAGCTTGGACTCTTGGGGGGCAGATGCTCTCCAGTGCAGTACCCGTTCGCCCCGGGCGGTCCGGCAGCTGGCGAATTTCACTCGTCGGAGCCTCACTGAGCCCTGGATGCTCGCAGGCACCGAGGTAGCATCCCCCCCCACCCCCCCTACTCTAGCGTCTTCGAACGCATTTTGGACCGTACACGACGCTTGTAGAACCCGGTTACGCCTCTAGAGAGGAGGAACACCCGTTTGCTATGGGGCCCTGCAATCCTTCCAGAGCGTATCTTACTTCTTGTCCACTTTACCATGAGCTGCTCGGGGCCCCATAGTGTGGGGAAATGGACCGTTTGAATATCGAGTGCGGACAAGGAAATCTCCCGCACTGGATTCTGTCACCTTCCTCTGCACTGCAGGACCCATTTTGAGATATTTGGCAGAAGTTTCCATGCTGCCAGAGAATCTACTAAGGGAACCAGCCTCTCGAGGTGGGTGTCTGGTATTATTAGAGGAGCCAGTTCGGTGCCCTGAAGCTGATGACCGGCAGGGAACGACCGACCTCACTGCTGTAGCACCCTCACTTGAGGGGGCGAGCTCTCCCGTGCCTTACCGTTGCCGGGCGGCAGCTGGGAATTTCGGTCGTCGGAGCTCACTGAGCCCTGGAGCACCGAGGTGGCAGGGGTATAAATTAACCTCCATGAAGGCACTGAAGGAACAACCGACCTGACCGCTGTAGCACCCTCACTTGAGGGGGCGAGCTCTCACGTGCCGTACCGTTGCTGGGTGGCAGCTGGGAATTCGCTCGTCGAAGCTCACTGAGCCCTGAAGCGCCGAGGTGGCGGGGTATAAATGAAACCCATGGAGGGCCACGTGATGGACAAAACCGACCTGACTGATGTAGCACCCTCACTTGAGGGGGCGAGGTCTCCCATGCCGTACCGTTGCCAGACGGCAGCTGGGAATTTCGCTCGTCGGTGCTCACTGAGCCCTGAAGCACCGAGGAAGGCAGGGGTATCAATAAGCCTCCGTGAAGGCACTGAGAAGGATTGGGCAACGTATACTCGATCGGTGTTATCCTTTCGACAGGTGGGCTGCCCCTCAGGGGACCGTACAATGGTAGGAAAATTTCGCCGAGGTCCTCTTAGCCCAATAACGGTTCCGCAGATCGTTTTCGGTCTATAAGAACCCTCAATGAGAGCATCGCCCATCCAGTCTCCCACGAATATTTCTGTGGAGGTGAGTAGCGGGTTGCCAAGCTCTGTTTTTTGACTGGCTGCTGACCGCTCAGCATTTAGTCACCCAACCCTGATGCGTGTCAGCTGGTAGTGTTTGTAACACCGCCATGGTGTGCAAGGATGCGCCAGCCTGACCTGCTGCCGTATAATCTTTCCCAACCAGACTCGATGTAAGCTAACGGGCCTGGTGGGAAGCTTCAGGACCTTCAGGGACGATGCTGAGGATGGGAAGAGATAGCTCGCAAGCATCAAGAGTTTCTTCTCCACCACTGGCATCGCCCCATATACCTTATCGTTCAGCCCCACGATGTTCTTTTGAATAAATCGAGACTGTGGGGCTGTAATACGGGTTGAGTACGGTTTCTCCCACGATCTTGAAACCTCAGAATGAAGATTCGGGAAAAACAGGAAGGCCCACGTCGGGAAGGGCATGATCTGGATTCAGAACATGCGCGTATAATATTTTAGGACGATTTGTCGTCCTTTTTCTAGGTCCACGGCCAACTATATTTATTGTTGGCTGCGAAGCACCACCATAAATCACATAATTCACACCCATAACGCGGGGACTGTGGTGGCGAGTCCACATGTCCTCTGTCTCGACACTCGTCAAATCCACCTCCTGGGAGAAGACTACGATGAAGAGTCTGGCTCTTTCTTCTCTCGCGGGGGCGGCTCTCGAGACGAGAGTAGCCGCGGATAGAGCGGCGTGAGGGAACGAGAAAAGGACGAGCCCGTTCTTGGATCCTCCGCTAAATCCACCACGCGATACCCCAAAAGACTACATAGTCTGCGCTGTGCAGCGGCAACAGCGGGGACGCGCCTAGCGGGGATCTGCGAGCCGTGGCCGCTGTCCTACAAAACGCAGCCAAGCGCGAGAGGGAGCAAAAGTGAGCATGCGAGAGCTCGCAGTGATGACAATCTGCTGCTCGAAAGCTGACTGTGCATGCTTCGCTCCTAAACAAACGACACAAATCGTGTGTATCCCCTGCCGCCATATATCGTGGGCAGGGAGAAACACAGCTTTTGTAATGCCGTTCGCTCGCCATAGATTTTCTCATTGTTTTATATATATGAGTGTTTGTGCGGACAGACAACAGTAAATAGATAGACACATACACAGAGCGCTACTGAATAGCAGAAGCTGGTTTGCGCCCGGCCGAATGCGCTTTTATGCTTTCTGGTGATAACGTCACCCTGCTCGTGACGTCTCGCAGCTCCATTGGACGGATTAGACACGTGCTTCAGAACGCCGGTCAGCTAAAAGGGCTGTTCCACCCGAAGCGCTCGACCGTAGCTGGTGTCTGAAGGGGATATCCTGCTTGGGGATTCTCCCTTAATCATACTATGGGGATGCCTCGGATGGAGGGACAGTTTGACAGACAGATCGGAAGGCCAGTGTTAGGGACAGATGGGCTTGTTCAGTGGGAGGGATTTTCCCACTACAGCATCTCCGCTGTCCTCATGAGAACCTGATATTTCATGAGGGTGATATCACCCCTCTGTTGGTCTAAAGATACAAGTAAACCTCATATCTTCGACAATAATGATGGGGGCAAGTGGAGGAGGGCTTTTGGACATGTTCTTACTGAGACAATTTGACAATGCCTTGTCATTTTATTACTGTAACGCGCAATAGTTAGGACCACTCCCCAAAATGGAATTCTGGCAATGTCATTTATTTACCGGGTTGTTCCAAACCTGTTACTTTTTTTTTCCACACCACGCAAGACAAAAGGAGATGTTGGTCTAGTTTTCCATACTTGCAAAATTTGTGAGCTCAAAAAAAATGGAGGATTCTTCACGCTCGCTACTGTGAGGAGCTCGGAGACGAAGGAGCGAGGAGATGGATTCAAACATATAGGTTTTAATCATATCCAGGGACCAAGGAAAACACACGTAGCAAGATTAGACATACAATTGCAGACGAAGGAGAACAGAACGGGCTAGAACTCAAATAGGGCAGATAACGAGGGGCTGACAGGTGAGGAGGATAACTAATAACAATGGGACACCTGGAACTAATAGAAATAAATCGGGACAGGAACAGGAAGGACCAAATAAGGGCAACGGAAATAGAAAAGCACCAAACACACACATAAACCATAGGGATACGATAGGACAATTATACTGTAGTTTGATGCATAATCTTTGCTATTGTTTCTTTAACATGCCTGAAATCATACAGTAAAATGGGTGCAGTATTAGAGACAATACACAATGTGTGGTGAGAAAAAACAGACTTGAAACGTTAAAGGTATAGTTCACCTAAAAATGAAAAATCTGTCATTATTTATTCACTTTTACAGTATGTTGTTCCATACCTGTATGATCTGTTTTTATTACAACTGACTTTCACTGTCTAGACAAAAAAAATTTTTATGAATGAGGATATCATTTTTATTTTTTGTTGTACTGTTCCTTTAGACTATTGTTAGCCACCTGAATTAAAATGAAATATATATATTTATACATATAAATGTACATAAGTAAGGTAAATAAAAGAATTTCCATTTTTGGGTGAACTACCCCTTTAAAACACCAGAATGACCAATAATCTGGAAGGTTGGTACTGGGAGCTCTGCAACCTTTAGCATTTGTGACGAGGCAGGAGCCCACGGCACACACCAATCAGCTGATGGCGGTGGAGGCCCCGTGTTCTTCTCATGTGCCGTGGCCCAGGGCTTGTTTACATTGGGAGGAAAAAAAAAACACCAGGCAGTTTTCTAAGAATGCTAATTTCAACTAGCAGCGCGCCAGCCGTGTGACAGTTCAAATCATCTAATTTATGTGACTCATGACCTCCCACCCCCCCCCCCCCCTCCCCCGCTTCGATTTCTTTTTCTCCGGGTACTTCCAAAAATCCCTCGATATTTATTACATAGTGGAGGATTCAGATTTAAGGGTTGGGACCGCTTCTGTGAACACTAACGGCTCCGGCGTTCTTTAGAAGATCCTGTTTCCAGCAGTCAGGACTATCGTGTAATAAACTCCACCAAAGCCCACGGCAACTGCTCTTAAAAAACAACTCAACTGGCCAAAGTCTTGTTTTCTCCAGTCTAACCCCAGCCACTTGGCTCTTTCGATATGAAGTCATCATGCTGGAAACTCTTTGAATCCAAATGTTGATGTCAACTGAGGGACCAACCAATGGCGAGAAAGACCTGAGCTTGTGCTCATGCTGGATGCTCACAGGAGTCATATGGATCTTAATCTTTCATGTGTTTCATGTATTTTTAGATTTGGGCATGTCTTTCAAAGCACCAATGAATTTTGCATCCCGGTTGTGAATATTTCACCAGTCACATAAATAGACATGGCGCAGCTAATAACATGCGTGGCATGTCTTAGCTACGGTTGTGTTTGGAAAGTCAAATTGCAAATCAGTTTCTCATGGCCGGATCACGCTGGATTTCTGGTTCATAAACAGCTGTGGAGGTTCTGTGTTACTTTGTTCATTAGCTCTGCCACATTATCTACCTCTGAGTAAGATGGTTACATCACTGTCTTAATTGAACCTGGTCACACACTGGAGAATTAATGAAGTGAAACTTAGTTAATAGCTTTCAAAAGCAATTGTTGTGACTGTGTCTCAATCTTCACATCTGCAAGGCTGTTACTGTTGCGGTCATTTAAGTGATGACAGAATTTTAATTTTCAAGTGATCTGTTTTTTTTTTCAACTTCTTCAACTAACTACTGAATTTGTCAACCTCTTCCTCTCTTTTTTTTTGGCGTTTATTAAAATGCATCTAAAGTGGATAGTTACCCCCAAAATTAGAATCAGTATAATTTGTATTGCACCTCATGTGGTTTTTCAAACCACGTATTTAATTCTTCTCATCAGAGCACTCCAATAATACCATTTTGAAGCATCTTGTAAACAAACTATTTTGGTGCCCATTGCTTACACTATAGGGCTATAAGAAAAAAACAAATGACAATTTCTTGAGAGTTTACTATTTAGTATTATGTATATACTATTATTGTAATTTATTATTATTGAAAAAGCTTTATTTTTATGAGTACTTTAAATTTTAGTGGTTTAGTATGTGCGTTTTTTATAAATTTGTTATCAGTATTTAATTTACTATTTTATTGATTTTGTATTAGCTGTAATTTTATTTCTGTTTTAGTATAAGTTGACGTTTTTCGTGTAATATTAGATATTTTTCCCCTTTTAACAAAAATTATTTTAGATAGTTTCAGTTTTAGATAACAATAATAATACTGTTTAAAAATATATTTTATTTTCCACAGAAGAAAAAGTCAAACAGGTTTGGAGCACAGCTTGAAGACGTTTTGGAGGAATAGCCTTTAAATTTTGGATGTTTTTTTCTCACCAAACTGTCATATGACTTTGTAAGTAATGAGTCAATTGACCACTTTGATAGTGCCTTTTGGTCTTTTTTGGAGCTTCACAGTCCCATCTCAGTTTAATTGAATGGAAAAGAACAGCTTGAACATTCAGCAAAATACCTGTTTCTTGTATTCAATGAATGAAAAAGAATCATACAAGCTTGGCACAACTTTAAGGTGAGTTTAATAATTTAGGGATGACAGAATATTTGTTTTTTGAGTAAATGCTCAGAGATATTTCAGCATCAGTTTGCACTTGCACTGTACGGCCCCTTTTGTGTCAGTGTTTTTTTTTTCCAGTGCTGCACATTAAAGACTAAGGCCTCTTTCAGCCCACTGGAACGCTTGAGTCATTAGACACACCACACGGCTAGCCTATACTTTCACATGTTCCTTATATTTCCAGATGTTTACGTCTCTGTTGGTTTATGCATGAATCAGGTGCTTGTGCGAATGATAAATCTGTCTGTGTTGAGTGTCTAGACCCAAGTGTGTGAGTAAATTCCAATTCCAAATTAGAAATTCCAAATCAAACTATTGCATTATTTTAAATCTATGTCACCCATAAAAGCATGTTCTTCAGTTGATGAACAATATTACTCGGTGGAATAATTGCTTATTCTTAATATTAATATAAGAATTATTTTTATATTAAAAACACTACATATCTGGATTGTATATATTATTTTCTCTTTTGATGGTATTCCATTCACAGCCCTTTTCATTTTTCATAGGTTTTGTTTGTCAGATTTGGTTTAATCCCTCAGGCAGAATCTGTCTGAATGCAAATATTCTAATTATCGCCACACTCTTCCTTTGTCACAAACATATTTTGCCTTCTTTTCTGCATGGGAGCAGCTGCTGTTAAGCGAATGAAAGGGTGTGTGATTGACAGCAGCATTTGTCTGTAAGTGTCTAGGGACCCGTGGGGACAATGGCAGGGCCCTTCACTGAGCAATAGCTACCACACCTTAGACCCTGCACCCCCACCATTGGACCCTTTGTTGGTATTCTCTATAGGGAACTAGGAATCTTCTCCACATCGAGATGCAGGCTTGCTTTAAAATAATAGTCCTTATATAATATAACATTATTTACAACGTAAGCGATTATTAACGATACATTGTGGATGCTGGAGCGTTAACCACAGACACTAATTTGTAGTCCGTCCCTTCAGTTGTAAACTAAAAAAAAAAACATTTTACTTTACAGTAATTCACTTATAAGGAAGTATATGGGAGGAGTTGTACTGGGGGTTTACTGACTAATCATTGCTGATTTGAGCTGCCAAATGTTGATAAAATCATACTTTTGAGGATGTAGGCTACAATGTCCAGGTTGCTCTCTATGAGAACATCTGGTTTTGCAATACCACTGGAGTTTGTTCCATGTTAACTGTAGCTATGTTTGGAATAGCGTACTAAAATACTGTTCATACTATGCAGAAATAATAGGCTATTCATTCTGTGCACAATATGCACATTTTCTCTATGTATGGTGTAGCCAGAGAACCTGTACTTTTGCCACAATGTGCAATATAATGTTCAATGCACAATATGGATAGTGTATCCCACAAGGCATTGTGTTCAACCCTCCATTTTTAAATTAAAAATTAAATGTAATGTAAGGTTAAATGTAACATACTAGCCCTTGGGGGCCCAGGTAGGGCTCTGGAAAATAGAAAAGTCTCACTATTCGAATACACTGTAGCCGTGTGTTTATGCATTAATATCAATATTTTTGTATTAAAGTGCGTTTATTGTATTGTTTGTTTAGTAATTGGTGTGAAAGTCAAATTGGTTGTTTCAAGACAAATTTTGGAAAGAATTCCAACAATAAAGTGTAATTAAATTGATTTGAATTGGTACAAAGTAGCATACTTAACATTAGATCCCGACCGATATATCGTTTTGCCGATATTATCGGCCGATATGAGCCTGTCGCCGATATATCGGTATCGGTGAATATGCCGCTGATATGAATTTTTTTTTTTACAGAACATATAGTGCAGATTAAATGCTTCTGAATGGTGTTATTACTTAGTTTGTCCAGCAGAGCGCACTACCATTGTTTGCTACTGGCGACCTGGAACAAACACTTTAAAGCTTAAGTCTATGGAAAACCATTGAAACTTTGAACGGCCATATCTCCGTAACGGCACGGCGATTCCGCACCAAATTTGGGGATGTTGTTACTATCTTAGTGACTAGACAAATTCCATACGGCTGTTTTTTCCTTGTGTATTAGATCTTAAATATTTCGGGTCTATATTTAGTATTTGTCTCCTTCCGGGATCGGGAACCCTCCTAATTCGAATCAATGTACGTCTAGAGGTCCCTCTTTGAATCTGAGACCACCCCCCGTGATAGCCCCATGTGGTTCGGGAGTTACGGGTGTATAAATTTTCAGCGGATCCGGCTCCGACCTGATTTCTCGCGACCCCGGGGGCTACCCTACGCGCGAGGGTGCCGTTGAGGGCTCCTCGAGCGAAGGGATCTCGAATTTTGGTGAGATCCGCTGGGCGGGCAGTTCGTGAGATCGTGACACCAGCTCACACATCTTCCTTCAGGAAGAGTCTACTTGTTCAGAGTGCAGCATGTCAAGCGGTGTCTTATTGCTACCGGGGTAAGTGCCCCCGCGAAGTGGACTCACATGAATTCCGCCATTATTCCAGGTCCAAGGAACGTACATTTTACATTCAAAAGGGCATGTAAAGTCACGAGGAATTGAATTTATATTGTATTTATTACATAGGTAGGGGAGAGCGGCCGGGGCCAAAGTAACACTTTTTTGCCCCCTTTCTGCATTTGTGTAATCCTCTCTACATGTGGTTCAGAATATATAGATATATATATATATTAGAATCGTATATATATATATTATCCACGTATGTTTTACCACTTTGTCCAGTAAAATATTCGCTTTTGTTTTCCTAATTACAATGTTATACCTTTTTTCTTTATTTTACCCACAAAAAATGGAGTAATGTGACAACATCTCCCGTAGTTGGAACACATTGTATACATCTGATGCTCAATGATGTAACTTGAACCATATACATCTTAAATCTTAGCTGATCCATTAAAAATATACAAGACAAACTAAACACTAGTTTGTATAAATATATATATATTATAAAGTGATATATAATATAGAGATATATATAGATATATATATAATCTATTATAATTACATACAGTGGTGGCTCACAAGTATTTAGTCAGCCACCAATTTTGCAATTTCTCCCACTTAAAAAGATGATAGAGGCCTGTAATTTTCATCATAGGTTTACCTCAATTATGAGAGACAAAATGAGGAAAAAAAAGTCCAGAAAATCACATTGTAGGATTTTTACAGAATTTATTTGCAACTTATGGTGGAAAATAAGTATTTGGTCCATAACAAAATTTCATCTCAATACTTTATTATATACCCTTTGTTGGCAATGACAAAGGTCAAACGTTTTCTGTAAGTCTTCACAGGTTTCACACTCCTGGTGCTGGTTTTTAAAAAACAAAAAATTTTTGGCCCATTCCTCCATGCATATCTCCTCTAGAGCAGTAATGTTTTGGCGCTGTCGCTAATGCAACCAGATTTCAACTCCCTCCAAAGATTTTCTATGGGGTTTAGATCTGGAGACTGGCTAGGCCACTCCATGACCTTGAAATGCTTCTTACGAAGCCGCTCCTTCGTTGCCTGGGCGGTGTGTTTGGGATCATTGTCATGCTGAAAGACCCGCCACGTTTCATCTTCAATGCCCTTGATGATGGAAGGAGGTTTTCACTCAAAATCTCACGATACATGGCCCCCTTCATTTTTCGTTTACACGGATCATTCGTCCTGGTCCCTTTGCAGAAAAACATCATGCTTTGGGGCTGTTTTTCCACCCCCATGCTTCACAGTAGGTATGGTGTTTTTTGGATGCAACTCAGCATTCTTTCTTTTCCAAACACGACAAGTTGAGTTTTTATTTTGGTTTCATCTGACCATATGAGATTCTCCAAATCCTCTTCTGGATCATCCAAATTCTCTCTAGCAAACTTCAGACGGGCCTGGACATTTACTGGCTTAAGCAGGGGGACACGTCTTGCACTGCAGGATTTGAGTCCCTGGCGGCGCAGTTTGTTACTGATGGTAGCCTTTGTTACTCTTTGGTCCCCGCCCCGCTGCCATGAGGGTCATCTCACTAGGCCTCCCCCCGTGTGGTTCTGGATTTTGCTCACAGATGCCAGGTCGTAGTGAGTCATTTTGACCCCACGTGTTGAGGATCTTTGCGTGGAGCCCCAGATTGAGGGAGCTTATCAGGGTCCTTGTATGGTCTTCCATTTTCTACTAATTGCTCCCACAGTTGATTTCTTCACACCAAGCTGCTACCTATTGCAGATTCAGTCTTCCCAGCCTGGTTCAGGTCTACAATTTTGTTTCTGGTGTTTTTTGACAGCTCTTTGGTCTTGGCCATGTGGAGTTTGGAGTGTGACTGTTTGAGGTTGTGGACAGGTGTCTTTTATACTGATAACGAGTTCTAACAGATGCCATTAATACAGGTAACGGGTGGAGGACAGAGGAGCCTCTTAAATAAGTTTGTTACAGGTCTGTGAGAGCCAGAAATTTTGCTTGTTTGTTGGTGACCAAATACTTATTTTACCGAGTTTTTTTACCAATTAATTCTTTAAAAATCCTAATGTGATTTTCTGGATTTTCTTTTCCTCATTTTGTCTCTCATAGTTGAGGTATACATATTATGAAAATTACAGGCCTCTCTCATCTTTTTAAGTGGAGAACTTGCACAATTGGTGGCTGACGTAGAATACTTTTTTGCCCCCTGTTATATATATATATATATATACAGTGGTTACGGAAAGTATTCAGACCCCCTTAATTTTTTCACTCTTTGTTATATTGCAGCCATTTGCCTAAAATCATTTAAGTTAATTTTTTCCGCTCATTAATGTCACACAGCACCCCATATTGACAGAAAAACGCAGAATTATTGACATTTTTGCAGATTTATAAAAAAAAAACTGAAATATCACATGGTCATAAGTATTCAGACCCTTTGCTGTGACACTCATATATTTTTACTCAGGTGCTGTCCATTTCTTCTGATCATCCGTGAGATGGTTCTACACCTTCATTTGAATCCAACTGTGTTTGATTATACTGATTGGACTAGAATAGGAAAGCCACACACCTGTCTATATAAAACCTTATAGCTCACAGTGCATGTCAGAGCAAATTATAATCATGAGGTCAAAGGAACTGCCTGTAGAGCTCAGAGACAGAATTGTGGCAATGCACAGATCTGGCCACGGTTACAAAAAATTTCTGCTGCACTTAAAGTTCCCAAGAGCACAGTGGCCTCCATAACCCTTAAATGGAAGACATTTGGGACGACCAAAACCCTTCCTAGAGCTGGGCCGTCCGGCCAAACTGAGCTATTTGGGGGAGAAGAGCCTTGGTGAGAGATTTAAAGAAGAACCCAAAGATCACTGTGGGTGAGCTCCAGAGATCCAGTCGGGAGATGGGAGAAAGTTGTAGAAAAGTCAACCATCACTGCAGCCCTCCAAAAGTCGGGGCTTTATGGCAGAGTGGCCCGACGTAAGCCTCTCCCTCAGTGCAATACACATGAAAGCCCACATGGAGTTTGCTAAATACACCTGAAGGACTCCAAGATGGTGAATAATAAGATTCTCTGGTCTGATGAGACCAAGATAGAACTTTTGGTCTTAATTCTAAGCGGTATGTTTGGAGAAAACCAAGCACTGCTCATCACCTGTCCAATACAGTCCCCACCAAAAAACAGTGGGGGTGGGGAAACAAAAAAAGCATGGTGGTTGGCAGCATCATGCTGTGGGGGTGTTGTTCAGCTGCAGGGACAGGACGACTGGTTGCATTCGAGGGAAAGATGAATGCGGACAAGTACAGGGATAGCCTGGACGAAAACCTTCTCCAGAGGGCTCAGGACCTCAGACTGGGCCGAAGGTTTACCTTCCAACAAGACATGACCCTAAGCACACAGCTAAAATAACGCAGGAGTGGCTTCACAACAACTCTGTGACTGTTCTTTGTTCTTGAATGGCCCAGCCAGAGCCTTGACTTAAACCCAGTTGAGCATCTCTGGAGAGATCTAAAAATGGCTGTCCACCAACGTTTCCCATCCAACCTGACAGAACTGGAGAGGATCTGCAAGGAGGAATGGCAGTGGTTCCCCAAATCCAGGTGTGAAAAACTTTGTTGCATCTTTCCCAAAAAGACTCAAAAAGGCTGTATTAGATCAAAAGGGTGCTTCTACTAAATACTGAGGCAAAGGGTCTGATACTTAGGACCATGTGATATTTCGTTTTTTTTTTTAATAAATTTGCAAAAATGTCCACAATTCTGTGTTTTTCTGTCAATATGGGGGTACTGTGTGTACATTAATGAGGAAAAAAATTAACTTAAATGATTTGAGCAAATAGCTGCAATATAACAAGCGTCTTGTGTGTGGCTTTAAATTTAAGGGGTCTGAATCTTTCCGTACCACTGGTATATATATATTTTGTTAATAAAATAATGGCGTTTTTTAAGAATTAAAAATATTCTGATTTTGGAGTTTGACAATGAACATATTGCAACCATGCTTGGGACGGCCCATGAACGAGCAATAATGCTTTACATGTCTTGAAATAATAATTTCTAAACATTAAACATTGACTGTCAGTCTTTATTCACCTGTTTCTCGTTGTTTCTCATTAAAATTAATTAAAGTAAATAGTGTAAATTACATTGCTAATGTCATAGAATAGCACACTGTAACGCAGCGTTACAACGTGCCCCATCTGCACAACTGGAATTTAAAACTGGTTAGTGTCTTCTGCTAGTTATCGAAGCATTTAAAACTATCTAAACTGATAAATAACAGATTGGAGTTTAAGCTAATATCAGATTTGTCTAATTTTAAATGAATAATAAAAACGGAGATATAAAATTTACTTAAGCCAGAATTTAAATGTTACTATGGTAAAATAAATATTCAAACCACGTGTGTTACAACTAACACCCCGTTACTTTGTGCATCGCACTCATCGCAAGTTTATTGTTAAATTGTTAAATGCATTACGTATCTTTGTCACGTCATTATAAGCGTTTGATCACCACATTTGAGTGATCATTGCAAAAAATGTGTTTATGTATATACTGTATTCTATATTTAGTACCAGTCAAATGTTTGGACACACAAATGTGAAAGTGTCCAAACTTTTGATTGGTATTGTACTATAATATACACAAAGAATTTTGGCCGATATATCGGTATCGGCCTTTCTTTTACTCCCTAATATCGGTATCGGCCCCAAAAAACCCATATCGGTGCTTGCTCTACTTAGCATACAAAAGTACTTATTACGAAATAATATACTATAATAATATTACATTTATACTAAACACAATTAGCTGAACTGCAAAATGTAAGCATTTATGCTAAAGTGTCTTTTTCATTGAAACGTGTACATCATGTAGGCTATTTAAATATACACATCTGTAATAATGAAGTTTTTTTTTTTTGGTTTTTCATTTAGTACATTTAAAATATAGTAACTTTAAATATAATATTGAATAACACACTACATTTAAAATTATAATCAAATGCGATGTACACAACACACAAGTGTACTTCTATTATATTATCTGTAATTACAGTTTTTTTATATTCTTTGAAGTACACTAAAAGTGCACATTCAATACAATTAAGCAAACTTCTTTTTCACAAGGGATTTAAAATTTCAGTTGTTTAGCATGAAAATGCATTCCGTACGCTATCTAATATTTCCACAATAGTGTTTTGTGAATAATGTAACTGGCATCCTTGTGCAGATCATACAAAAGTGACTGGATTCACAAGGTCATGGCATGGAAAATTGGATGTAACTAAGGGTTTTTGAGTGATTTTGCCACACTAGTCTCAT
The DNA here is from genome assembly GCA_018155175.1 of Sinocyclocheilus anophthalmus. NCBI lineage: Eukaryota > Metazoa > Chordata > Actinopteri > Cypriniformes > Cyprinidae > Sinocyclocheilus > Sinocyclocheilus anophthalmus. The sequence continues at coordinate 223,918 of JADLZN010008525.1, read as the reverse complement.
GCTCTACATTGTATAACAATGTTTATTTGCTGATAGATTTGAACTCGTATCACTTTAATGGAATTGTCCTCTATGCAGGCCAAGCGTAACTTTTTCATGTGGTTTCTAGTGATGGTTAAAAAACCCTGAACTTTTCTAAAATGCGGTAAGAGTGTGACTCACATTTGAAAAAAACAATAAAAATTTGAAAGGTGGTCGTGTCCTTTTTTTACCAAAACAGTCTATAGGTGTGACTCACTGACTCCTCATCAGATTATGTTGATGTTTGGTCTGTAGACGAAGATTTTAGGATATTGTTTTCTTTTCCTCATGTGAACGGGGAAAACCAGTGTGACTAAGCCTTCTCAGTTCACTTATGCTCAGGGCAAGGCTAACAGAGCTTACCCAACACTGTCCTAAGCATGTTATTTGCCACATTTCAGCCACACAAACAGTTCAAAACGGCTTTCCTCATGACCAGAAATGCCAAAATATCCCTCTACGCTTGGGAATGACTTTCCCACAACTGGAAACAAGTAATACGAGTCACTATTACACATAATGGCTCGTCTGTTCATGCTATCTCACTTCCTGCATAGTGTATTAGAGTGTGCCAGTGGCACCAGGTCAGGAGGCAGGGTTTTTGGGGGGTAAAGCTGGCATATTATTGAACTTCATGTGGTTAGGGGGCTATATTAGGGATCTTGGTCTTATTCATAAGTGAGTCCAGATGCAGTCTGCCCAGATTAAATTTACCCTCAAGTCTCAGGCCTCCTGAATAGAGCCTAATCTTTCCTCTGCCTCGCTCTCGTATGAATGCCCAGGGTTCCTCGGGCTCCTTTGTGGTCGTCTTGTGGCTCTAATCTCTTGCTGCCAATCCACTCCATCCCTTTTGTCTTGAAGCATCACCCTTGTTTCTTTTGTCACACAAATCCAGCTTAATAATCGGCCAATAAATCTTAGGCACCATGATTTGAATAAATAAACCTTAACGGTTTGCAAAGAATTACTTGTGTGACTACAGAAAGCTTTGTATTTAAATTAAAAATGTAAAAGAAATATCCAAGTTAAAGTTCACTCCAAAATCGAATAAAATAAATATATTATTTGTTTTTATCATTATTATGTGGCGATTGACTAACAGTATCCATGATTTGATTAATTCCACTTTTTTCTTTTGATTTTGAGGTGAAATATGACCCAGAAATTGTTTTACCATTTTTGTAAGATTCACTGCAATGTTTATTTTTATTTTTTTCTGTGGAATGAAACCCATCGGGATGAGTACCCCAAAAATCATAAGAAATAAGATAATACAATTCCCTTTTATTCAAAACATGTATTTATCTATTTAGGGATGAAATATGATACATACTTTATTTGTGAGATTCACTTACTTTCCACTTGTTCTGAACTGAAGTAAAGTGAAAGCCATATGTTTGTATTTGGCTCTTAGTCTACGACTCGCAGAAATTCCAAATCCACAAGCTGGCTCACTTTTTCCCCTTAGGATGTTCTCTTTACCACTAATTTGGTTTTAGTTTACCTAGCAATAAAGGGGAAAAAACCCAAACATGACTAATAATAACAACGCCAATACTCGTACCCTGCCATGGTTACAGCATGTTCTGCTTAGCCTGGAGACTGCTAATACATTCACCCACAATCCCCTGGCAAAGCTGCTCTCAGCTGGGACATGAGGGTGTGAGGTGGCCACAAATCAGACAAAAAAAAATGTAAAAACCAAGGGCCCCCCATTACAAAATAGTACTGTGGTGGTATAGACTTTTATCCAAAGCAACTTACATTGCACCCAAGCTATGTATTTGAACAAAAATATGTGCATTTAAAGAAAATAGTGTTCCTCACTGCCCCAGTCTTTTTGTTTGTGCCCACTGCAATGTTCATCTGATTAGAAAAGCCATTGTTATAATTGTCAAAAGTTTAGAGATATGACTCTAGTTCAGTTTGTAATCATATATTACTGTCTTTTGTATGTGTTCAGTACATATTATAGAAGTCTGCTACTGGTTTATTAAAGTAGCAGGCAGACAATAGCTCAGAGGGATGTTTAAACTGCTGTTAATTTTACAGGCAGTGATTCTGCGGTTAGAACGCTCACCTGCTACAGGAAGAGCTTTAATGAAATACTGCTGTCTGAAGATGATTTAGTTCAGTGCTGTCAGCTGCTCTGGTGTAACCTCCACATTCGAATTGCGTCAGTTTTGTGCTACTTGCATCTATAACAGAATACATCAGTAGTTAACAGAGACCCGTTGTGTCCTCTTCAACACCTAGCTCCTTTTCTCTTCTCATTCTTTGTTATGTAAACAATTCATTGGAGCGGAGCCGATGAACGTTCGGCGAAACATTCTTTTCAGGTTCCACCAAAAAGAAATATCTGGCATATGGGTTTGGAACGACAGCCGTCAATACGCTGACAGGTCCCTCGGTCTATTGAGTGACACACCTCGTGAGGCCATAAGGGCTTTAACACTCTGAAGTTCAAAATGATGCTCCGTGTATGTGTTTATTGAAGGGATGCTTGTGAGCCTTTTGAAAATGTGCAAATATGCTTTTATATCCATTCTTTAAGTGTTTAATGCACCACTATTGTTACTCCCTGAGGTTTTGTTTTGACTGGGACCTTCCAACTAAACATTTTAGTTGTGTATTAATTTGGTATGTGATCATTAAATGCAACCGCCTTCAGTTGTGTTCGCAGCATGAACAAAAGGAACCAAATACCGGCTGGATAGTATCGATGGCATACACAAAAATTGCGATGTGTTTTGGGCATTTCGTAAACTGTCCTCCCAGTTAAACTTGAATCATCCTCCATCTCCTTTTAAGTCTGTTAGTGTAAACATGATGGAATGAATTTCGAAATTGAAGATCAATGAAATAGCATTTATGATACTAGTCTCAGAAGAATAGCTTTGCATTGCCTTCACCTCGCATAAGTGGTTTTCCTTTCTTTTTCAAAAATGCATCTTTGGACGACTTTTCACCTGGCATTTAGGTGATCAAGTCAGATCATTGTTTGTTCAGCCACATTTACGTCACATTTTCTATAGTTTTAATTAATTTTGAAACATAACAAGTTTCGCTATTTTTGCGTGTGAAATGTTTTGCTTGAGAAGTGTACTTCTCTTTCTTTAAATTAAATGCCGTTGGTTTTATATTTTGTAACATAACCGAATTACATTAAGTTTTTTTTTAGTGTAAAAAAACCTTGACCAATATTATAAGTGACATCACAGCAAAGCAAGAGTCTAACCTGCTGTGATGGTTTGTTTGTTTCCATGGCAGCAGGGAGTTCCCTTCCGAGGGACCTTCAAACTGCGTTCTCTAGCGGTCGCTTTGGGGAACGCCTTCAGCATGACCGGTGTCTTCTTCTTGAAGCATTACTCCATACATTCGAAACACAGTTCCAGAACCATTGGCTGGGCAGACAGGCCTATGACGGTCCACTAAGGGTAGGCTCTGGAGCGCACTCTCAAGCCCCATCCCGTTAACTAGTCCAGTTCTTTGGGGGAGTTCGTGTGTCCCCGGTTTACGTTTCTACCAAAGGGGCTCAATGAGCACTGATGGCCGTCAGTGGCTCCCAGGCGACCAAGCTCCTCTACTCTTCGTTGAGTGGGTGTTGGGTAAGACTCTAGAACGACCACGTTTTCTCGCCGCGTCCTGCCTATATAACGTTTTGCGCATGCACCGCCCTCAGCATGGCAGCGTGGGTATTCCGTTCCCCATAGTGACTGCTAGAGGATGCAGTTTGAAGTTCCCTCGAAAAGGAACGCCTCCGGTTACGTATGTAACCATGGTTCCATGAGAAGGGAACGAGACACTGCGTCCTCTAGAAGCTTCGCCATACTTCGGATGTGAGCTTCAGACGAAGAAGCGAATGACGCATTTTCCCTGTGCCCTTTTATACTGTGGTCGTGCCAGTGATGACGTCATAGGCTGTCGCCGGCCAATGTTATTGTCATATTTAGATATATGCTTCAGACACCGGTCATTCTTAGGCATTCCCCATAGCACCGTTAGAGGACTCAGCATCTCGTTCCCTCTGGGAACCATGTTTACATACGTAACCTGAGACGTTCCTTCCCCTTTATTTCTATGAAATAACCTCCATGAACACACAGTGTATGGCTTCAGCGAGCTGGAATATATTTTTATTTACGTGGATTTCTTATGATGTGTCATAAACGACTAAACTGAAAGGAACTTTCAGTACTCATCCAAACGTGTTTTAATTCTTAACGTCACCCACATTAAAATGCATTTTGAACTATGACCGCTCTCTTTTTAGATGCATATGTAGTTGAACTGGAATGCTTTTTGTGTGGAGTGAAACCCATTGGGATGAACACCAACCAATACCGCAGCATGCCTTCTTTTTTTGGCCTGGCATATTCAGCGGGGATCACACAGTGCCCTCTTTGAGTTCCCTTTCACCCTGATCCTCACAAACAAGGATGCCTCACATGGCTGGACGAGTTATTTTTGTGAAATGTTTTCCATACGCAATAGTGTGAGTGAGTGCTTGTGTATGTCTAAAGGAATGTGTGTGGTAATGAGATGCCATGCCAATATAGAGGAATGAAGACGAGCATGCCATCATTGGTTTCCTGTTTTTACATTTCTGAAGGCTCTCTGTGTGTTTTGCACAAAATAGCCCAGAACATGCTTGGTATATAGAAGTGTTTGTGCATGTGATTTATGGCATGAATATTGATTCCTCATCGGAAGTGCAGCTTTTATATATTTTTATATATTTTGTTACATAGTTTTATAAGGGTGGTTTCACTGTTTTTTTTCTAGCTTGATGTGTTTATGGGGTGCATTCCTACGTTAATGCTTCGTTTAAAAAAAACACATTATTTTTCACATCATTTATCTTTATTCCACACCGCTCTGTCCCTTCTCTGAGAAACACTTTATCCTTTTCCTGCTTTTTATGAAGCCCCGCGCTCAAAATATGGTCGCTAGCCCAGTGTGTTGATTGGCTAAACCGCCTCTAGTGCATGTCTAAACGTCACGTCGCTCACCTCAGCGGCATGTGCTCCGGTTTATTGTAAACAGTATGCCTGTCACGATAACAACATTTTGTTGTGCGATATATTGCCCCAGAAATATTTGCGATAAGCGATATTATTGTCATTTTTAAGACCATTTTATGCCACTGAATAATAATGCAAGAAGGCCTACACACACACACTTCCAAATGACAACAAACTTAATTTTTAAGAATATTTAGATCATTGAAATTAAGTATCAAAATATTAGATACCTTAAAAATTTTTAATAAATAGTAAATAAACATTTTCAAACAGTGCATAGTAAGTAGAAAAAAGAAAAATTCACAAAGAACTTGTATGGAGATTTTTCCATCTACAGATATTTCCCTGACCTTCTTTTCTCTGTAAACTAAGGGTGCACACTATTGCTGAAAAAAAAAACACTACTTAGCAGTCAGATGTCCATACGCACAAAGGCACAGATCCCTAAACAAGATTTTATCTGCAAGTAAAAAACAAATTTGGTCTCCTGCGCGCTTTTTAAACATTTTTTAATTATCTCTTTTCCGCTAACGTGTTGTACACACAGTAGCACGAGAGTGAGCGGTTCAGCGTGGAGCGATAGACTGTGTAAGACTCTGGTGAAAGAACGTCAGGCGGAAAAGCTCGTGTGAGTTACTGTTGGAGGTTGGTGTCATACGCACACATTATTGGCACTTGATTTTCTAAAGCCCTTCACTTCCTTATAAAGCTTGGAAGAGCAGGACATTTTTAATATAACTCCGATTGCATTCGTCTGAAAAAAGATAGTCTTATACACTAGGATGTCATGAGTGTGAGTAAATGATGACAGAATTTTCCTTTCTGGGTGAACTATCCCTTTAAAGCTTTAGAGGTTTTGAAAAGCCCCGATTGTTCCACTGGCCAAGCTGTTGATGTGGTTCACGTGCTCGAGTGTTACATGTTGTAGCTGGAACGCTCCCATTCCGAATCAAATTTTAGTTATGAGATTCTAGGCTGTCTGATAGGCTATAACAGTATTTATATTCTATGGTAAAATATGACTTGATATTGGAAGGCCTTAAATGGAGAGTTAACCCAAACATTTCTTCTGTCACTAAGTACCAGCCCATGTCATCCAAACCCTAAGACCGTCCGTAATCATCTCAAACACAATTAAGATATTTTGATGAAATCCAGAGGTTTCTGATCTCCAAGACTAGAAGGGTCCTACCCACGTCAAGGCCACTGAACAGAACATCACAAAGTATCCATGTGACAGTCAGCAGTTCACTGCAGATTTTAGAAAGCTATGTTCTACGTCAAGCAGCACACCCCAAATCTTAAACGCATACTCGTAGTAACTCTCGATGCTACAGTGCGGTGATGTTTGAATGAAAGTTGTTATTTTTTTTCTTTTTTTTTCTGCACTGATTATGGCAAATGTATACGGGTGAGTAGACTACGGTCCACATAATACTGGTCAGGACTATAACCAGGTCATTCAGTCAATCATTTTCTTGTCTGCTTGAGAGATTACCTTGGTGTTTTTGTAACTTTGCAGATCAGTTCAAGCACAGCCAGAATATACTTTACGCACCTCTAAAGTATAAAAATAGGTCTTATTGTTTTTCTCAATACCATTCTCTTGGTCCACAACCCTGGGCTCTCTTGAGTACCCTGACTTTTCTAAATTCCGCTTGGATTCCATCTTCATGGTGAGAAGTGTGTTGACATCGCCTACCGTTACACATTAAAACGGCAAATACAACTTATTTCATGAAGTGCTATATTTTTACAACCACAACCATGAGCGCATAACAGAGACCACCCACATTTACATATTAAAATTGCACAGAACTGACCCATTCACAGTTTTCATAATGATTCCCCCGCCACTTGCCATAGTTTTTACTTCATGCTAGGTTGAATTTATGTGAATTTTTTAAATAGAAGATCAAAATGATTAACAATTCAGATTTATTTTCACAGCCGTCTTTGCTCATATTTACCAAGGTTGCCAATATTAGTGGAGGGCACTGTACATTAACATACTAAAAACTGCAAAACTGACTCATTCATGAAATTGTCATGATTATGAAATTGCATCTATGATCTCTTTATCATATGACCACCCAAATTTACACATTACAAACAGCAAAAATTCCTAATTTTTGAAACTGAGATGATAATGACGTCACATCTTATTAACATATGACCACCCACATTTATATATTAAAAACTGCAAAAAGGCTTCAGCCTACACCTTTTTCGGGTTAATATGTAAAATTACATATAATTGTTTGGAATAGTGTATGAGGACTGAAATAAATCTACTGAACTGAACTGAATTACTAATTTGTGAAACTGTCATGATTGTGGCATCACACCTATGAGCTCATTAGCATATGACCAACCATATTTACATATCAACATCTATTTAATATTCAGCAACCTGATAAAAAACAAGTATGCAGAAACTAGCAATAATGAAGTAATTAAATTATTAAACACAAGTCTTAAAGGTACAGTAGCTTATTTAGTGAAAATAATGGTGGTAATAAATAATCGCTAAAAGCTAACTTGCACAGCTTTTGGTGTAAAAAACATTACAAATAAGATAAATACCACTAGAACATATTTATCATTGGCCCCGTCCTTTATTAACAGAAACACTAAAGTTGTTCTACTGGATATGCTCTTAAACAGCTTCGTTTTTCGGAGCGCTCTGAGATTTGCCATGCAGTGTGGTGAGACTGAACGTCAGCTGAAGAATGAATCACGGGTGTGATGTTGTAAAGTCTTACCNCTCAGCCTGCTATGTCTGCTGTGTCTGGGAAGGTTCTTGGCTTTGGTTCCTCCTTTCTCAGCTCAGCATCTAATTTAATATCATCAACTGTGCAAGATGAGACCTCTACAACACCACCAACCTCCCGCAAAGCTTCCACAGTTTCCCAGAACTCAACACCACCCACATCTCGGAAGAGCTCTGCTGTTTCACAGACCATAAACACAGGGGATACTAAACGACCTACTGCACAAAAACAAGAGAAAAAGATTTCTGAGTCACCTCAGCTAGCAAGTAAATCTTCTGTGAAAGCAAAAATAGACCATACATTGTCTGCAAAAGTTGACAAAACTCCCCTGCCTCTTCCCAAAATCTGTCCTCTTTGTAAGGCAGCTATTACCAGTGATCCTCTTAATTTCAGCACCTGCACCGAATGCAAAAACATTGTGTGTAACCATTGTGGATTTAACCCCATGCCTCATCAAATAGAGGTAAGAGAAAGAGTTTATTTTACTCTACTGGTCATAATTGATTTATTGAAGGACAGTCATGTTGATTTGTGGTTGTGATTTTGGTCATGCAGGTGAAGGAATGGCTCTGTTTGAGTTGCCTGATAAAGAGAGCACCTGAACCTTCAAGTCTAAATCCCCAGCTGCAGACTAATGCTGGCTCACAACAAGACAAAACAGCTCCACATCAGCCTCCTCCAGAACCCAGTAGAACTGAGGACCAGTCAAAAACAGCACTTGGAAAACCCACTACTATATCTACAATACAAAATCTTCCAAAGGAAAAACCTGCACAGAAAGAAACTATAAAATCTCAAAAGCCAAAAGATAGTAGTGCTCCAGCCAAATCCGAAACATCACAATCAGATTCCTCCAAAAAAGATACCGGTTTCTTTGGCTTTGGTTTTGGTGGTGCTCGATCTCGATCACCTTCTCCTCAACCTATTGTCTCTGAGAAAGTTCTAGGCTTTGGCTCCTCGTTCCTCAGCTCAGCATCTAATCTCATATCTTCGGTAGTTCAAGATGATTCCTCCACAACACCGCCAACACCTCGTAAAGGTTCAACAGTTTCCCAGACCTCAGTGAAGTCTACAACGCCGCCCACCTCTCGTAAGGGTTCATCAGTTTCACAGACATCTCTCAAAACCACATCTGCTGTGGCATCAGCAGCTACATCCCATAAGGGATCCACAGCATCCCAGGACACAACAAAAATACAGGTTGGGGAAAATAAACCTCTGTCTCAAAAGCAATTGGAAGACAAGGAGCCCTTGCAGCCTCAGCCTTTCAAATCACCATCTAAACCGCCACCAAAGCTTCAAGCAATTAATATGTCCTCTCAGTCTCTCCCTAAAGAATGCCCACTTTGCAAAGTGGAGCTCAAGAAAGATCCTCCTAACTTCAACACCTGCAGAGGCAGTGCTACTGAAATCAGAGCATGGGATTGGATCTTAAATGAACCAATGGACATGGGATTGTGTATTATTCATGCTCTTTGATGGACTGGATGGTTTGTATGATGCTGTTTCTGGTGAGGAGGAGTCTCACACAGGACAGCCATTCACTTCTCTTGGACTTTCCGCCATTCAGACGCGAGCTTTTTCCAGATGTATAATTTAACAGGTTAAATTTAGCATTGGAAACAGGGTTGTGTGCCCACCACATAGAGAATATGACTGGTTAATGGTAGGGAAATGAAAAATGAAAGGCAGAGGAATGTTGTGATGTTATAGTGGGTGTTTTTGGAAAACCACATGTATGATTCAAGGTAGCATTCACAGGTGGACCTTCACATAACTGTATAATTATATGGAATGATTCCGTATAAAAAAAGTTCCAAAATTGAGCTCAAGAATATATTGTGTGAAGAAATCTAGACTAATACCTGTGAAAATGTCTCACTGTTTGTCAGTGACTCAAATAATTGAACAAGAAGGATGTGTAAAATCATACAGAAATCACTATGCACAAGATGCATATTGCTTACTACACTACATAGCCTACTAGTATGCTAGTTTGCCATCCCAAACTTCTCTACCCATTTCTTTGTGAGATTTTGCAGTGGACTGTGTCCAACACTGAATGTAAGTGATTTAAATCCCAGTGATGTCATTTTCAAGCTCAGTTATGTAAAAGCCCAGCCCAGACTCTAGAGACGTCCACAGCTGTCTGTACCTGAGCCCAGCCACAAGCTAAAATACATCCATTCCCTTATAATACATCCATCTCCTGCAGGGCTAGACCACAGTCTGGTCTGTTTGGCAGCCAGAGTGACCCAGAGTCAGTGTGGTGTTGTCAGAGCCCACCACAAACACAAACCCTGTGACGGAATGAGATTCAACTGCCATTATTATATTGTATGACACACATTTACTGGAGGATAAGGGGACGGCCTGATGTCACGGCCAGATGCTACAATGTGACTAAAAAAAAAAAAAAAAAAAAACCGAAGAACGTTAGTGATATGGGTGTCAAAACCCCCCCCACAGATTGTGTCGTGATGTACGTGGTATGTACATACAGTAGGCCTATGTGTTGGTCATTGATCATAGGAAAGAAATGTCTGAGTTGACTCAGAGCATTTTCTGTGTGACCGTCATTGTCATGGCAGATATTTGAGAAGTGTAAAATCATGTCAGCGATGCTTTATAAACACTCACAGGATACTCTGTTTCTATACCTTCTGCCCTTAAGAGAAACCCATTGTTTTCAGATACCATATGAATGACATGATAACAAGGCACAGGAGCTCTGTTCCAAAACTTAGTGAGCTGCCTTGCTGATTTTTAAGGTAACAATTTAACCATCTAACAGCGTGTCGAAAATTAAACACATGGGAGACTTAACTTCACAGTTAATTAATATCGAGTCAGATATTAGCATGCTGCTAAGCTAATGATGTGGTACACTAATATGCATACAAATACTCAATGTGAGTGCTGATGTGCCAGGTTAAAAAGGCAAAGGTTTTGCTGCTGCATTGGGACAGAGAGTGCTTTGTGCAATGTTGAGATTCTTTCCGTTCTTTTTCACTCTTACTGATTACCATGTCGGTTTTGGGTCAAGCAGATTAGGAAAGACCCTCTGGAGATCATACTCTTTAAATTCTTTTGACCCTTCCTTGATTTGACAACAATATTATACTGCATATGTGGCAAAATAAAATGCAGAACCATTTGTAAATTGTGAAAAGAGAAGTGCTCTTCATCATAGGTGAGACGGGTCAGTTGTCACATTATTACAAGGGTCAGTAACAAGGATTGTGCTCAAGTGTCTACTCACACAAAAGCTTGTTCTCCTTAGTGATGTTTTTGTGACTTTTATCCTCCAGGCTAAAATTTTACTGTCATCATATGTTGTGTAAACAATAAAACAATGGCATATTCCTACAACTATAATGATATATGGTATATTTGAACATAATTTTTTTAAAAGAAGTCTATGTTTACCAAAGCTGCATTTATTTGATAAAAATGCAGTAAATATTGTGAAAAGTGTTACATTTTAAAATTCAGTGCTGGCTATGTAATTTTCGAAAGGAAGTTATTCCTGGAGCAAGCTGAATTTCAGCGGTCATTACTCCATCTTCAGTCGCACATGATCCTTCAGAAATCATGTAATATGCTGATTTAAATATTTGGTCAGTAAACATTTCTTATTGTTATCAATGTTATCAGTGAGGAAATGTGATGCACTACCATTACAAAGATAAAAAAAAAACGTTTTAAATGTATTATTTAAAACTGTTCATCAAATAATCCTGAAAAACATATCATGGTTACCATAATGGTTACCAAAATCTGTAAACCATTATTAATATTTGAGCTGGTTTATGTTTATACAGAAAGTTACTTTCAAAAATCTGAAAAAAAGTGTAACCATTATCCAAAAGTGCCTATACTTAAAAATTTTAGTGGTTTAAATAGAGGGAAAAAAAACAAACACTTTTTTGAATATGTGTGTAGAGAGTTGTTCTGTGAAATAATAAATAATTGTTCACTTAACCTTAAATATATATATACACGGCCTGCTGTAAGCTGACTCAAACAGGTTGTGTCGATGGGTGGTTAAATATCTGAATAATGGGAACTGTAAGAATTGACCGTAGAGCTTTAGGATAAATGTAGGGCCTTTGAGTCAAAGACTTCACCTCAATTTCCTCTGAGTGGATTGTCTCTGTAATTAGTGTGCTGCCACTTTGGATAAAAGTATCTGAATGACTAATTAACAGTGTTTGTTCTCTTTCTCAGGCTAAACAAAAGGATGGTTGTGAGTGCAGCGAGGCATCGGCTCTGTCTCCGACCGCTGAAGAGGAGCACTTCTCATGGCCAGGGCCTAAAACATTGCACCTATGCCGTACATCTCACGGCTTTGGCTTCACTCTCCGTCACTTCATCGTGTACCCACCCGAGTCAGCCGTGCAATCCTCTCTCAAGGTCAGCCCACAGCAAACATACAAAGAAGTGCAGTCCAGATCATTGGGTCAATTGGTTTTGTCAGTTTACTTCCTCTCTAAACATAATTTAGCTTCAGAGACATGCTTAAATCGAAATGCTTACCTTTTAGTGCTTTTCCTCATACACTAATAGGGAAATGTATGATGTTTGCATCTCAGGGGAAAAAATAGCATCTACCGGGCCTCATAACATGTAGTGCTGCTTTATGTGTTTCTCAGCATTTCTCAATGTACTCGACTGTGGGTTGTAGAAATAAGTATCTCAGCATATTCCACTGCAGTGTTAAAGCTGTCCAGTCTCAAAAGTGCTATTTATGTCAGCTTATCCAATTTTTATGGGACCCTATTGGAAACGCTCGTCAGCTGCTGTCAAGCCTGTTGTAAACTATATGCCACATTATGAGATACATTTGGAAGCAGTGAAACACTGAAATTAATTTTTATACTGAAACCAAAACATTTTCATTTAGTCGAAAACTGAAAATAAAGTGCATTTAATCATTGGTTAACTAATCAAAAATATGTAATAATCAGCAATCAAATAAAACTGAGTTGTATAACATTTAAATTGCACATAAGGCAGTTTTATATCAACTTTTAAACGATATAATTATGTTTCTACTCCAATTCATTGCAATATAAACAGACTGTAATAAAAGCTTGATTTCATGATAGATTTAAATTGCATTAAATAACGACGTCACTATAATGAATGTAATATAGTGCATGCATTTTGCAAATACTACCGTTATTTAACTAACGATTAGGACATTGAAATGCTTTATGGGATGTGTGGCTATACAAATTATCAAGTAACATTAAAGAGTGTCAATCATTTGAATTTTGACCTACTTCAAAATGTAGTTATAAAAATTGACAAAATGTGAAAATGAAACTTGGTTTATATCAGAAGTAGTGAAAAAAACAAAGATTATTTCATGATGGATGGGCATTGCGCTACAAATAATGTTTAGTGAAGTTTGATTTCATGCATCAGCTGAAAAGATTAGATTAGATCTTAATATTTAAGAATCTTCATTGGTTCATCAAAATGAAAGTCAATTAAAATTGAGAAATCAGTATTGTCAATCCAGTCCCAATGTCCACAGTTTCGGTGAATGATTTCAGCCCTCCAAAACAGTTTTGGTCAAAACCAAAAATGTGTTTTTTGCTAAATATTTTCTGTTGCCAAAATTTTGGTGCATCATTTGTAGATAGTTAGTTCTACTCAAAATTCTGGTTCACTTTATTACGAAAGAAACCATCTGACCAACATTTAATGTGACCAACCACTGTTTTCGTAGTTTTTAATTGCCATTTGTGACCCTGGGCCACAAAGCCAATCATAAGGGTACATTTTTTTAAATTGAGATTAGGGCATCATATGAAGCTGGAACAAATAAGATTTACTGATTGTGATTTGTTATGATTAGGGCACATTGGCAGAGATAAAAAACTATTGAAAGTCTGGAAATTTGAGGGTGCCAAATATTGAGAAAAATCACCTTAAAGTTGTCCAAATGAAGTTCTTAGCAATGCAGATTACTAGGTCGGGCCCGATACTGGTCTCCTGTACCTGTACTCGTACTCGTTAAAATGCCAAACGCCGATACCACACAGCATGTAATAAGCGCCATATTCAAACAAAGAAACAACAACAACAGAACAACAGACAGCAGAAAGGAGTTAAGGATGTCTACGAAGTATATGTATGCAATGAATATAATCTTAAACATTCAGTATTAATGCCTGTAAAGATGATGTGTGTGAGCAGATAAGCAAATTGAGCGAGCGGTGGCACAGATGCGCGAGCTTGTCGAGTGAATATATCTTTCTCATAGACATCACTGGAAAGCTTGTAGTTCGGGCGGATATGTCAAAAACAAGTAAGTAAAACAATGCAAAAGTTACTTAACGGTAAGAAGAGAGCGAGAGAGAGAGCGCACACTTCTGTTGTGTGATCTTTGATGTTCACTCACTTAGCACACGCATCATTTGGATTAAAACAAAATCGTAAAAATAAGACCATTTATAGGGGCATTCACTATAAACATCATTTATTTTCAATCTTAGGCATACACGACTTTCTGGCGAAAGTGAATCTAGCAGCCTGTGTGAAATGAAGACAGCAAAATAAAGTAAACTGTGATAAATTATACCCAAAAATTCTTCATACAGTGGACTACCAGCAAAACTGATCCAAATTTGGGACCAAAAATTATTCAGAAAAAGTTCAGGTTGGCATGAAGCTGGATGACAGCATGCCCAGGAGACTACAGGCTGTCATTAAGGCTTAGGGCTGCCCGACTAAGTATTGATGGTTGTGTAAATACTGTCATACTAACAGCTGTCTGAATTATTTTGGTTGATTGTAATCCATTACATACCTTTCTATCAAAGATATCTAACATTATCAAGATGAATTTGTTCTGACACAGTTTAACTCTGAGTTCTTGTCATATTTTATTACCATTTTCTAAACTATAGTGAATAAACTGTGATATAATGTGAGAAATGTTGAAGGTGTTTGAATAAATTTTGGTTTGACTGTATAAATGAAGTTAACCAACTAACATTATACATAATCTTTTGGTTTCTGTACCCAATATTTTAAAAAAATTACAAATGCAATAAAAATATTGGTATCGGTACTCGGTATCGGCAAGTACCAAAAATAAAAGTATCGGTATCGGGCGAGTACTGGAAAAATGGTATCGGAGGCATCCCACATATTACTAATCAAAAATTAGTTTTGATATATTTACGGTAAGAAATTTACAACATACTTCATGGAGCATGATCTTTACTTAATATCCTAATGATTTTTGGCATAAAAGAAAAATCAATAATTTTGACCCATACAATGTATTTTTGGCTATTGCTACAACTATAACTGTGCTACTTATGAATGGTTTTCCAGGGTCACATTATATATTTAAAATCTAGGTTTATCTCTAAGATCTTCAAAGTTGTTGAGCATAGCATTTCGGTACATTTTAATCATGACTTGCACACTAGCCAAACTCCTAGAAGTTGCATCAGGTCAGCCATTTTTGTATGTAGTATGCATCAGACAGTGAATGAACTGTGGTATGGTCTATGAGCATGGGGTCAAAAGATGAGTCCAACCCAAAGTGGACAGTAGGCTGCCAAGTCTCCTCTTCTGATGGCATGCCTGTGGACCATTAACACACCATCTAATGCATCTTGCTCACAAAAATGGTCTTATCTGTTTGTCTAGATTTACACAATTATTGTATATCTGGTTGCACGTATTTACGTGGAAAAGTTCCCAGGCTGCTACAATAAGCACTTCCAAGGAAGAACTAATCACTGGATTTGCCAGGTTTGCCAAGATAGAGGCATCAAATCAAAGATGTTCAGAATTTAGTTTGAGACACCTATTGACACACAGTTTATCCTTGAGCCCTCAGTATTTCAGATTTTTAGATTGTTCTGCTCCTAAACATAAATGGATGATTAACACGATGTTGGTCAGAAGGCTGTTTTGTGGACACACTAAGCTATGAAGTTGACCTGACTTTATGGCAATAGTCAAAAAACTACATGATCCCCATAAAGAGATTAAAACGCTCTGTTCTCTCACCATCACCAGCCGGCGGTAATGGAGCATCTAGATAATGCTGTCACCATCAGCTGCTTTAGATACTGCTTCCTTACAGATTAGTAACTGTTAGCAAACGTGATTCACAGTAATCTGTTTGACACATAAAAGTGAGATTACTTTTTCTTGCAACATTAAACAGTTTTTGTAACACATTTAACTTCAGTAATGGTTCCAAGTAAAACAAACTGTTGGGTGGCCGGACTTGATCCATCCAATAAGATTTGATTGGATTAGGATTTTTAATACTATTATACATTTTTAATAAAATTTTTCATTGTTCAAATTAATAATTTCATGATGATCATGTGACAATGAAGACTGGAGTAAAGATGCTGAAAATACAGATTGCCCCCTCACAGGAATACATTAGTGTTAAATTGTAATAATCTACAATATTTTCCTTTACTTTATTTCCAATCAAATAATTGGCAGGCCTTGATGAGCATAACTAATTCTTTCAAAACATTAAACATCTTGTGACCCCCCCAAACTTTTGAACAGTAGTACATATTTAATGTATGAATGTATTTATTTATTTTAATTTGTTGTCACTTTAAAGTTTTCTGGAATGTTTAACTATGTTTTAAAAAAGTGCTCAAATGAAGGACAATGTTCCTTGACGGTAAGGCCCCATCCGGCCCCAACTAGACCCCTTAGCCCTCATCCCCTTTGCTTTCGCCCTTCTCCCTACCCCCTCCTTCGCCCGTTTTCACCGCGTACACGTGAAAGGGGTAGGGGTGGTTTCAAAATTCTTCGCTCTTAGTTTGTGTCGGTGCGTAGATGGGTAGGGGGGTAAGGGGAAACAGCCCCTTCAAACAAGTTTTACACGTGACCACACTTTCAAATGAAGGGGCTATGATATCGCGATCAGGTGTAACCCGCTTCAGTTCAGGGGCAACATGGCTGCCTGAGCGAATAAAAAGACACATAAATGTAAGCAGTTTTGGCATTAATAAAGATTTTAACTTAAAGTAATCATTTGTTTTATGTTACATTCAATCGTGAGTTCATATTCACGGTCATGTTACTCAAAGAAATGGTTTGGTCGGCAAAAACAATCGCTAATATTTGCTAACGCCCCCCCCCCCCCCCCCATATCATTATAGACTGCACTATAGTGCCACAACATATTTTAAATGTCGGACCAGGTGGGACGGGTAGAACCACCCGGTAGCCCTTGAGGCGGTGGCTACTTCCCCGTCAAGTTATTAGAAATCCGCCGTAAATCACTTCTAGAACCTCCGTCCAAATTTGGATGCCAATTTCGAAGACGAGAGAAGAGAGACGAGAGATAAGTCAGATATGATAAGTGTGGGCGATCGTATTGTATGCACATTAGTACTGTTGCCTTTCTCGGCCCTCTTTTTAGATTGCTGAGACTATAACAATAGAATGGATTGCGGCCTTAATTCACCCATATCTTGGTATCACCGCAGACCTTATTTATTAATTGTCACAGTACGGGATACACTGCTCAACTCCTGGAACATGGACCCCTTCGCAGTCCCACAGCTCTTCTTGATTTCAAATGAATGTCTTTGAAACATTTTTTAACACTCTGTTCCTTCTCTCTCTTTCAAGGAGAAGCAATAGCCCATAGGTGAGTTTAACCGTTCTGTGCTCCCCTTCACTGGGCTTGTTTTTTAAGGCTTTTCTCTGAGAACAATGCTATCCCTTGGATCTGTCAAGATCATAGCTAGCAACAAATAATCAACCGCAATGATAGCCATGTTAATGATTTTGGCCAGAACTTTTTCCTGTGGAGAAACCAGATTCATGCTGTCCTAAATAGTGGGTCGGAGTTCTGTTCTCATAAATTCAGGTCTCATATCTGTGTGTCTGTCACAACTTTCAGAGTGAGGTTTTTATCTTCAGTGACCTTTGTCTGACCTATGCACCCTGTGAAATTTGCTGGGAATCTTTAATGCGCGAGTCGCAGCAGTGGCAGGAAAACTCTCCCGGCTGTTTCAGTGCAGCGCATGCTCTCTGGCGTTGACCAGCTGGTGGTCTTGAGTGTCACTGACTTTTTATTGTGGGAGTTACAATCATGGCAATTATTAGAACTGTACACAGGTCTGTTTTTCAGTATAAAAAAGCATAATACGACCAGACCTGTGAAGTGAACCTGATGTTTCCAGGAGTGATTTTAACTACAGAAAGAGTGGTGCTGAAATATCATATTTTAGCCAAGGTGCGTATGTATATGTAAGTATATGAAAGACGGGTACAAATGTTTGATTTTCACAGTGTTTGGGACCCTGGGGTCAAAGGTCCTCGACCATATCTGGGTGTATGGGTTGTGTTGGACAGTTTTCATGTTACATCACGTGGCTTAACTACCATAGTATGATGCAACGCGAGAAATTAACTAGCTAGTTGCGACTGTTTTCTGAAACTACTGTATAGTAACATGGTCACACCTCTTTTGCTTAAACCACGTTGTTTCAACAGTATAGGGCTGTTGTTAATTACGTTAATGATTGCAATTAATGTCAGATAGTTATTTTACACAAAACAACTGAAAGTCTTTTTTTTTTAAATCACGCTTACATGCAGTATGTAACTGTCACACTCTCGTAGGCTATTCATCATTTAATCAGCATCATTCAAATTGGCACTGATTGTTGACACACTAAGGCCTCGTTTACACTAGTGCGTTTTAGTTTTAAAATGCATAACTTTTGCTACGGTTACGCCTGTCGTTTACACTACTCCGGCGTTTCAGTCGATGGAAAAGTTTCTGTTATTTCAGTAATTCTACTACTCACATTTGTGACCTATTGTTAAAATAAATTAGAACTGAGACTGAAGTAGTTTAAGTCTTTGGTTCTTTTAATTGTGATGATTTTGTCTCACATTTAACAAAAACCCACCAATTCACTATCTCAAATTAGAATACTTCATAAGACCAATAAAAAAACATTTTTAGTGACTTTCTGGAAAGTATGTTCATTTACTGTACATGTACTCAATACTTGGTAGGGGCTTTTTTTGCTTTAATTACTGCCTCAATTCAACGTGGCATGGAGGTGATCAGTTTGTGAAACTGCTGAGGTGGTATGGAAGCCCAGATTTCTGTCTGAAAGTGGCCTTCAGCTCATCTGTATTTTTTGGTATCTTGTTTCTCATTTTCCTTTTGACAATATCCCATAGATTCTCTATGGGGTTCAGGTCTGGTGAGTTTGCTGGCCAGTCAAGCACATCAACACCGTGGTCATTTAACCAACTTTGTGCTTTTGGCAGTGTGGGCAGGTGCCAAAATTCTGCTGGAAAATGAAATCAGCATCTTCAATCATCTGGTCAGCAGAAGGAAGCACAAAGTGCTCCAAAATTTTCTTGGTAAACGGGTGCAGTGACAAAAAACACAATGGACCAACACCAGCAGATAACATTGCAACATAAACAAAAACACCCCAAATCATCACAGAGACTGTGGAAACTTAACACTGGACTTCAAGCAACTTGGGTTGGCTTCTCCACCCTTCCTCCAGACTCCTCTAGGACCTTGGTTTCCAAATGCAATACAAAACTTGCTCTCATCTGAAAAAAAATGGGACCACTGGGCAACAGTCCAGTTCTACTCCTTAGCCCAGGTAAGACGCCTCTAAAGTTGTCTGTGGTTCAGGAGTGGCTTAAAAAGGAATACGACAACTGTAGCCAAATTTCCTTGACACGTCTGTGTGTGGTGGCTTTTGTTGCCTTGACCCCAGCCTCAGTCCATTTTTTGTGAAGTTCACTCAAATTCTTGAATCAAATTTGCTTGAAAATCCTCATAAGGCGGTTCTCTCGGTTGGTTGTGCATCTTTTTCTTCCACACCTTTTCTTTCCACTCAACTTTCTGTTAACATGCTTGAATACAGCACTCTGTGAACAACCAGCTTATTTGGCAATGAACTTCTGTGGCTTACCCTCCTTGTGGAGGGTGCAAATGACTGTCTTCTGGACATCTGTCAAATCAGCAGTCTTCCCCATGATTGTGTAACCTAGTAAACCAAACTGAGAGACCATTCTGAAGGCTCAGGAAACCTTTGCAGGTGTTTTGAGTTGATTAGCTGATTAGCATGTCACCATATTCTAATTCGTTGAGATAGTGAATTGGTGGGTTTTTGTTAAATGTGAGCTAAAATCATCACAATTAAAAGAACCAAAGACTTAAACTACTTCAGTCTGTGTGCATTGAATTTATTTAATACACTCGTTTTACAATTTGAGTTGAATTACTGAAATAAAATGAACTTTTCCACGACATTCTAAACTATTGAGATGCACCTGTATATATGTCTGCTGTTTGCTGTCTGACTAGATGCTCATGCATGTAAGTCCTCATTCGTACTAACAAGAAACGTACTCGGTTACAAATGTAACCTCGGTTCCCTGAGATACGGGAATGAGTACTGCGTCTTGCTAGACGCTATGGGAAAAATTCCTCCTGAACTGAAGCCTTTTTCAATCATGCAGTGAAACTGCACAGCCATTGGTTCATGCAGCGAATAAAAAACGAACCAATGGCTCGTCAGTGGTTCTGCCACAAACTATTGCCACGAATCCCGCCAGAAGGGACGGAACATCTGGCTAGATAAACGCTCCGCTTCGCCAGAGGATTCAGGTTACTCGACTGGCTATCTCAGGGAACCGGGGTTACGTTAGTAACCGAGTACGTTCCTTATCGATACTACACTCATACTGCGTCTTGCTAGATGCTATAGGAACAGTACAATCACGCCGATGCCATGGCAGAAGAATGACAATGGTAATCCTTGTCCTCGGCACCTCAGGGCCCAAGAGAACAAGAACAATAAATCCCTCCAGGCTAACGGGCTAAGCCTCACAAAGGCCTCACCCAGCCGACTGATCATTCCAGAAGACTTGCGCAACCTCAGCACCTATGGGGGCCGAAAGCGCACAAGTTAGCTTTCTGATAGGTCTAGGCATATTACATCCAAACTGCACTCAGAGCGAACTGCGTGCCAGTTAAGCAGAAAGAACCCTTGCCTGCAAGGCAGGGACATCCAGGTTATAGAACCTAGCAAAAGTGGACGGCGAGGCCCAGCCGGCCGCCGCACAAGTTTCTGCAATGGTCATGCCGCTAGACCACGCCCGCGGTGCCTCTAGTTGAGTGGGCTCGTACTCCAATGGGGCATTGTAGGCCCAAGGAAGAGTAGGCTAGCAGAATAGTGCCAATTATCCACTTAGAAAGTCTTTGCTTCGTGACCGGGTGTCCATTAGCGCGGCCACCAAAGCAAACAAAGAGCTTTTCCGACTGCCTAAACTGGGCGGAACGCTCAATGTAAACCTTCAGAACCCTATCGGGGCAGAGTAAATTCAACTCCTGGTCCTCTTCTGAGGAAGGAAGAGCAGAGAGGTTGATAACCTGTGCTCTTAACGGAGTCGAGAGCACCTTAGGTACATAGCCATGCCTTGGTTTCAGGACGACCCTGGAGTCGCCAGGCCCGAATTCCAGGCAATTAGGGCTTACAGAGAATGCCTGCAAATCCCCCACTCGCTTGACCGATGCTAACGCTAGTAGCAGAGCAGTTTTAAACGACAGAGACCGGAGGTCGACGGACTGCAGCGGCTCGAAGGGAACAGTGGGCAGGTCCCATGTAGGGACAGTGAGAGGACGGGGCGGATTTAGCCTCCTGGCTCCCCTCAGAAAATGAACAACGAGGTTGTTCCTGCCTACCAATTGGCCCGCTATAGGGGCATGAGAAGCCGCTATCACTGCCACATAGACATTGAGAGTGGATGTGGAGCATCCCTTATCCAACAGCTCCTACAGGAAGGACAGTATCATCAATACGTCACAAGTGAGGCTGGTCCCCCGCCCGCGGGTTTGATCTGTATGGTGGAGAACACTGACCATTTAAGGGCGTAGAGTCATCTTGTAGCTGAAGCTCTAGCCTGAGAAATGGTGTTCAATACACATTCTGGGAGACTAACAGGGTCCCGTCGAGTGGCCACAGTTGCAAGGCCCACAGCTCTGGCCTGGGGTGCCATATTGTCCTGTTCGCCTGGGAGAGGAGATCTCGCCTCAGGAGAATAGGCCACAGGGCTGGTATTAGCAGCTGCGACAGCTCTGCCAACCAATGCTGATTTTTTCAGAGTGGGGCCACCGGGAGCACTTTGCGTTTCTGTTCCCTCAGGGCGACCGGGGGAAAAGCGTAGAGAAGGAAGTTGGGCCAGTCGTGGGCCAACGCATACTTGTCCTTCGAAAAAGTTAATTGGGCAGTGAGAGTTGTCTTCTGAAGCAAAGAGGTCAACCTCTGCCTTCCCGAAGATTTCCCATATTCTCTGAACCGTCTGCTGGTGAAGCATCCATTCGCCAGAGGGGATGTTGCTCCGAGACAGCATGTCCGCTCCCTGGTTCAGTTTGCCCGGAACGTGTGCTGCTCTCAGCGAACATAGGTTGAGCTGGGCCCATTCCAAGAGGTGCTCTACTAGTTCAAGGAGCCGCTTCAGTCCCCCCTGGCGATTTATGTAGGACACCACTGTCATGCTGTCCGAAGTGTCTCCACTGTGAAGCGTTTCCAACGGGCAGCAGGATCTTCAGTCAGGGCGTATGACCATATGAAATGAGAAACGTGTCGTCGTGAAGGAGAAAAATCTGAATCCATTGCGAAGTGGCGCTTGTATCCCATGATTGATTTCCGCCATTCTCTGCGGCTTTGGCGGGCTTAGCGGCCATAGGTTCGGCAGCCACCGCTGGCGTAGCCATTTGGTCTTCGTTTTTCAATATATGCATGAACCAATTGGCCGTGCGTTTCACTGCGTGACTGGAAAAAACAAAAAAAACAAAAAAAAAAAGGCTCAATTAGGAGAAAAAATGACTTTTTCACATAGCGTCTAGCAAGATGCGGTACGAGTATAGTATCGACAGGGAACTATACTTGTAACCACACGCCGAAAGCTGTAGTTTCAACCACACATACTGTATTTGTAATGCCATTTGTGAATGTTCATTTGAACTATAGTTTGGGAAACACAAATCGTTTAACTATGTTAGTAAAGACGGAACTTGTAACTTTAATTGATTAATGATGCTTTTGGAAAATGCATTCCGGGTACTTAACTTTTTTTCTTTTCCGATAATCACTCTGATTTACATCACAGAAGAAAACATTTATTTTGAAATTTTACTTTATTAAGAAAAATTTTGTTACAACAAAATAATGTATTTAGAGTTGTATCATTCTGCATGAAAAAAACAAAAAAACAACAACAAAAAAAAGATCATGCTGCATTGTATGATCTTAATTATCGGAATAACCATAAGACCTTGAATACTAGCTGAGTTCAGCATTTTTAAAGCACATATTTGAAATGTCAACAAAAGATTGCATGCTTCTGTAGTCTACATTATGTGTATTATCTTTAGCACAGATGAATGCAATAGCTTACATAATGAACACCAGTGGCCTCCATATTTTAAGCAATAGTGGGTTAAAAGCTTCCGAGTTTCGTTCTTGGATTAACTGTACGAAACCTGTCAACTTTGCAGTACATCGCCTCATCTTTAGTGTCCAAATGGTCCAAACATGCCAAAGTTTATGTGGAAAAACTGTTTCCATCACCTGTTTCCAGCACATTATGACTTCCAGAAAATCCATCTGTGTATTAACTTTAATATGGATTTTTGTGTGCATATCAATAATTTCCATTCATATGTTCTTTAAGTGCAAATTCTAAATCTGCATATAGTTGGCTTGAAACCCAGCAATTGAATAATTGCAATAAAACATGTATAGTGTAGTTTACTGTAACTGAATGACGCTTTTGTCCATTGTGGTCACCGCACCATTCTCTCTCTCTCTCTCTCATTCCATCTCTCTCGCGCACTGTACTCTCTCTCCTCATCTCTCTGTTCTGCTGCAGTGTTTGTCACATTTCTCCTCATTCACATCCGAATCACGTCCATCATGACAGCAGGAAGACCTGCTCTGGCTTTCATCTGCTGCACATATTTGTCATTTTTACTGCACACACTCACTTACACATATACACACAAGATATTCAACATATCTCCCTGCCATATAAACCTTTTTAGTATGAGATCAGTATTTAAAGTCCTCCATACTCACAGTGAGTTTGTCTGCAATAAAGCCTGTATAGAGATGTATTATCATGTTTACACATTTATTCATTATCACATCAGTTTCTCTTCTGGATGCTTATTGGCCAACTCTGTTTCCAGCTTCAGGATTCCTTTAATCTTATTGACTTCAACTGAAACTTAATAAAACAATGTTTCAATTATCATTGGTGTGCTTTTATTTTTATTATGCAGTTCTGTAGTTTTGTAATTATGTTGGCATTTAAAGCCTGCTTTATTGTGAATTTGATTACAGCCAAATAAAAAGAAAAAAAAAACGAATTCACAGATAAAATAATTTCAGCATGCTAAATAGTCTAAAGTAATTAAGCACTAATCACAACCTTTAACAGGCAAAGCTAAAGGCATATTACAATTGACGGCTGTGTAGGGATGTTTTCCAGAAGGACTGTAGCGAATTGATCGGCCTTTCAGTGACAGATTTGGTAAAGAGTTTTTCCTGCAGGAAATTGAGCTGCAGAAATTTCTCGTAACCATTCTTAAATGGTGCATTCCAGAGAGCCCTGCGACGGGGGTGTGTAACCTGAGACTCTCTCTCACAAACACACACACAGATTTATTGTAGTGTTAAGGAAACGCTGCCCGTATGTGTAACACACGCCTTCATTTGGCAGCTTGCAGTACTCTTTAAAGCTCAGAGTGTGCACTGAATGGTTGCTAAAGCATTGGTAAATGCTCTCTAAGATAAAAAAATGTACAAACAAATTACCTTTAGGGGTACAACAGCTTGTCACTGGGGCAGTTCCCTCAAAGGGACACCTTTGTAACTTCTTTACCCCTAAAGGGTTCATAATAGTACCACAAGAGTACATATTACTACCTTAAGGGTACATATTACTACTCTAAAGTACTAATACACCCTTTGGGGTAAGACGGTACAAATGTGTCCCTTTGAGGATATTGCCCCAGTGACAAGCTCTTGTACCACTAAAGGTACCATGTCTGCCCCTTTTTTCTGACAGTGGTTGCTAGATGATTTCTTACTGGCCCATGTCAAAATAACCCAAAAGAACCTCTGATATTTTGGTTTCTAGATATGACTCAGGTCCCTCTCCTTATCTTAGCAATTTGTGCCTAGTAATAGTAATATATTTTAAATATTTCAGTTGTTTGACCTAGACAGCAACACGATTAAATGGAGAGTTTTACTGAAGTCTTCTGCTTCTCAGATTTTTCTCCCGAGAAAATGACCCTAATAATCTCACATGTGTCTACTTTAGAAGAGATCTCAACAATGTCTTAAACATCTGCACAGATTTAGCTAAATTCAGTGCAAGTCTATAATACAAAATAGTTCAAATATAGTTTATAGTTCAAACAGAAATGCAATTCTGCCATCATTTACTCACCCTCATGCATTCAAACCTGTATTACATTTGAATCCGCGGAACAAAAAAAGAACCATTTTATTCCATCGTCGACATCAACTTTTGTTGTATGGGGAAAAAAGACATCTTCCAAAATATCCACAAAAGAGTGTTCCACAAAGAAAGAGTGGACAACCGAGAAGGAGTAAATGATGACAGCATTTTCATTTTGGGGTGGACCTGTCCGTTAAATGACAGATTATTTGCTTAAAACGAATTACATCCTGGCACATTTCAGAATGCAACAATGAGTGAAATCAAGTTTGAGCTTTTGCAGTCACTTGCCTGTGTAGAGTTTATTTCAAGTCTGCTAAGAAATACCTCTGAGAAATTTCTTCTGGGTTTGTCACCAAACAAGACAAACTAGGATGTTTTCTTCCTCTTTTGCTTCTTATCATTGCATAGGACTAGATGTTTCCTCACAGTAATTAGGATGTTTATTTGTCTGACGTGTGTGTGGATGGAGATCTGCTCTCCACGTGCAGACAATTTGGGTGGAATAGTTGGATGTCGTCCAGTTTGAGCTGTGTATAAACAGCTTTATGAGATCAGCGCTCTTACTGCCTTTAAAATGTGTTTGAAAGAATGGCACGATGTTTTTGTGTGTTTGTTGTTTTTTGCTTTAATTCTGTAAAGCCCAGAATATATATTTCACTCAGTTCCTATCATCTCTTCCTCTCACATTCACATGAGATGTGCAAGTGTTGAGCCGAGGTGGGTGTTGAATTCACATATTGGGGCAAATTTACTAAACAGTTGTGCCATTTTAGCATTTTTGCACAAACCCTGCATCTCATTATAGAACGCACCAAATTCATCACTGTTTACATAATGCAGTTAACAGGATGCTGTAACCACACACATTAAGCTAACGGTAAACAGGTTTATTAGAAAACAACGTTCTATCCAGATGCGACACAGAAAGTTAATTGTGTATAATATAAAATGTAATGCGACTTAGTTTTTGCCAATATGTGGGTGCATTTCTGTGTATCAGTGACCATTTCCCCTTGTGATCAGTTTGTTTGCTCCATTGTATGATTTGAATTATACCTTAAAACAATGCGGACAAATAAATATTTCATATCTGCGGTCACAGTTCATTCATAATGAATTCCCCCTATTGTGTTTTGCTTTAAGACTTTGCTACAGTTGAATAAAGATGCTGTAAAAATAAAAAAGTCAACATCTGTTCAAATATTTGTTTTCCTTTTCAGTGAAAATACATGCCAGAGATATTTCATTTCATTTCATTTTCTTGCCAGTGTTTTGGGTGGCGTCCATGAGGACAGTGATGGGAGCAATAGCACAAGCAAATAGAATTCCACACGATTCTTGGAGGACCAGTAAAACCCCACCTTACGTGCTTTGGCCAGACTCGATTTGGATGCGCTCCAGACACGGACTCTTGTGTCTCCGCTGCTTTATTACACTAGTGCTGCCTGACTGCAGTAGATATGGAGAACGCTCCGCTCGTAATAAGATATGCTCTGGGTTCCCAAAAACAATTGTTATTTTGGCTTGGCTTTCCCGCCAAAAGCTTTGCTCTGCTTACAGATGAAGCAGTCCTAAGTTTTATGTGCAAGTGTTGGAAAGTTACGGGAAAAAATGATGCAGTATAGATATTGTGTTATTCCCTAAAAAAGTAACTAATTGTGTTACCTTTTATGTAATGTGTTAATATGTTACTTTTGCGTTACTTTTTCTTATATGCTGGGCTTGTTTGTTTGTTTTTAATATAAAAAAAGTTATATTTTGGCAAATGTAAAGTGCTTTCACACTAAAAGTGAAATGAATAAGCCTCAGGCTGAACATAGAATGCAGATTTTTTATACACGAAAGGATAGTGTGGTTATTTCACATTGTATTTATACAGGGTGGTGTCATATTTGTGTCGTTGGCAAAAAAAAAAAAAAAAAAAAAAAAATTTCACAAATCAAACTCGTTTTTATCATTTTGAGGGAACTGATCTGTTTTTGTGCAAGTGCATGAGTAAATGCATGTTCACATTTAGTCTAGAGCTATACAGTAAGCATCATGTTTACACAGTGCCTCTGCACTTACTCCCGATTTTTCTCAACATGGGAACAGGAGAGCTGTCTGTCAGTAAAAGGGAAAACAAAGTAACTGGCATATTTTTCTTGTAATTTAAAAAGTAATGCATTGCTTTACTAGTTACTTGAAAAAAGTAATCCGATTACATATCTCACGGTACTTGTACTTGCATTACCCCCAACGCTGGTTATGTGTTTGGACCTATGTTTGGAACCATACATGGAACCACTTTAAGTGATATTTTTGAAATCTTTTATTTTTTTTACCCAAATTGCATTAATTCATCGCGATTGTCGATTTTATTCGACTATTCGATTTTTTTAAATCCTCGACTCACGTCGACTAACCGGCAAAATACCGGAAGTGGCGCATTTTATGGACAAAAATCCATAAAACCCACATTAGACTGTTTCCCAAGGCTGCATGATATATTAACACCATCTTAAATGCATAGTACGCATAATTGTATGCTATTACAATAATTGTAATTCACAAACGCTAACACTTTCCACTCATCTCCTCTGGCGGTGTTGTTGTGGTTTGGGTTTTTACGTTCTACGGGGAATGCACGTGCTCCTTTCCATCAGAATTTGTTAGAGTAAACCATCCGTTTATAAATCCACGCAAACACAGGAGAATACATCATTATCTCGCGGTTTCAAAATGAAAGCTCAAACCCTCACTCTGAGTTACAACGTTTTGAATGTCCTAACGGATTCAACGAATGTCCATGATTAAGATTCCGTGGACTTTTAATTAAATGCATATTAAACAGGTATTAGATCGCACAGCAATGTGTAAAAATAATCGTCAGGCCGTTGGCGCCCTCTGCAGGCCTTTGGTGTAATGCGTAATGTACATTTTTTATACATGTATTATAATGTTTATAATACATTATGTATTTTAACAGTTTTGTTCAATAATACCATATGATTTCTTGCTTTTGATACTTTATTTGAACTAATTATTATTGCCTAATTGCTATTATATATGTATTTTAAGCAATTTTAAAGGCTATTGTTCACTTACATCTATTTTTATTACCACAAAAAAAATATATAATTATAGGAAGCATCTCCAATTAATTGATTTTATTTATTTTTTTAAAGTTTTTTTTCAGAAATACTGCACATTTACATTGTTCTCCTAAATAAATTCTGGTAAATAACATTTCTGGTAAATACTCCTTTAAAAAGTGTGTTTTGATTAGAATTTTAATATTAGTAGACTATAACACGTGGATATGTTGTCATTCTTACACTATAATACTTAACGTTGATTTCAGTGATTTGGACTATGAGATGGAAACTTTCTTCTTGCAACGCGATGTTGCAACTTTACTTTTGCTTTAAACAAAGGTTCAATAGAAATTTGGATTTAATTTGGTTTAATAAAATTAGTTTAATAAAATATTCTTAAGTAAAATTGTTGCTTTTTTTTGTGGGAAATTAATAGTTTAGATTAATCGATAAATTAGTCAATAGATTAATCAAAATAAAAATAGTCATTAGTGGCAGCCCTACTTCATTGATTCAAAATTCTGTTTTCAGTTTAAAATTTTCAAGTATCTTTTTTTAAATGCATTTTAATTAAAGATGAATTAATTAAAAATGCATGCCTAATCAATTTAAATCATAAATCTAACAGTGTAATCATTTATTTAAATTGGAATAGTGATAGCCCTATTATTGTTAACATTTAAATAAATCCTTACATTGAAATATGCGTTATTTTCCCCCAAATTTCTATTCTAATTTTAATTAATCAAAATGTCTGTGTTTTATGATTTATTACAAATTTACAATCAAACATTGTGGTAAACAAATCAGCTCTGGAGAGGAAATTAATGTTTTGATTTATTAATCTTACATTTCCTAAATTCAGTGACATTCCATGTTTTACAGTAAATTCCATTTTCCACATCACGGAAATCATAGGGCCCTATGTAGTATGTACACTATGTGCAGTATGCAAACATTTGCTAAGCTAGTTGCAGTAATACAACAGAGCTTAGCATGTGGAATACTGTATCCCATAATACATTGCACTTGACCTGACATTAGAAGTAATATCAGTCGTAATCTATTTTTCTTGATTCATTATTTGAGACCACCAAAGCTCAAAACATTTGAAATAGGTCTACCATTTTTATAGCCAAGATAACTCGCTATATGATATTGTGAAGGAATGTGAACAAAATGTAGCATACTTGCGTTTGAAGCATTTACTGTTACATTCTGCATTATGCTTCATGAACTGTTTACATGTACATTCAGACTGAAGAAACTATAAAACTAGTGTTAACTTTCATATGTTTATGATATGGCCAGTGTTGAGGTCTGGTTGTCTTGTCAGGTGAAAGCAGACTTTATTGTAGTAAAAGGCTGATTAATAGGCTACCATTTGGCCACTATGAAGCCATCAACTGACAACTTTGCCTACCAATCCTTGTGAAAAAGACTGTACACGTCTCCCAATCAAGTAAGCAAGCACCATTACCAGCAGATGTCAATCATCTCAAATATCAACCTATAGGTCTATCATCAAGGTCACTACAGTGATCTCTATGTTGGATTGATTGATGTATTACCGACATGTTTTGTGGTGTGTTCAATAGAGAGGTGGCAGCTTGTGCAGCTTTTTTATTGAAATGTATGGTGTTTGTGAGGAGTGGTTTCTAGGCAACTGACAAGGTGACTGACAGCTCAAAGCGATGATAGGTAATAACACACATATGTGATCTTTTGGTGTTTTTACTGGATTTTAAATCAAATGGCTTGCCATTTAGAGCATATTAGCAACAGATATGAGTATATTTGGGAGTGAAATATAAATATATTCAGGACTTCCTTTTATTAATTTGAGAAATTAAATTAGATTTTTGTTTTGTGTTATTTCTTTTAAATTCATGGATCATCAGGGTTTTCTCAGCACTGTCATAATACTATCTTGCACAGTATATTCCTGCGGTTTTCTGTTCACGAGAGTCAGATAAGTGATGGCCTTTCATGTCTTTTACACTTGTGCTGCATACCAAGTCCAGTTCCTTAATTATTCCCTTTCTCCCTCCACTGTCTGAGAGTGAGAGACGGAGAGAAAAGGTCTCTGCTGTGCTGTGCAGGAATTTGGCCCTGCTGTGTAATATTGAGGGGAATCAAGGGAATGGGCGTCCTCCCAACCGCTGCCAAACAACATTATCCAACACAAAACAACAGGAGGGCCAGCTGCGCACGAGAGACTTTAGCCAAAATAACACACACCGAGACGGAAAAAAGACGGAGGAAAGATTAGGTCAAATAGAGAAGAGTGGAAAATACTAGAGTAAAGCATATAGAGCAGAGTTTGGCAGAGCTCACTGTATCACCTAGAGAACACATTACGAATTTGTGCAGTCAGCCAATCAGGCTTGGAGATGGGGATATTATAAAGATTTCACAATTTTTGTATGCAAAACTTCTTTCACCCCCACCATTCTGCCGATATCGTCAGTCTAAAGTCTTTTTGAAAGGACCATCTCTATGCTCCAGCAAGGCTGCATTTATTTGTGTAAAACCAGCTAATATTATTACAAGTCTATGAGGTCTCCTATTTAATATATTTTGAAATGGGTTGTTTTTTATTCCTTGTGATTTTTCACGCAGCCCATAACGTCCATGATCTTGCAGTAAATCTAATTCTAATATTCTGATTGGTGGCTCAAGAAACTGCTGATTTATTATCATTGTTGAAAACAGTTTTGCTGCCTAATATATTTGTGGAAAGTGTAATACTATATATACTACGTGGAAAAGCATTAGTTTGTAAAAAAGAGAAACTAGGACTAATATTTGATCGCAAAGGACCCATTATAATTTTTAGAGTGCCACGAATTGATCGTAATTTTAAATTCCTGCATTTTTCTATGTTACAAAGATATTTTGTAAAATCATGGAGATATTCATCAAATAATTCTTACAAGTATCCCACACTTCCAACAAAAATGAACATTGCTATTAACAGTTAGTTTTAAATTTGTATAACTAATTTCACATTTATGCTGTTTTTTTCGTATGCTTTCCTTTTTGGCTCACGTTTTTTGGTGAGCATAGGAGTCTTCTTTGAAAAACATTTTGTCAAATATCCTAATTATTCCAAATGCTGTTAGTGTGAAGCACATTATGTGTTTTCGAACAAAATCTGTCCAAAACACTATTACTCACCAAATTTTAAAGAGTGAAGAATGAAGGCGATTTTAGACGGTAGAGCAAAACAGGGTCTGCTAATGTAAATAAAGAGGTTCAGGAAGTTCCCACAGAGCCTGGTTTTGGGTTGAATTCATTTGCCCCACAAACTATAGAGCATTCTATACCTGACCGCCTGACACTGGTTCCACACATACCGGCGGGGCGAGCAGTTTGAGGTGCAGGTGCAGATTGCCTACAGCAGAACAGACCTTGATTTCTCACAATAGTGTGTTGACACTGACTGGGTTTTGAGGGTGAGTGCAGTTCAAGCTGAAAACATCAGTCATTTACTTTATATACCTCACACTGAAATGAGAAAGAGCCCTAGAGAAGAGAACGCTGGGATATGAACTAAATTTTTGTGAAAAAGGATTTTTGTTTTATACTGCAAGCTAGTGAGAAGCAAACTGTGTCCAGTAAAAGCTGTGTGTTTGTTGTGGAAGCATTGTTCTTTATTCACAAGCCCATACACACTCACACAGACTAACAAAAGAGATTCCAGACGCTGGGGGGTTACACAGACCTGTCCACACAAAGCCGTTTTTCAGTGTGCCCTCATCTGCCCTCTATTGATGTGTTGAAGAAAAGCATGTTTGAATGAGTCACCCGAGGGACAGCAGAGAATTTGGCACACCAGCCAATGTGAAACATCATCACACATGTGGACACATTCAGATCAGACTAGAGTTACAGCCGTTACTTTCTCAACTCTACAGAGATGCTTTAACAATCAAATGAATTGTTCTTCTGAAAGGTAATGCAGGTTTTATCATTTATTCACCTTTACATTTTCTTGAAATACTGTACAAAGGAGCATGTTGAATGGTCATGTTGTGCCTTTCATACAACAAAAGTGAACAAGCACAATAAAACCACATTAAAAGTAACATTCATGTAGTACATACTAGGCCTGGGCGATAAAACGGTATTGATATTTATCGACGGTACACCTTCTTCAATAACGATAGAAAAAAATGTTTGATATACTGTCGATACTGTCGATCATAACATACTACTAGAGAGACTGGAAAACTTGGTCGGGCTTTCTGGCATGGTAATTAAATGGTTCAGGTCTTACTTAGAAGGGAGAGGTTATTATGTAAGTAAAGGAGAGCATACGTCTAAGTGGACATCCATGACATGCAGAGTCCCACAAGGCTCAATTATTGCACCGCTCTTGTTTAGCCTGTATATGCTCCCCCTAAGTCAAATAATGAGAAAGAACCAATTTGCCTATCACAGCTATGCTGATGATTCCCAGATTTACCTAGCCTTATCACCGAATTATTACAGCCCCATTGACTCCCTCTGCCATGCATTGATGAAATTAACAGTTGGATGTGCGATAACTTTCTTCAGTTAAACAAAGAAAAGACCGAAGTCATTGCATTTGGAAACAAGATGAAGTTCCCCGTTGAAATGCATACCTTTACTCTAGGGGTCTAACAACTAAAAATCAAGTCAGGAATCTTGGTGTGATTCTGGAGGCAGTCCTTAGTTTCAGTAGTCATGTCAAAGTTGTAACTAAATCAGCATACTATCATCTTAAAAACATTGCAAGAATTAGATGTTTTTTCCAGTCAAGACTTAGAGAAACTTGTCTGTGCTTTTATCACCAGCAGGGTGGACTATTGTATGGTTTCCTCACCGGCCTTTCCAAGAAGACCATTAGACAGCTGCAGTTCATCCAGAACGCTGCTGCCAGAATTCCTGACTAGAACCAGAAAATATGAGCATATCACACCAGTCCTCAGGTCTTACACTGGATTCCAGTTATATTTAGGATTGATTTTAAAGTACTTTAACTCGTTTATAAATCACTCAATGGCCAAGGACCTAAATACATAGCAGATATGCTCACTGAACAGACCACTCAGATCATTAGGATCAAATCAGTTAGAAATACCAAGGGTTCACAAAAAAAAAGGGGAATCTGCTTTTAGCTATTTTGCCACCCGCAGTTGGAACCAGCTTCCAGAAAAAATCAGATGTGCTAAAACATTAGTCACAATTAAATGCAGACTCAAAACTCATCTGATTAGCTGTGCATTTACTGAATGAGCACTATGCGATGTCCGAACTGATTGCACTATATTATATGTATTATCGTTTTCTTAAATTCATTTTAAATAATTTTCAAAGTTTTTAAATTCCTTGTTTTATTGTTTTTATTTTATTTTATGTAAATCACTTTGAATTACCATTGTGTATGAATGTGCTATACAAATAAACTTGCCTTGCCTTGCCTTGATATAGCACACGATATAGGCACGTGCTATGATGACGCAACAGGCACACACACAAACATGGCACACCTTCAATAAGTGTCTGTGCCTGCCTGTGAGGAGGAGATCTTTTAACAATAATAATGAAATTTAAGCGATTAACTAGATTTAAAATAAACATTTGCATGTTAGTGTGCGTCAGGGACGCGTCACAGTGAGTGGATATGATGGACAATGACGTTGAGTTTATGTTTTGTTAGTCTAGCCCACGAGACGCGCTGCTGCGGTTTTATTCATTCAAAATATTAGAGAAATGTAGTAGCTCAATGCGTAGAAGATCTTGATTAGGTTAAAACCGAAACCAAGCCATTCACACGGAACGCATATTCAGTGCATTTTTTAGAAGGACAAATATAACTGCTGCACTCGCGTCTCACACGAGAGATGTAAAGAAAGCCATGCAAAGTTAAAACATTTAAACTTTTAGAAAACACGTCGCAAACTTGTAGAGGTTTATTCCTTTTCACTGCGTCTCATAGGTTTTTAAATGCAATCTGTGTGAATGGCGCTTCAGCTCTTTGTATTAAGCAATGCATAAATACATGATGCTGTTTTGTTTTGTTCATAATTGTTTATGCAAATTACGAAATTGTATTTGATTTTTTTTATGAGTTAATTTAGACGTAATTCACGTTTTTTTATAGAGTTACTTCCTTGTATTGACAATTTAAATGTGCTGCATTATTTTGCTCATTGCGCCCTCCTGTGGCCTCGGGAGACAAGACAAGTTTTTTTAAGACCTATTTAATCTGCATATAAAAGAGTAAAAATTTGATATTTAATTTTTATTTTGTGTTTGATTTTTAAAACAAAAACAATTTTTTTGTTTGTCTCAATAAATTGGGTTAATTTAAAAACACAGTGGTTAAATTAAAAAAAAAAATTCTATAGCTCTTTGTTTTAAAAAAGGTAATAAAACATTATCGATTGATATGAAACATTATATCGTTGATATTTTTTTTTGCTATATTGCCCGGCCCTAGTACATACATTGATCAGCCACAACATTAAAACCACTGACAGGTAAAGTGAAAGACATTGATTATATCATTACAGTGGCACCTGGAAGGGCAATCGGTGAGCCAGTATCAGGGTCATGGAGCCCTGAGGCTCACTGACCCACACAGAAGAGCTACTGTAGCTCAAATTGATAAAAAACGTAATACTGGCCATGATAGAAAGGTGTCGGAACACACAGTGCATAAGAGTTTGTTGCATATGGGGCTGCATAGCCAAAAACCAGCTATGATGACCCCTGTCCACCACCGAAAGCACCTACAAATGGACACGTGAGTGTTAGAACTGGACCATGGAGCAATGGAAGAAAGTTGCCTGGTTATCAGATCCGGTGGATGGTGGCACACACTGTACATCATTTTCCCCCCCCCCTTGGTAAGCCCGTGGCTGCGAGGACGCGCTATGAGAATAAGGCCGGTCATTTATGTGATGCTTTGGGCAATGTTCTGCTGGGAAACTTTGGGTCCTGGCATTCATGTGGATGTTACTTTGGCACGTACCACCTACCTAAAGATTGTTACAGACAATGTACACCACTTCATGGCAATGGTGTTTACTGATGGCAGTGACCTCTTTCAGCAAGATAATGCACACTGCAAAAAAAATTGTTTGAGAACATGACTGAGAGTTCAAGGTTCCCCAGATCTCGATCTGATGGAGTTTCTATGGGATGTGCTGGACCAAAATCCAATCCATGGAGGCCCACCTTGCAGGACTTAAAGGATCTGCTGCTAAAGTCTCAGTGCCAGATACTACAGGACAAGTTCAGAGGTCTTGTGCAGTCCATGCCTCAATGCATCAGAGCTGTTTTGGCAGCACAAGCGGGACTTACATGACATTAACAAGGTTGTTTTAATGTTGTGGCTGATCAGTGTACAACTAGTGCTCTATATATTCTAAGTCTTCTGAAGCATTGCAGATTTAAGTACCTTCGAAATGGCCATTACCACGGATATTGTGATTGACGTCCACAGCCCATTAGTCGATGGCTGTAATAGTATCAGTGGGACATCCTTTGGAGCATTTGACTATTTCCACCTCTCAGTAAAGCACTGCCATTAAAAACCCAGTCTTGGCAGCCTGATTCAATAGATGAGGATGAGCCATATCATATTACCCAAAGCCTCTCACGAGATGCCAATACTAATCAGATTGAACCACAATTCAAATGTAATGGAATAAAATATGAACCTCCTGGTCTGGTACTGAACCACTATATTGATAGTATCCCATTACTCTGTAAAACCATCAATTGGTCATATGAATTACTGCCCTCTACAGGATATGGATGAATGTTCAGTACTGGATAAATCAGGGCTAAAAATAAAATGTCCACCATTGTGGCAACTGATTGAGAAAAGATGTTGTTCATACCATATACCACAATTTGACAGCTTATATAAATGTGAAGCTTACAAGCACGCATTCAATAATTAAGCACACAAGGAGACCCCAACAATCAGACTGTAGGTCAAACTACATGCTATTTTTGGTATAGTATTTATTATTTTAAGTTAAATACTACCAATTGCAATTTATGGACTTGGAATCGTGATTTGCTCATCCTGAAAGCCAGAGGAAACTGATTTTTGGTTCCTTGCCACTGTTACCTTTGGCTTGCTCATAAGGGGCATAATAACATATTTAAAGCTTAAAAATGAAACCACTGTAGAGGCAGCAGCACTTAACTTACTTCCACTGTATTAGTCTCTATAGAGCTGCTTTGTTACACTACTTGAAACTACTGATTCCTGAAACAGAATTTTGAGATGCTCACGGCTGAATTTTCTGTAAAGTGACTTTAAAGCAATCTATATTGTAAATAAAATTGACTTGACACTTAAACATCCATTTTGTCTCTTAGTTAAGTCAGAAACGAATGCATGTACATTACATACACGCCCAGATGTATGTATGCTCTTTTGGTCAGTGAGGTATTACATCATTCAGTAAGTGGTGAAAATGTTCTGCAATACCTCATCTGCCTGTAGAGGGAGCCTGACACCACACAACACATCTTCAAATACTGCACTTCTATATCTATATGTTAGTGCAAGGATATTTGTAAGACATATCAGTGATTTTGTGTGTTTAGTGGCTGTATGTTTTCTACAGTGCACTTTTCTGTGCTGGTGTGGCTTTAATTTTTCTGGTACCAGACAGCTGTACATGTAGGCCAGCACATAATCTACCATCATTTGATTCATTTGGTTTCTGCAGAGTTTGAACAACAAACAAAGACATTGGCATTTGTCTCCTGCCCATTGCTTATTATATCATTAGGTTAGTCAGCTCTGTTTAAACATTCCACAGAGCTCTACATATTTTCCTTAAGCGCTGAAAATTATGAAAACGTGCAGAATCTTATTGGCCTACAGTATCTGATAATTCAATATGTGGCATGTGGCAGTTGTCCCAGATATGATGCACTTTTGCAAAGGCTTTGTTATGCAGTTACTGTGTATTGCAGAGTAGGATTCTTTTTTTCCTAGTAAAAAAGTAGTGGGTGAGTTAGCAGGTCAGATACAGAATGGCATGCATGATTAGCATTTAATATTACTTTCTATTCAGTGCAGTGTGTCATAATGCGGATAGTCAGTCAGTTCTATGCATTATATAAAAGGTTATATTTGTTGCTACAATGTTTCAGACAGCACACATACTTTCCCTCAGTGTATCCGTGCAGGCATGCGACTGTCAGCATGATCTAACCCCGTCAAATATGCGCGCACACACACTCTCACACGTAGGCATGCTCATAACTTATATTATCTTATTCTTTAGTCAGATCAGTGTATGACAGATTGCCACAGAAGTTTGACTAGAGTACAGTAGATTAACATGTGCTGTCTTGTCATGCGATATAAGTCTGAAAAGTAGTGTGAGTAAGACATTACCTGTTTCGTTTGGGAAATGCAAGAGAAAAAGAGAGGGCCTGACCAAGGCCTGATTTAAATATTCCTTTCTAATGTATGACAACATGAAAAATCAGAAGTTTCCTTCTTATTTTGTGTGTTTTTGATGCTTTAACAGATTAAACTCTTTAGTAACGCTTGCTCTGTGTCTCATGCCATCAGGGAAACAATGGAACAGACTGGAGCCGATGGACACCATCTTTGTCAAGCAGGTGAAAGAGGGTGGTCCCGCGCATGGAGCTGGACTCTGCACAGGTACAGACAGACACATGGATCTGGAGATATGTTTTTAATGTGTAGGCTTGTCATCAGTTATAAATAATTAGGGTATTAAGACACTAAAATTGTAGCAGACACTCAGTAAACAGAAAATGCTTGTCCTTCCTCTATAACGTTCTGATTGGTTCGTTGTAGGGCTGTCATGGTATCAGATTTTCAGTAGATGATATCATAACAAAAATAATTCACTGATATTATCACAAAATCTATAGACATTTTTGGGAAGAAAAAACCAATATCGTTCAAATTCATCCTTAACTTTGTTTATTTTCGGTTTTCTTTTTTTGGCCAATGAATCACACGCAAAACATGACTTTAGGGAAGCTGAGAGATGGTTTGTAACCAAAAATGTTACAAAAGCATATATAAACTTCCTGCAGACCAGGTATACCCCATGTTTTTTTTGTTTTTTTTTACGGAATCCAAAAACTCACACACTGACAGGATCGTTTTTTTTTTCGAGTGTTGAAAGTGAGTGTCTCCTTTTCATCCATCATCTTATCGAACATGATTTTGTGTGGCAGTAGTAGCTGTACACTAGGTGACAGCCAACATTAAGGTGCAATATTGGAGTGTCAACCAGATGGCGCTGCATTATTTACATTATGAATGTTTGTGTATTAAAGAGATAGTTCAGCCAAAAAATTAAAATTCTGTTGTTAATTACTCACCGTCGTGTCGTTCCAAACACGTATGACCTTTGTTCATCTTAAGAACACAAATTAAGAAATTGTTGATGAAATCCGAGAGCTTTCTGACCCTCCATAGATAGCAACGCAACTACCATGTTCAAGGCCCAGAAAGGTAGTAAGGACATATTTAAGTAGTCCATGTGACACATTTTACACAAAGAAAACAAAAATAATGACTTAAGGTGCAGCGCATCTGGGTTCTACGTCAGAACGCAGGTTCCTGCGTCAGCAGCACCACAAGCATGCATCGTGGTACTCTCATGAATGGCAGCGGAGATTGACACAGAACAGAAGAAATTGTTGAGTAAATGCACACAAAATGTATTCTCGTAACTTCATAACACTGATGTAACATGGACTATTTTAACAATGTCCTAATTACCTTTCTGGGTCTTGAACGTGGTAGTTCCTTTGCTGTCTATGCAGGGCCAGAAAGCTCCCAGATGTCATCAAAAATATCTTAATTTGTGATCTGAAGATAAACGAAGGTCTTACGGGTTTGGAATGACATGAGGGTGAATAATTAAGGACAGAATTTTCATTTTTGGGTGTACCTTCCCTTAAGAGGAATCATATAAATTTATTTTAATTAACACAGTAACCGTCAATACCGGTATATTGCAGCACCCGTAGTCGATTGTTTTAAAACTGACATTGAGCTCCAGGTGAGATTTTTTTGAAAAGTTTTAACTATTCTGCAGTCTTAAAAACACGCAAAGCATGCAAAGACGTCCATCTGATGCATATGTACATACACCAGCATACAAATAGCACAAATAGACAGCAAAAAACATCCGACTGGTTGGCCCCCTTAAGGCATAAATGTGGGCTCATTGAGGCATGAAAGCATCACTACTAAACGGTTGGAGGTAAACCAGGCAAGAGGTCATACCACCAGCCAACATCCAAAATTAACTGGCAGAACTTCATCATAAGCAGCTGAAGTGTTACGTAAGTGTGATCAGTCGGAACCCAAAGAAACATTGAGTTATTACTACTTCCTTGATGTCATCAGACAGACTTTTGTGAGGGTCCGTAACATATAGTGCCACATTTATTCACAATCTCTTGCTGCTGGCCCACTCTGACTGTCTTCATGTGAATCTCATCTTCAGCTCAAATCAGTCAACATGCCTGCACATACTTCCTCCAGGGCCGAGTTCCTGTCCAAATCTTTAATTATTCTTACCACAGAATCATGTGGATCATCATTCTCGAGGATCATTAAGGTCTTTGCACACTGAGTCCGAAATTCTCATCCAAAATTTTTGCATGTTAAAAAAT
The DNA here is from genome assembly GCA_018155175.1 of Sinocyclocheilus anophthalmus. Lineage (NCBI taxonomy): Eukaryota > Metazoa > Chordata > Actinopteri > Cypriniformes > Cyprinidae > Sinocyclocheilus > Sinocyclocheilus anophthalmus. Next base: position 183,808 of record JADLZN010008525.1, on the reverse strand, counting down.
AAATACAACCCCACGTTGTGTCAATCACATTTACACACTGCCTCTGAAACTTTTGTCTGTCATTAAAAAATTCAGATCGGATTCGATTTTCTGCGTTTTTCGCATCCGTAGCAAGCATTTTCAGAGGTGTTTTGACAATTCAGAGCCACCGTAGAAGCGAAAGCCAAAATTGTATGCTGGTTTCAATGCCTGGCGTATACCTTCCCGATGCCACAGTGTGGTGTGTGTGTGTGTGTTTGTAGTCCATACCTTAGACATACTGCCAGTCTCTGTTCAGGAACAGTTGGTTCACGGAAATTGGTGGTGGTCTTTTAAATATGTGGCACTAGTATTGCTATCAAAGCATCAAAATCCTGTAGTAAACTTTGAATTGCTCGAGATAATCCTGCAGCTCCTTGATGAGGTGGAACTCCTCTCTACGCAATCTCAGCATTAGATGGACCCAATATTTCCTCTTTCTTTTTATCTTTTTAAGGAGAGAGGACAACAAAATCATCCTCACTGCTAGAAGTCTCCATTTTGTATTGTTTTGCACATTTTTTCGCATCGGACTCAGTGTGCAAGGTTTCTGTGCATGACAAATTTTTAGAATAACGAATATACGAAAAAACACAAATGAAAAAAAAAATTTTTTTTGGTTTTTCCCCAGACTTAAGGTCTCTGAACACTGGTCCAAATTTTTTCGTAAATACGACCTCACGTTGTGTCAATCACGTTTACACACTGCCTCCGAAACTTTCGGCAGTCATAAAAAAAATCGGACCAGGTTCGATTTTCTGCGTTTTCGCATCCCATGGCAAGCATTTTGATAGGAAAGGAATATGAGGAAAAACGCATACGAAAATTTCGGACTGTGCAAGGACCTTTAGTTTCTAAAGACCTTTAAAGAGCTTCCAAGCCTGTGTATACTGTAGATAAAGCATTTTATAAAACATGTATTTACATAACTGAACTAAAGCATCTGATTCTCTTCCTGTTTCTCTTTCCTACAGGGGATCGTATTGTAAAAGTCAATGGAGAAAGCATCATCGGGAAAACGTATTCTCAAGTAATTGCCCTTATTCAGAACAGGTAATGTTGCAACCTGTGCTGCTTGTTTCAGCCCCTGAGGGGTGGTGTAGCTTCATGGTTAAAGATCTGGTCTGTTAAATAGTCATAGTTTTTATTTTAACCTAAATTTGACCTAAACCAGGAATACTTGCTGATCTGTATCCATATGCTCCTTTTTCCCTCATTTTGTGGGTTGATTATCTCTTCCTGCTAAGTCTTGATCTAGATAAATCTCTTAATCCTTGAGGAAGTTTAATGAATGTGCTGTTTATTGCGTAATTTTAGTTGGAATTCACAGCTAGATGTCCTTCCTTGTTCTTGAATTTACTAAAAGAAAGCACTGTACTTGTGACTGTAGTCATGACATACATTTTCATACATTTTACCTTTCCAAACTTTTCTTTGCAGTGACACGTCTCTGGAGCTCTGTGTGATGCCAAAAGATGAAGACATTTTACAGCTGGTAGGTTTTATTTCTCATGGGTTTACTTGTCACACAAAACTAATGGTTATTTCTTGTGCAAAAAGATGGATTTCTCTTTCAAATTGGCTTGGTCAGTTAAAATGAATTCTTGTTTGAGAAAATTCAAACAAGAATTTTGGGCAGTAATGTTCAGGTGTTCAGTGGTATGTGTGTGTGTCATGGTCAAAATATTTGAAGTTTCTGAATGTAGAATGGAGAAACTGCATTGAAAATGAAATTGCTCAAGCAAAAGGAATTGTGGGAAGGAGAGCAGACCTGTGGAAACAAACGGCACCAGTTTGTGTGTCCCAGCCAGAGTTCAGTGATCCAGCGGAGCAGAGAAGCGTGATGGCGCCTGTGTGTGCTTATTTTGAATTCAGCTATAATGAGGTTTTCCTCAGAACTAGGGTCGTAATGCCACCCCCATATCTGAACACATTCCAAACAGAACTCCAAATCTCAGGCTGTTACATGCCAACCACATAAACTCATACTCCACTGTGGAGCCCTCGGGCACTTTCTGACTTGACAGTAATAAGTCCAACCATTGCTGAATTTAAGACTTAGGAATGGCACTCATGCTTGTTATTTCAGCTAACAGGAAGTAGTTCTGGTGGTTCTCTATGAAAATAAGCTCTATATGACACCTCTGATATGACATCAATCTTGGATTCTTGCAGTCATATTACGTCACACAAACATTTACAAACTTTTATTAGATTAAACAATTTTTGTTTTATTACTGTTACTTTGATGTATTACTTCTATTACCTTTAGGTATTATTGTGTTACTTTTATTTATATGATCTGTAATCAGCATGTTAAAGGTTTATTGGCCTTCATAAACTTCAGTTTTGACTGATTTTATTTCTTTCTTTAATTTTTTTATAAAAAATGTTTTATCAATCAGCTTGGTTCAAACCCGGTCACCTTTTTTTAGGTATGCAATTTATGTTTTAACTTAGAAGTGTAGATTTTTGTGTATTTACTTATTTAAATGATGAAGAAATTACTAAATGTACAAATAAATAAGATATAAATAATAACCTAAAATGACTCCTATTTTATTGCTAGTGTTATAACATTTCATTAAACAATAAAAAAGTTCAAAACATTGGCGAAAAGCCAAGTTGTGACCATTTTTCAAACACTAACTTACAGTAGTCAAAGATGGCTTTTCTTTTTGCTCATGTCTTCCCTTAGGTAAACCAAATGTTGTCAGCAGCTCAGTGTCTATTGGGGAAATGCCTGGTATGCTCTTGTACCCGTGAATATTAATAGCTGTTTGCATTCAGCCAAGGTGATTTGCTAAAATCAAAACACGGAGAGTTATGACTTATGTGTTAGACCCGCCCACTGCTGAAGCAACCAGCTAGAGAACTTCTGTTTTGTCTGAAGCCTTTGTTTTATATGACGGCTTCAATTATTTCCCTTATAGACCATCTGTGATTAAGCGAGAAAAAAAGAGAGAAAAAAACATCAGTATTTAGTCATTTCCAAAAGTCAGAAGGGCATGTTCCACCCAGTTGCTACATCACTGGAATTTTATTTTATTTTATTTTTATTGTAGTGCATTCCAGAATTGCCTTATCTGTGAAGCAAATATGCAGTGCTGGCATAGAATTTGGATAGAAAAACAAGGTATCTTGCAAAGCAGCATAATTATGCTGCTTATTCTTTTAGAACAGCCATTGCAGCTGTTGTGTGCTTGTGAACCCTTAGTTTTTTGGACCATATTTAGGAGGATTCATGACTTTAAACATTAAGTTTTACTGATTTGTGCACTCACAACATCAATATGAAAATCTTCAGGTAATTTGACACCATAAATCGGCAGATCCTTTCACACATAACTTGTATGTAAAACATAAAACAGGGAATTACATTTAGGGCAAAAGCAGTAATCTAAAATTGCTTTATGACATTGCTGATGATAGACTAGCATTAGTAGTTATGTATAAAGACTGGATGTAGGTGGATTATGAGCAGATATAAGGATCATATTACCATGTGTGCTTACGTAAGACAACAAGTACAGCATGCAAAGCAGTCAGCCGATCAGAACCAAAGCAGCACCTTGCAAAACGAATGTTTTGACTGTGAAACACTGCAAAGTCTTGAAACAAACAAAAAGGAATGATGAAAAAATAACACCAAGGCAGGTATAGATTTAAAAGTATGTCAATATCACCATACTTGGCCACATGGGTCACCATACTTGGCCACATGTCACGTCACTTTCACTTTTCACTTTCACTTTCACTTCTATTTATTTATTTTATTGATGTAGTGAAATAGAGACCCTCCCATTAAAATCCAATGTGGAAGTGGTCACAGAAAGCACATCTGAGACCCATATTACCACCCGGTATAAGTCTTAGCTGACCACTTGTAATTGGACCACCTGAGGTGGATCTTAATATCAGGTATTAATGGGTCGAAACAAACAACAGAGGAAAAGAACAAATGAAGCTGCCATCTGAAAAGACAGGAATTGTGCAGACAGTCACTGTGTGGATGGAAAGGAGCCACACTAGGCAAGATAGGCATGAGTGTGTGTGGAATGGTGTAGAAGTGTGTGTAGTTGTGTTATAAATGTGAGAAATGGATAGAGTTCATGGTGGGGGGGGATCTATGGGACGCATGTGTGGTTACTACTAAATTACATAGTTTGGTGTTTAGTTTATTGTAAAATTGTTTAGTATTGCTAGTGAAACAGCATGGGACGGACAGAATCACTTAAGATCCAGGGAAAAGAGCAGCAGTCACCCCCTCTGATCTTAAGTGTGTCCTCCTCTGCCTAGTTCATCTCTGGTGTTGGACTGGCAGCCCTCCAGCAGTCTCTCTCTCTTTTTCTGCTGCAGTGTGTATTTATAGCATGCTTTATCCTGCACTAGAATGACAGCAGCACTGTCTAGAGTAGGGGCTGATTGCTTCTGGTGTACCTGTTGAGCTCTTGTCATCTTCCCTCACCATTGCTTGTTCTTTCTTCCTCTGTTTTTCCTGCTGTCAATCTAACCTTCCGGCTGCAGTTCTCCAGGGATATCACAGCTCTGGTAAGAAGGAGCTAAACCTGTCACCTGCTCCCTCTCTTCTGTTATGTAATTTTGCCCTGTTGTGGTTTATTTGCCTTTGCATAAAAGTGCATGTGTATTCCATCTCCCTTTATACCTGTACTGTCTATTAAAATACAGTCTTTACCTATATTAATAAGTACAGGCTTGTGTACAGTATTTGCTTATCCAATCACAAAACACATTTTGCCCCTAATTTATACCTTTGCTGTGAGGTTACGCCTTTATATGTATTTGTCGCCTACTGAGTCATCTTTATTTTCACAGAAGAGGTTGAGCAGACAGACAGAGAAAGAGAGAGAGGGCGGGACATGTCTACTAGTGTAACTCGACACCTTAGGTGTAGAGTCAAAAGTCCAGCTATCGCATCTACACTCGCATTAACTTCTGAGCTCTGTGCTATGCACATTGGGACATATATTAACCTGGATTAAGAGAGTTCATTGTAAATGGGAGTGATTTCCTGAGCAGAATGTAGTAGTCAGACCTTAAGGATATTACTTGGCTGTTGACTTCGTAAGATGATAACAGAGCAGCCACTATCGTCTGTGAAAGTCTACCCTCCTCTAGCTTTTTCCTCTTGTCTGCGCACTGCTCTCTCTCCTCAGCTAAAGGTAGGTAAGCCTCTGATACCTAATCTCTCCATGAGGTTAAAGGCATTTGAGTCTGGCTACTTGACCTTTTCTCCTGTCATTTTTCCTGGGATGCATTTGAACTTGAAATGGGGGTCAACCTGTCCCCTGCATTTTATTATTGAAGTAGTAAAGAAGTAACATTTCTGATGTTTGAAAACAGCATTAACCATGTTGACAGTTAATATATTTGGCACTCTAGTTTTTGTTTAGTGCAATTAGTGTCATTCATTCATTTAATAGAACCTCCCTTCTTTTCAGGCCTATTCTCAAGATGCATACCTCAAAGGAAACGAGGCATATAGTGGAAATGCCCAGAACATCCCTGAGCCACCCCCAATATGTTACCCACGGATAGAGCCCAATGCCTTGGCCATGGCACAGGTGTCAGAGTCGTCACGCTCTGCTGAGACTTCATGTGGAACCAGACAAGGAGTAAATCGATGTTATAAGCCGGACATAGGTTGCCGCATTGATATCCCTGTATCTCCCCTTACCACATCCCAAACTCCGCTGATCCCCAACACCCAAACTGTTGTGCGTGTATTTAACGAGAATGTTAGGACAATGGTAGCATCACTCGAATCCACAGACCGAATTACACATGTGGCCTGGGCTGGTCCCAGCCACAGGAAGGAGGAAAACCAGTATGCGGATTCAACAGACTCAAGCTTTAACAGATCTCCAACTGGGGCAGCACAATCACAACACAAACCCAACAGAACTGTGGAGTCCACTGGTTTTGCTGACACTACCCCCAGAACTCCACAGACTTGCATAGACACAAAGCCTATATCTTCCCACAGACATACCCTAACCACAACAGCAGAAACCTTCCCATCAGCCACCTCTCCCAACCCTTACACACCCTCCCCTCCACCTGCCACCCCCTCCCCCTGCTCTCCCCACCAGAACATTGACTGGAGGAACTACACCACCTACAAGGAATACATTGACAACAAACGGATTTACATGTACGGCTCCCGGACTATTCAGGAGCGCCTGGACAGTTTGCGAGCTGCATCCCCATCCAGTACAGGTGAATACAGCAAGCAGAAGAGTGCGTCAACAACAGCTACACCCTCACGGGGCTTTTCTGGATCACAGCTGAGACAGAGGAGCGCCTCACATGATCGGAGTTATCAAGTATCCAGTGTGCTGCCACTGCGTAGCGCCTCTCAGGAGAGGCTTGGTGGTGCTGATCGGGCTTCTCTAACAGGGAATTGGCCTCGTAGTGCTTCCCAAGATGCCCTCCCATCAGCCCCCATAGGTATCCTGAAACCCAGAGCATATTCTTGTGGCTACCTAAGCAGACAGAATGAGAATGCAACATCCACGTTGGACAGGCAAGCATGCTGCAGAACTGAGACAGATGAGTGGCTGCTCGTGCACAGAGGGGATGAGGCAAGAGCAAGCAGGCAGTCTTCTTCCTTACGCATGGCGCCTCACAGAACACAGGGTGTATTTAACACAGACAGACGAGGGGGTAGTTACCCAGGGTTGCCCATCACCCCTCACTTTAGTAGAGGTACAGATTCTTTGCTCACTTCCAGAGCTGAAAGCCTGGGTAATACCTCTGCACCTTCCATAAACAGACCCACACTGTTACCTGCGAAAAATTATGTCTCAGACTCTTCCTCTGCTGCTGCTTCTTATATAGCTTCTGCCCTGGCCTCAATACAAGGCCACATCAGTGGTAGCTCCAGCACAGGCCCTGTCAGAGACCAAAGAACACCTCTCACTGCCAACCACATGCCCCACAATGCAAAGCAGTTGCAGCCCAGGGGGCGGGCTGACAGTCTTCAGGATCCCGTCAGAGAAGTAGCCCGTGGAGGTCGCTCTTCTTCTTGTTCTGCCGCCTCTAAACCCCATAGAACAAAGCAGGGTGGATCCAAGCCCAGATTTACCAGTAACGGAACAGTTCCTCAGCAACCTGGGTACACAGAACCACAACCCCAAGCCAATGAGAAGACGGTGGAAGGTATCGAGGGCCCAGATGCCACTGTAGTTGTGGTTCGGAGGGAGAAATCTGGATCTCAACCTATCCGCCATCCTTCCTACATTCTGGCAGTGAACGAGACAGAGAAAGGGGCTGAACCACCTGCAGAATCCAACTCATGCTGGCTGCCCAACAATACCCGCGGAGAAATGCACATGAGGAAGCTAGGAGACCAGTGTAAAACCTCCTTCTCAAGCAACCTCGATGACTCACTGGACTCCATTCCCTTCATTGGTGAGAGCTTTTTCTTTTTTTTCTGATGCTGTTGCTATAGCTACCACTACCTCAAAGGCAGATGAGTTTTGATAAGGTTAACAGGTTGTTAAAAAATGTAAAATATATGTCCTGTAGCTCAAATGGCACTTGCAAAAATGCTTAAACGGATAAAATGTACACAATGAATGCAATGTAAGTAGTCTCTTTGGATACAATCATTCCAAATTCAGAAATTAACTTTTAGTATATACATAAATGTAGACTTTGACATATTCAAAGTGAATTTGCATATGCAAACTGCATCTCTTTTAGATTTTTACTTGTTTCATTATTATCTAGCTTATGTGTTTACCAAAGCAGTTGTCAGAATGTGTTCTGACTGGATCTCTGTTTATTATATTAAGCAGCTGAGGGGACACAAGGAAATTAACTTTGTCTCAATAATCATATTTTATATTGTTTAATGTTTTATATTATTCATAGTAAACTAAACATCTGAACTTTATCCTCCAACTTTTATCACAAGGAAGTCATTGTCAGCTTCACACTAGGACAGGACTTGATGAATTTGCTTTTTATTGCTCAGATAACTCATATAAAAGGCCACACTGTTTCTCCATCCTTAATGGCCCAGGCTTTGCATCGAGAGCTTTAGAGCAAATGGTGTACAGCAGTGGGATTTTATTATGATCATAGTAATAACAGCAGGATGAATAGCTCAACCCAATGTAAACACTGTTAAGCAGAGTGGATTGATGAGTAATCTGAGTTCTATTAATCTCTTTGTGTGAGAGAGGAGCTTTAAAAAAGCAGTTTTGTGTCTTTCAAGTCATCAGTCATCCTTACAATATTGGCCAAACTCTAGACAATACTGACATGCATAGAGATTTCCCAGGTATGTCCTACACATAGACATTTCAATGTGTCATTGGCCATCACAAATGGTTGCGCTTCTTAAGAAACAGTTCCATACTCCACCAGCTTTGATATGCATAAAACTAGACAGTGTTGCAGCTCAAGAGTATTCATGGAGCAGCACATGGGTTCATGAAGTCCCTGGGAGCATCTCCAAACTGTAAAGCACACCAGTACAGTGATAAGACATGACATCATAGTCTCTAAGGGCACATATAATGTGACATACTGACACATTCCACCCAAGGCAGCGGGACTGAGGAAGCCACTTGCATTGCCATTCCCTGACACCAGTTCATCCATAGCTCAGCAACCTCAAACAAACAAGAGGACAGTAAAGTGATATGACAAAGTAATGGAACATGCCAATGGAAGCTAGCTCAAAGATTGCTCCTTTTTTTAAATGTGGAATGTGATTTGGTGGAGCATGTTGTGTTTTGAAGTTAATTTAATATACTTTGGTTTGGGTTTGGTTTTATAGACTAACTGTTTATTTGATGCTTTTTACTTTTGTTATGATATGGTTTATATTTAACTTAGTAGACTGTGTTGGGTTTGGTTTGGTAGACTGTATCATAGACCATGTTTTATGATATGTTTTTGTTTTAGCTGCTCGCATAATATTCAAGGCATTGATGTCTGGCTACAAAACCACCACTGGCTCTGCACCCCTTTATCTAAATTCACTACTTCAGACTTATGTGCTCTAGAAACTTGTGTCTCTGGTAGGGCTGGGTATCGAGTTCAATACTTTTTAGGCACTTTTTGTCTCGATACCATCGAGTATTGAGTCTCGTCGTTCTGTACCAAATTTCGATACCTAAGGGGTTAATCTCAGCGGATCGCTGAGTGTTTGACATCCGCGAGAGCAATTCGAAAGCGCAAGGAGCAGTCTGCTCTCTTAGCTCTCGTGGTACTGTAATACACCGACCAGTCTGCACAGTCGGTCCGCGTCAAGTCGAACACCCCTAGGCTACTAGTTTACACCGGTTACACTCAAGAGATGTGGCGCACACGTGAGGCTGTAGTGTGAATGCGTCCCAGCCCCCTTAGATTTAAGGCTACATTTACACTGGTGCGTTTTTTGTTTTAAAATGAAAACGATCCTCGTCATACTGGTGTTTCCACTGCATTTCAAGCCGGCTTTCCACTATCTCCGACAAGCGACAGACCGGTCATTCAGTCATTAATTTCCAATGGAGAGTAGCGCGGGAGCTGCGTGGAGTTCCGATCATATGCAGATGTCCGTTCACGTTACGCGACCGAAAGCGTGTGTTATGTGACCATTCACGCAAACTGTAGCATCATGCTACATAAGACAATAAATACGATTTATATTCCGCTTTTACTCAAAACTAATTTTAAACCACCATCGAGTGTTTGTAATATTTCCGATTGCCGTCTAATGTGTGTTTGGCCATGTAATGTTGCTGAAATTAAATATGTTATTACCTCTTGAGTCAGAGCAGCGATCATGGAAGAGAGAACACAGACAGACAGCGCTGGAAGCTGCTAATGCTCATCAGTAAATCAGTGGAAAATAAATAGAAATTATGATTCTGTCTGAGCTATGCGTTTTTAAAACGAACACGCACTAGTGTAAGTGTAGCTAACAGATGTGTAAACTGAAGATTATTTTAGCTTTATTAAAACTATTTGCACTGATATTTTGTTAGTTACATTTTGTTCCTTTTTGCAGTGGCTCAGGAGATGAACCTTTGAGTTTGTATAAACATCAAGAAGCTGAAAAATAAAACCAAAGTTTTATTTTAGATAATGTAATCTTGTTAAAATGTATTTAATAAAATTGGTATCGAAAAAAAGTATAGTTCAGGAACCGGTATCGAAGTCAAGTATCGGTATATTATCGATCTCGAAATTTTTGAACAATACCCAGCCCTATCTGCAGTTGAACGTCACTTTATTGTGCCATCCCCAAGAGGCACAAAATCACTTTCACGGACTTTTACATGAATTGTTCCCTCCTGGTGGAATGACCTGCCCAAATTAATCTGAGCAGATGAGTCCTTAGCCATCTTCAAGAAACTGCTAAAAACACATCTCTTCCATCTTTATTGGATCCTCTAACTCAAGCACTCTTATTCTAATTTTATCTATTTGTTGACTTGACCCTAACTTGACCCTTCTTGTTTTTCTAAAAAGGCCCCCTAACACTAGCTTTCCTATTCTTTTTTCCTATCTATTCTACTTGTATGTATATATATATATATATATATATATATATATATAATTTATTTTATTTAGGTGTAGGCCTACCAAGACTAAATGTAAATGTTTGTTTTTTTGTTATACAGAACCAGTCGACAGTGCTGGGTTTTACATATCTGGGCTTTCAAACTGATGAACTCAAGAAAGGATTAACATGCATGAAGTTTAAAGTCAAGTTAAATAATTATAAACATTATGCCAATGCACACAGCATTCACAGCCTTGTGGTTTTCCAAAATGGCAATTTTCTCAGTTGGTATTTTTTTGCATCATAAAGCTCATTAGTGTATTATACAGAGACTGCAGGGAGAGCAATCACTAGGACTTTCCTCTAAAACTATAGAGAAGGAAATTGCGTCGTTAAAAGTTGAATATTTTACCCAGTGATGCAATCTGTCTGCCCTACTGTTTGTGTGTTGTCTGTGCATGAAAAGGTGTGGGAGGCTTATCAGTTTAATGATTGCTCATTCTTCTTAGCTGTATGAGTAAACATGTTTCCTCCAGACTGTCTGATTCTGCTGTCTCTATTGGACTACATTAATCCATGCTATATACTACTAAGATAAATAATCTTATGAGTGACTCATGTCTTTTGGCATCAGACGAGCCGTCAAGCTCCAGTAACGACCATGACACAACACACATTCCTGCATCTGCAGTGATTTCCAGCACACCTATCATCACCACCATCCCACCCAGTCCAACTTCCCCATCTCCCGTAATACGCCGACAGCTGTCCCACGACCAGGGTGAGGAACATCTCTGCCAACACATACATTATCTCAGTAGCATCAAAAAATGTGCTTTTGTTTTTAACCATGAGTTCTCCCATATCTCCAACCTAGATTCCTTACGACTCACGATTTTGGAATCAGATTCTGGAACTAAAACGGAGCGGTCCAGGTCGTTCGATGAGGGCTTGGATAACTACAGAGAAGAGAGAGGGTACGCACAACCCACAAGGTTGAAGACTCAGTCCTCTTCTATTGCTGTCTCTCGCACTATATGATCTCTCTGTTTACTGTGTCTGTACAGGCGGTCGTTTAAACACACCCATGGATTCAAGGGACTTAGAAAGGTGAGTGAGACTGCTGTAATAAAGATAACACATGACAAATTAATATTAGTTCACACCTTAGATAAATGTCTGTCTTGTTGGCATCTGATCTCCAGCTAACATTAAGTCTGAAAATCCAATGATAATTTTGTGCCAATTCTTTTTAAAAATATGTTAATCATGCACCCTGATCTGTATACAAATTCAGATTTTTTTCTTTCTCTTTTTTGGCCAATGAATAGCACATAAAATGATTATAGTGAGATGGAAAGAGACTTTGTAACCAAGCACTTGTATTATTTTCTAAACCTTTAGCATTGCTTATGATCAAATGTTGTAATCTGACTTCTCGTCCAATTTGATTACTGAATATTGAACTCAGTGGTCTTCCAGTTACCGAACTCAGTGGTCTTCCTGTTACCAAACTGATAAAGTATCTCAGGGGTTCCAATGGCTGTTGTCTAAAAGGATGAATCCTGGTTAATCCACGTTTGGTGTGTTTCAGGCTGTTGACAGATCATCTGAGGACTCTGGCTCTAGGAGAGACTCTACTTCAGATGTCTTCACTGATGCCACAAAAGAGGGTCCACTTCATTTCCGGCAGCTCAACTCAGATAAGGGAAAGGTACAACACCACTGAACACCATAATTCACAAGATCTCTCTTGTTCCTGGTCCTAATACTGAATGAGTGTTTTCAGAGCATGCTGGTCTGTGATGCTGTAGGAGTCCTTGTCCTATTAGAAACATGTTGCAACGAGTCTTTGCACCTCGGAATGAATGAGAATGGCTGGCAGGCTTTCAGAAACATTTAATGTTGGCAAAGGTAGTGCCAGAAATCTTGTCTTGTAAGATCTTGTCATATTTTACACCATTCAGATGAAGTCAAACGCATGTACAATATGGGGTTACATGTAAACAATACGTCTGTAGATTATAGTGATTTTACCATGGTTAAGGGTGTAAAATCATAGAAGGTGCTATAAATTATAAATTTGATCAACTTGTGTATTCTGTATTTGCTATTTTAACTCATAATTCGGTTGTCTTTTCTACAGCGTGTTAGCAGTAACATGCGGTCGTGGAAGCAGATCTACGCTGTGCTTCGTGGCCACTGCCTCTATCTGTACAAGGACAAGAGGGACGGACAAACCAATGCCAACTCCCAGATCGAAGAAGAGCCTCTGCCAATCAGCATCAAAGCCTGTCTGATTGACATCTCCTACAGCGACACAAAGCGGAAGAACGTACTCCGGCTGACAACGTCAGACTGTGAATACCTGTTCCAGGCAGAAGATCGTGAGGAAATGCTGTCCTGGATCCGGGTCATTCAAGAGAACAGCAACTTGGATGAAGAGGTGACTGATCAGTAATCATAACACACTTTTTTTTATCCAAGTACAATTTCAATTCTTGCGTACAAATAAAGAAGCTTTTCCTGACAATAAGGTGGTGACTTTAGAATTCATACTTCAGTGTCCCAATTACGTACATCTTCACTATCCCAATTATGTTGACTTGGATGCTTGGAAGTGTTTTTTTTTTTCTTTCATATTTGTTGAGACTTTTGTTGGAGCCGAGCCCTAGTTGTTAGCACTCATGCTCCTACATGTTGAGCTGTGGTGCTAATGCAGGTTATACACTTTTGCATCCAGATCTCTTCCCATTAACCCCTATTCTCTCCCATCAAGTCACCTGCATGTCTTCTCTATACAAGCCTCTATTCTCGCACACCAGACGAGAGATGTCATACTTTGGCTGGCACAGCTCATATCGCTCTCCAGAAACATCTGTACTTGTGTGCTAAAGTTCAAGGTGGCAGGCCTAAAAAGTGAATCAGGCCTAAACAGTGAATCTTACTATATAATTTCATTTAAAAAATAAATTAAGTTTTCGTTTTCTTCTTGTCCAGTAAAATAATATCTTTCTTATGTACAAAACACAAACTTATGTACCTTATAAACCATACACATGCTTTGCAAGAAACAATTGGATAAAATAAATAATAATTTGGGGGAGGGAGGGGGGGGATTGATGAATTTGAAGTTTGGGGAATCTATATTATGATATTTCTGCATAGCCTTTATTCAAGTGATGCTGCCAGTGTGTAGAAATTTCAAAGTTGGCAAAAAGCTAGAAACAAAATTAAAACTACATGATGTTATAAAATAATGGAAATGGACTCTTTGACAACCAGCTATTTTTCACTTAAGACAACCGAGTGTATCCTCATCTATGCTTTTTTAATATTGTACACTCTCACTTAGAACAAAACTGAGCGTTATCTAAATCCTTAATTACCTTTGAATGCTAAGGCATGTGTCGTAGCATCAGACTTTTCAGACTTTATAAACATTCAGTGCGACTTTTTTAGAAGCTGCTTTGAAACCGTGTGAATTGTGAAAAGTGCTATACAAATACATTTTACTTAACTTTGGCTCAGCCAGTACCATGGGTTTGTCTGACCAATGGCAGATGGGAAACGTGTTTTTAAAAATGTAATAATGGTCATTTTTGCAGTTTCATTTAGTAACGTGAGTGGTGCAGAAACCACACTTCATCTTTGAATCATGGGGTAAGTCTATCTAGTGCCTGATATAGATATGGTGGATGTTTTGGACTTCCTCATGAATCATGGAAAAAGACCCTATTTAAAGAACTTTCTTACAATAGCTGAACATAACCTAGGGCTTTTTTTGAAAATAAATAGTAACACTTCAGGAAAACCATTGCATCTTTTTTATAGCACTTCTTCTTACAGCACTGGGTTATCCACACGCCCTCTGGTGTGTTTGGGGATTCCACTCTTATATTTCATCCACTCGTCTGACACCAGCTTTTGTCTTCCTTTTCTCTATTTGCTTCTTTTTGTAGAATGCAACTGTAACTAGCACAGACCTCATCAACCGGAAAATAAAGGAGTACAACACTCTAATGAGGTAAGAAGGAAACAGGGAAGGGTTCCCATCAATTTTTGTAGTCTTCTTCCTTTTCGACATCTTAACCTGGTTTTTGTGTGTTGCAGTCCACCCAGCAGTAAGACAGAATCCTCACCCAGAGCGTCCCGTCAGTCCCTGAGCATCAGGCAGACGTTACTGGGCGGTAAAGGGGAGAATAAAGGCACAAGCCCTCACTCACCAAACAAGGACCACGACAGGAAAGCCATGCACAAAGGTAACAGAATCAGAGTATTTTGCTTAGCAACATGTTAACATCAAACTCTACTGTAATCAACTAAGTGAGTCAGAAGTCATTTCATTAGTGCTGTTGATTGCAAATCAGTCATTTATGAGTTTCTGTTTGGCTATGGTGCTGCTTTAGAAGATATATAGCTCACTAAGTTTAAGGCCTAGTGTCTCTATGACAAATTCTTATTATGGTTGTCTGTGAATAGATGAAACCAGTCCACCAAAAGATAAGGGCACATGGAGGAAGGGCATCCCTGGACTGATGAGAAAGCCATTTGAGAAGAAATCGTCTCATGGAATCACATTTGGAGTAAGACTAGATGACTGCCCTCCAGCTCAGACCAACAGAGTAAGACCACCAAGAATGTCCTTTCTCTCACTGTTGCACTTGGCTTAGTTGATTTCAGTGACAATCTAAAGCTGTCACTTGTGAAAAAGAAGTACTCTGTAGTGTGTGTATATAAAAAAGTACTTATTTCTGAAAAAATATAATTTAGAAGAATATACTTAAGTGTTAACTGAATAGGATTTTCAACACTGTAATAGCATGTTTATTGCAATTAAATGAATATACATTATAGATGAACTTTAAAATAAATAAATTGATCTTAACTGTGATTTTTTTGCCATTTACTGTAAGTACAACTTCAGTACATCTTTATATGTAATCGGTTACACTTTATTTTAAGGTGTCCTTGTTTCATTTATGTAATTATACATTTAAGTACTGAGTAATATTAATTAACTACATATACTTACTATAAGGTTAGGGTTAGGATTAGGGTTTGGTTTAGGGTTACTTGCATGTAATTATGCATAACTTATTGTTATTAAAATAGTAAGTACATGTAACATGTGTAACAAGGACACCTTCAAATAAAGTGTTACCATGTAATTTATAATTGTGTTGTCTTTGAGATATGGTTAAAGTGTACTGCTGAATATACTGAATATACTATAAAATATATTAATCTTAAATGCCATATTGAATAACACACTACAGTTAGAATTCTAATCTACTACTTTACTTGTGATTTAGTATGTTAGTCAACACATCACAATAAGTGTACTCCTTTAAAGCATGGCAAAATATTATTAAAACAATTATTTAAAATGCACTTTAAAGTAAAACTTTGAATTTTACATAATTCCACAGTGCACGTTTTAAAAGTGTAGTTAACTGAGTTAAGAAAGACGGTCATGAAAGTGTACTGTAATTAAGTGAACTCATTTCATTAATATATTATCTGCAAGTATATATATATATTTTTAAAAAATGGTTTACGTATGCTACAGGTGTACATTCAGTCCAATTAAGCACACTTTTTCACAAGGGAGTGAGCTCTACAGTAGTGATATTTTTAGCTGTGGGTGTTTAATGTTTAAAGAGTAATTGTTTAGTTTGTGGGATGAATGTAATTGTATTGGAACCTGCTACGTTTTTCATACTGCTGATTTTGGAGTCATATTTGTCTATGTAAGCAACACACATTCATATGGTGTGCAGTCTTAGAGGTTTAGATTGGCTTGCAGGCATGTGACTGTTCTTTGTGTGTTTTAGTTTGTTCCTCTGATAGTTGAAGTGTGCTGCAAGCTTGTGGAAGAACGAGGACTGGAATACACTGGCATTTACAGAGTGCCAGGAAATAATGCCGCCATCTCCATCATGCAGGAAGAGCTCAATAACAAGGGCATGGGCGACATCGATATTCAGGATGATGTGAGTTTATAGTTCAGGTGTCCGTAACATTTTCTTTGCTTCTTCATTGAGGTCATTTTTTTAATGCATTATCTATTCCCCACAGAAATGGAAGGACTTGAATGTGATCAGCAGTTTACTCAAATCCTTCTTCCGAAAACTTCCTGAACCTCTCTTCACTAACGGTAAAAGTCCTTGTTGGAATTCCGTTGCTTGGGGCTCTTTATGACTCATATTTGATTTATATATCTTGCACTTGCTCAACATTAATTGTGAAGTTTGCCATCTAGTGGCTGTGAGTGATAAAGACATGCCATTTCAACATATATGACAGTTGAAGTAATTTTCCTTCATGATATATTCCCTCTGTAGAGAGATATGCAGATTGTATTGATGCCAACAGAATAGAGGATCCTGTAGAGAGACTCAAAGTGCTCAAAAGACTGGTATGAAGCTGTTTACCTAATTACCATTTGTTTATAGTGCTAATAATTTCACTGTTTGTTATGGCAACCCTAAATAAACTTCAAATTTTTCAGCTTCACGAGTTGCCTGATCACCATTACGAAACACTGAAGTTCCTATCGGCACATCTCAAAACTGTGGCTGAAAACTCGGAAAAGAACAAGGTAAAACATTTCTGGTAGTCCACAGGGATGTACACACAGAATGTGCGCTTTCGTTCAAAAACAACAAGATGACGTGCAACAGAATGGAACAGAACACATAATACAGGGCTCTCAAGACATGCTTTCAAGCTTTTCCCCCAGATTTTCAGTGGTCCAAATATTTATTTTAAAGCTCTTTTTAAAGCAAAACATGAAATGAAGTTTGCAGCTAATTTTAGTTGTTATTTTCTGAGGGAAATATGATATTCAAAAGTGCTGGGACTTGATTTTATGCATCAAAAATTGATTGCATGGGCATATGTAGTTGGAGGAGAGGGCTTGGTGATGATAAACAAAAGGAAAGTAGTGTTTATAGGCAGAGCAAGTTACTGTGTAATAATGTGCACCGATGATTTTTACAGAAGAACGTGAATGAAACATGTAAACAAAACAGCAATATTTGGTGCATTGGACATAATCCCTGACGTTCAAAAGAATATGTCCTTCGTGTACACTCACTTTGTGTTTTTTATATACAGTGGGGAAAAAAATTATTTAGTCAGCCACCAATTGTGCAAGTTCTCCCACTTAAAAAGATGAGAGAGGCCTGTAATTTTCATCATAGGTATACCTCAACTATGAGAGACAAAATGAGAAAAAAAACTACACATTGAGAAAATCACATTGTAGGATTTTTAAAGAATTTATTTGCAAATTATGGTGGAAAATAAGTATTTGGTCAATAACAAAATTTCATCTCAATACTTTGTTATATACCCTTTGTTGGCAATGACAGAGGTCAAACGTTTTCTGTAAGTCTTCACAAGATTTTCACACACTGTTGCTGGCATTTTGGCACATCATCATGAAGATCTCCTCTAGAGCAGTAATGTTTTGGTGCTGTCGCTGGGCAACATGGATTTTCTCCCTCCAAAGATTTTCTATGGGGTGAGATCTGGAGACTGGCTAGGCCACTCCAGGACTTGAAATGCTTCTTACGAAGCCACTCCTTCGTGTGTTTGGGATCATTGTCATGCTGAAAAACCCAGCAACGTTTCATCTTCAATGCGATTGCTGATGGAAGGAGGTTTTCACTCAATATCTCATGATACATGGCCCCATTCATTTTTTCGTTTACACGGATCAGTCGTCCTAGTCCCTTTGAAGAAAAACAGCCCCAAAGCATGATGTTTCAACCCCCATGCTTCACAGTAGGTATGGTGTTCTTTGGATGCAACTCAGCATTCTTCTCCTCCAAACACGACAAGTTGAGTTTTTACCAAAAAGTTTATTTTGGTTTCATCTGACCATATGATAATCTCCCAATCCTCTTCTGGATCATCCAAAATGCTCTCTAGCAAACTTCAGACGGCGGAATGTACTGCTCTTAAGCAGGGGGCACAGTATGGAATGCAGGGATTTGAGTCCCTGGCGGCTGCATGTGTTGTTAATGATTGGTACGCCCTTTGGTACTTTGTACCAGCTAATCTGCAGTCATTCAATAGGTCCCCCGTGTGGTTACTGGGATTTTGCTCACAGTTCTTTGTGATTCATAGTTTGACCCCACGGTGTGAGATCTTGCTGTGGAGCCAGATGAGGGAGATTTCAGTGGTCTTGTATGTATCCATTTTCTAATAATGCTCAACAGTTGATTTCTTAACACCAACGCTGCTTACTATTGCAGATCAGTTTTCCCGCAGCCTGGGCAGATCTACAATCTTGTCTCTGACTTCCTTTGACAGCTCTTTGGTCTTGCCATGGTGGAGTTTGGAGTGTGACCTGTTTGAGGTTGTGGACAGGTGTCTTTTATACTGATAACGAGTTCAAACAGATGCCATTAATACAGGTAACGAGTGGAAGACAGAGGAGCCTCTTAAAGAAGAAGTTACAGGTCTGTGAGAGCCAGAAATTTGTTTGTTTGTAGGTGACCAAATACTTATTTTTACTGAGGAATTTACCAATTAATTCTTAAAAAATCCTACAATGTGATTTTCTGTATTTTTTTTTCTCATTTAGTCTCTCATAGTTGAGGTATACATATGATGAAAATTACAGGCCTCTCTCATCTTTTTAAGTGGGCGGACTTGCACAATGGTGGCTGACTAAATACTTTTTTGCCCCACTGTATAAAAGAGAGAAATGTCTCATCTTTCTCATTTGTCATTGTGTCAGATGGAGCCACGGAATCTGGCTATTGTGTTTGGCCCAACACTGGTGAGAACATCTGAAGACAATATGACTCACATGGTGACACACATGCCAGACCAGTACAAGATTGTAGAAACGCTCATTCAGCATGTGAGTTCTTTAATTTTCTCATGTAAAATGAAAACACTGTCCCAGTTGTGTCAGGTATTTGAGCATTGGTGAAATAATTCTGAATGCAGTCTGGTGCTTTCTTGCAGTACGACTGGTTCTTCACTGAGGAGAGTGACAAGGAACCTACGGTGTGTATTAGTACAGCTGCTTTCTTCATTCTTTATTATTATTATTTTTTTTATTATTTACTTTTTAGTTGTGTTTGCTAAGGTTGGCATCAGGGTTTGTAACACTAACCCTAATTAACCCTTAAACTACTTGAGTGTATATCTTATCCATAACTGTGGATATGCTGTTTTGAGTAAGTAACCAGCTAGCAGCCACCCAGAACTAAACAACACTAAAAATCACTGAAAACACCTGGCGAAATTTTGTATGAGCAAGAACCGTTAAAGTCTAGTTTCTTTTCATTACTTTGAATCACTGCAGATCTATTAAATTGTTTTTCTCTATGTCTGCTCAGACTACGGTCCAGGAGGAGAGTGCTGTGGAGTCCCAGCCTGTGCCTAACATTGACCACCTGCTGACCAACATCGGCCGGACAGGCACCTCTCCAGGGGAAGTGTCAGGTAACATGTGCCCTTGGTTGGACCCTCTCTGACATGGGTTCACCTTTTACACCCTTCTGTAAAGTATAATTATGTCTAAGAGCACACCTTGTGATGTGAGCTAAAAAAAAAATAAAAAAAAAAACTACAGTATAATATGTTTAAACATTTTATTTTAATATTGATAAAAAAATGCTTTGCTTTTCTGAGAACAGGAGCAGCTTCTCCCAACTTAGATTTTGTTCTGTGCTGTGGCTTAAAGGGGTCATATGATGCAACATTATTTTGTGTAGTTGGTGTAATGCAATGTGTTTATGTGGTTCAAGGTTCAAAAAACACATTATTTTCCACATAATGTACATTATTGTTTCTCCTCTATGCCCCGCCTTTCTGAAACGCGTTGATTTTTATAAAGCTCATCGTTCTGAAAAGCGAAGTGTGCGCTGATTGGCCAGCTATCTAGTGCGTTGTGATTGGCCGAATACCTCAAGCGTGTGACGGAAATGTTACGCCCCTTACCGTACTGTGATGCCGTGTCCCGGCACGACGAGACAAAACCAGTAAAACCCAATTTAACCAAGGCATTTGTTGCATCCAATGGGGACATAATTACGATTATAAGTGATTATAGTCCTTTTACGCCGTTAGCATGCGTTATCGCGCTGCGTAAACATAAAACCATGTCTGCATTTGTGATTGGAGAAACGACAAACAACAAGCGCTACTCTACACTCTCAAAACTCGTGTTTGAATCATCAGTAGCAAATTCTTTAAATATGAAAGCGTACTTACAGGCTGTGAGTAGGGAAGCACCAGACTGTCCTTGCAAAGTCGGAACTGCCCAACTTTATAGAAACAGACACCCGCATTGTAGTCTACTCTTCCAGGAAACAGTCCTCGTCCTCCATAAAATGCGCTGCACACATCTGAATATTTGGGTTGGAAGTGTTCTTGGAACAGTGTTGTAAATACAAACCCAATTCCAAAAAAGTTGGGACACTGTACAAATTGTGAGTAAAAAAGGAATGGAATAATTTTCAAATCTCATAAACTTATATTTATTCACAATAGAATATAGATAACATATAAAATGTTGAAAGTGAGACATTTTGAAATGTCCTGCCAAATATTGGCTCATTTTGGATTTCCTGAGAGCTACACATTCCAAAAAAGTTGGGCCAGGTAGCAATAAGAGGCCGGAAAAGAAAAATGTACATATAAGGAACAGCTGGAAAAATAATTTGCAACTTATTATGTCAATTGGCAACATGATTGGGTATAACAAGAGCCTCTCAGAGTGGCAGTGTCTACCAGAAGTCAAGATGGGCAGAGGATCACCAATTCCCCCAATGCTGCGGCGAAAAAAAATAGTGGAGCAATATCAGAAAGGAGTTTCTAAGAGAAAAATTGCAAAGAGTTTGAAGATATCATCATCTACAGTGCATAATATCAACCAAAGATTCAGAGAATCTGGAACAATCTCTGTGCATAATGGTCAAGGCCGGAAACACATACTGGATGCCCGTGATCTTCGGGGCCTTTGACGGCACTGCATCACATACAGGAATTCTACTGTAATGGAAATCACAACATGGCCTCAGGAATATTTCCAGAAAACATTGCCGGTGAACACAATCCACCATGCCATTCACCATTGCCAGCTAATACTCTATAGGTCAAAAAAGAAGCCATAACTAAACATGATCCAGAAGCGCAGGCGTTCTCTCTGGGCCAAGGCTCATTTAAAATGGACTGTGGCAAAGTGGAAAAATGTTCTGGGTCAGACGAATCAAAAATTTGAAGTTCTTTTTGGAAAACACGCCATGTCATCCGGACTAAAGAGGAAAAGGACAACCCAAGTTGTTATCAGCGCTCAGTTAAGAAGCCTGCATCTCTGATGGTATGGGTTGCATGAGTGCGTGTGGCATGGAAAGCTTACACATCTGGAAAGGCACCATAAATTCTGAAAGGTATATCCAAGTTCTAGAAAAACATATGCTCCCATCCAGACATCGTCTCCTTCAGGGAAGACCTTGCATTTTCCAAAATGACAATGCCAGACCACAAACCGCATCAATTACAACATCATGGCTGCGAAGAAAGGATCCGGGTACTGAAATGGCCAGCATGCAGTCCAGATCTTTCACCCATAGAAAAAAATTTGGCGCATCATAATGAGGAAGATGCGACAAAGAAGACCTAAAACAGTTGAGCAACTAGAAGCCTGTATTAGACAACCATTCTATCTATAAATGGAGCAAATTGTTCCTCAGTCACAGACGTTTGCAGACCTGTTATAAAAAGGAGAGGGGATGCCCACCCAGTGTAAACAACTATGGCCTTGTCCCAACTTTTTTTGAGATGTGTTGATGCAATAATTTAAAATCAACTTATTTTTCCCTCAAAATTATACATTTTCTCAGTTTAAACATTTGATATGTCATCTATGTTGTATTCTGATTAAAATATTGAAATTTGAAACTTCCACGTCATTGCATGCTGTTTTTATTCACAATTTGTACAGTGATTACAACTTTTTTGGAATCGGGTTTGTACAACATAACCACTGATTTCTAGTCATGTCCAATTTTGGAAGGCCAAACAAAGTAGTTCACTTTCACAACGAAACACAGCATCTCCACAACATCATGGCGGCAGCAACAACAATACTACAGCTAGAATTAAAGTTACGCCTTCTTTTTTTTGCTTGAACATTTGGGCGGCATTATGCTAATCTTTCCACATAGTGAGGTAGATATGTGGGGGGTGTTAGAACGAGCCGTTTTAAGTAGGAGTGGTTGACTCTTAACTTTTATAAAGAATATCTCTTTGGTTTGGTTTTGAGACTTTAGTCTTTGCAACCTTACTCATTATCTTTATGCACCAAGAGCTTGTAACACTCCAAAGCGAAAGGAAAAATTTTAATCACATCATATGACCTGTAATTGCAAAGCCTGTGTGAGTTTGTGAGGCAAGATGTTAGATATTTTTGCCTACAGAAGCTTGCTTTGTGCGATATTGAATTATTTGGTTTGGACTTTTACTTTCCATGCTTTAGCAGATTTAATTTCAATTATGTAAATTTCTGCAACTGTCTTTATCTCATTTCTGTTTTGCTCATTTGTCATGTTTGTGTGAAATCCACAAAACTGTCAAAGGACATGGATGGGTAATATTTCACCCAAAAATAAAAAATAAAAAAATATTAAACTTCTTTAAACTTTGCTATTTTGAACATAACGACTTTTTTTTTTCAATTATTCCTCCCCAATTACTACAATGTACAAAAAGAATATTAATAAAATGTTTGGTAACCCACAATATGGAAAATATATTCACTATTAATTAAGAGATTCTCCCTCCAGTAAACTCATAATTGTGCTATTAAAAAAGTTAGTAAGGTGGTTGTTAAGTTGGTCATGGGCATGTGCTTATAAGTACTAATTGTGTAAGAATTGGTTCTTAAAATAAAGTGTTATCAGATGTTTTATGAGAATCAACAATAAGAAGAATGGGAGACAGTAATGAGATTATACAAAAAAAAAAAACAGTTAACATTGGGCACCTACCCAGTAATGGAAGTATGACTGCAAGATACGTATGAATTTTCAGTATTCTTGTTATGAAAATAATATTATAATGCAAAATAACTTAATCTTATCCTTATCCTTGTTATGAAAATAATATTATAATGCAAAAGAACTTAATGGTGTCTGGAATAGGCTTCATTTACCCTATGCAGATAACAATTTCAGATTTTTCCTTTTGATTTTGGGTGCTGCAATGTTGGGGTGAAATACAACCATTTCCGTGAGATTCACCCATTTAGTGTGTCTCTTTCTCTGCGCGTTCAAACTCCACTGGGTCATCTCTGTAATTCTGCCAACTGCTGCACTAACACGTCATGTTCTTTCTCTAAGAGAGAACAAACAAACAGCTAAGGCCAAACCGCAGAACACGCTTGCCAATCTCTGATCCCTCTGTCTCTAGTGCCCCTCTGTCGCGTGTCCTAAAGGCTTTCCCAGCATTCACACATACTGATCTTGACACAGGACAAGTGGGCGGAGTCTATCACACCTTGATGTCACTGATGGACTCAGTAGTGTCCGTGATGGGCAGCTGGAACTGTAGGAAGAGGGAGGACTGTTGCCCGCAGTGTAGCTGCCTAGTCTGCAGACACCCTCGCATTTTATGACGTGGACGACTGAGAAAAGAGAACAAAAAAGTGCAAAGGGAAAGCGCAGCAGAAGTGTTGGGTTCTGTGGGGTGTGGTTTGTGAGTTTACCTGGCGTAGAGCAGTGCTGCTGTCTCAAAGGCTCTTCGCCATCTCTCGCCCCTCTCTCTCTCTCTCTGAACGCTGACCAAACGGAGAGACAGCATGGTAATGCTACTCGGCTCTGAATATCATTGGTCATACCATTTGTCACCACCAAGGGGTGTGCAGGGGGGCTCGGCTCGACACGGAAGAAATAAGCCTCCAAAATTTGTAGTCTTTGCCATGGAAAATGAAATGAGAGCAAAGACAGCAGTGAATCGGTTCTTTTAACTTTTCCTTGCTGGCATTCTGTCTTCCCATAGTGTCATCTTTTCTGCGTAGCTAGCCCCTCTCTGACCCCTGTCAGTTCTGACCTTGGTTCATGCCTTGAGTGTCTCGTCTTCATTGTGGTCATGACAGCACACATCAGAACATCCTCAGCACTGTCATTAAGCATCCATTTCTGAATCACACACATTGTACTTGAGTTCCGAATGGAAAGGGTTGTAGAATTAATTGTTGACATGCAAAATTTCCAATTACCATTAGAAAATTCACTTAACGGAAAATCCAGGCTCAAAACAAGTTGAGCTGTGTGAACAATATCTGTGACATGCAGAAAATTATTTCAACTTGTTTTTAAAAATCTACAGTAATGCACTTTAATGCAGTCATTAGAAGTGTTTGAAATGTATGTAAAAACTTGTATTTTAGTTGTAGCCCTTATATTAAGCCCTTATATTAAAACTGCTTTACAAAAAAATTTTTATTTGAGTTGTTAAGTTGTCTACATGGTTGTATTATTAGTGGGGCTGCTGTTTTATACAGATTAACTTTTGGTTACTTATATAGCCACAATACTTTATTGTGTACACTATTTTGCTGATTACTTGAAATTATATTAAATTCTACTTAAAATGTAAAGAGAATTACATTTCTCTCTGGTTTCTTCTTATAATCATAGGTTCTGTATATCTGCTTCTAAAGATCTTAGCATGTCAGAATCAGATGGTTATAGATTTTCCATATAGGTCATTATAACACAGATGTCACTCAATGACATCACATCAGTCAATGACACTGCCTGCAAGACATGCATCATTTTGTGTGTACTCTGTGGTCCATGCATCCTATTAGTTGGAGATTTTCCTTCATAAAAAAGTTAAAGTCCAGCTGATCTCTTTTGCAACCACAAAATTTTATTTTGTACCTGATTCATGTTACCATATTGTTTGCTGGATGGTATTACACGTGAACGATTGCTCCCTACTGGTGAATATGTATCTGAACGTTACAGTAAAACAGCGCTCACTCATTCGTTTGCATGCATGCCTGCTTTTGAACTATATTCCTCAACGTTCCTCTCTCTCATTGCTTGCCTTGCTCTCGTCGTCATGCACACCCTTTCTTCATGCATATGTTTCTCTGCTTATCACCTTCTCTCTGTATATGAGTTTGTTTGAGATCAGTAGAAGGACATGTGCAAGTCACTAACCATATATCATTTTTCTTTACTCCACAGATTCACCAACCAGTGACTCTGCTAAATCTAAGGTGAGTTTGACTTTTGGAACGAGGCTACTTCTCTGATAGGGCAGGTATAGTGGGTGAGTGTAGTTCTTGCACCAGGCTGACATGCTCCACCACTCCCAAAGCAGCATCTGGGAGCCAGTTACCATCTTGAAGCGACTGGACAGATGGATCAGAGGCCATCATGTCATGCTTTGAACATGCCCTGCATTCAGTTTAACAGGGAAATTAGATGTTGCTAGAAGGTACACTAAGCATTTCTGCCTAGGGGTGGGAATCGAGAACCATTTTTTTTAGAAATTACTGCAACTGAAATATCTTCATGCTGTTCAGCTCTTTTAACAGTTCTTGAATGTTTAACGTTTAACTTGGATCTAATGTTTTAATGAATCAGCCTCTCAAACTCAAGTCTAAAACAGCACATTTAGTTTCTGAATTAATGTCTGACTGACATTCACCAAATGAAGACATCACTTTGTCAACCAAGAACCATTACTATGTTAGGTTGGTGGACATGAAGATACATTTTGGGAATACAGTTGATCTCGTGTAGTTAGACTCTTCCTCTAACTCCCAAAGTACTAGATGAACCATTAAATGGATTAAGATTCCCATCCCTTTTTTTGTCATCTGGCTCCAGCTTTGATTTAAAATGCAACCCATGCAGCTTTTTCCATGTGGCAGTGCTGTTGGTGTTGCGGGTGCTGCTTGTGCTATGTGGCTGTTCTGAAAAAGAGGCCTCATTTGGAGCTCTGTGACTGTCTCTAATGTTTCTTTCTATGTTCAGTCCTTCAACCTCTGATTTGTGCTGCTATCAGAGAAGCAGGTGGAGTACTCTGGGTTAGCTACCTGCGAGGGCAGTGGTTGGGCTTTTTATTCCATGTTTCCTTGCTAGGCCTTTGTGCTTTATGGCTCCTTGGTTTACAAGAGTCTGTCACTCTTGCTTTCTCTTTCAATCCAGGGCTCCTGGGGATCAGGGAAGGACCACTGCAGCCGCGAGTTCCTTCAGCCACGAGTCTCCTCCATTTTTGCTGCGGCCAACCGCAAACGAAAAAAGTACAAGGAGAAGCTGCAACCCAGCAGCTCTGATGATGACCTTGATACCTTGTTCACCAAGAAAGATAACCTAACTCAAAAGCAGAACCGCCAAAGCCAGGAGGAGGTGGCAGGCAGGTCCAGCCCCTGCGGAAGACTTGTTGGAGAGAAGATAAGTGCAGAGTCAACCCCGAAGAACAAGATGGAGCACAGAAACTCTTTCTTTATGAAAGACAAACCCTCTTGCGCTCTCTCCCCCTCGACCAAGCTCTCATGTTCACCTGGTTTCAACCGTCGCACCACCAGATCCACCCTCTCAGATCCTTCCTCACAGTTAGATGAGACCACCTCAGACTTGGGCACCATGAGTTCTGGAGCCTCCGTACCCAGAACCAGACCTCGGAAATGGGGCACAACATCACCGACCCCTGAGCAATTACCTGCTTTTGGGGGGGCTTTGCTAACTGCCGAGGTGAGCTCTATTACGTCGGACTACTCGACCACTTCCTCTACCACCTTTCTGACAGGAGTGGGGTCCATCACATTAAGTCCAGAGGTGCAGTCTGTGGCAGAAAGCCGGGGAGGAGACGAGGCAGATGACGAGCGCAGTGAACTCATCAGTGAGGGACGACCGATGGAAACTGACAGTGAGAGCGACTTCCCAATGTTTAGCCCTGGCATCGCTGGACTAGACATACCATCCACAGAAGATGCCGGCAACAGCACACCCAAACTAGCTTGCCGCTTGCTGCCCTCCCATAAGCTCATAGAATGCGACTCTCTGACCAGGAGGCGATCCCTTCGACAAAAGACGGACAGCGATTCATCTGTGGAGGCAGGGGCTGGTAGCGGCAATCAAGGGGTCAGCATGAATGAATCAAATAGACTGTCTCGAGTTCTGGAGGTGATGAAGAGAGGCCGTTCCACCGGCAGCCTTAGTGCCTCATTGCGTACTGAATCGGACCGCGTTGAGCCAGCGTGGCATCTTAAAATCACAGAGAGACTCAGGTCCCGTCTACGTGCCTCTGCTGATGACATGTTCGGAGTTGGCACGGAAAAGACCCGCTCTACGGAGACACGTGGAAAGAAAAAGGGCATCCGTCGACGGCATACAATGGGTGGCCAGCAGGACTTTGCTGAACTAGATGTCATTCATGATTGGAGGGAACAGGGCGGGGTGGACCAAGGTGCTGAAATGTCTTCTGTGGAGCACCTCAAACCCAAGTGCGACTCTCAGGACGTGTCTATCCGGGACTGGATTGCTCGTGAGCGTCATCAAACTGAGGGCTCCCAGGCCAGTCTAGAGTTGAAAGGTCAAGATGGGATAGAGACAGAAATGGAAGAAGCCCAAGCAGGGAGCGCTGAGCGACTGACTCCCTCTGCTTCTCCATGTACCCAGTCCAGCTCTGAACAAGTAAACGGAGGCGCATCAAAGGGCAAATCCAGAAACAGTTTGAATTCTGGAGCTGATGCTCATCCACAAAAATTGTCAGGAGCCCAAGTGGTGCGCTCACGATTCTACCAATATCTTTAAAACAAAAGAATAATTTGCATGTGTCTAAGAGTGTCCTAATGTGTGTGTAAAGGCCTGTTCAAACCAAGGTGAATGTTAGGTGTGAAAATTCTATGCATTTTCGTATTTCACAAACACAAACTGGTAATGCATCTGTTTAGACCAGGGCTGGGCAACTTCGGTACTGGAGGGCCACTGTCCTGTGGAGTTTAGCCCCAACCCTAATCAAACACACCTGCCTGTAGTTTTTCTAGTGATCTTGAAGACACTGAGTCCATGTCCACACATACACGGGTATTTTTTATAGTTTTTCCTTCTTCCATTTAAAAAAAAATCTCCGTCCACACGAAAACGCAAACGCATGCTATGACGCACTGTCAAGAGCATGCCTAACCAACAGGTGGCGATATAATCTCAACCGTATAGCCATGTTGGCCAATCAGAAGCCTGAAAAAGTCTCCAGTAGGCGGAGATAACAGCGCAGGCGCCAACGTCACAAGCCAAAAACTCCTGTCTACACGATAACACTGCAACCGGAGTTTTTGAAAATCTGCACACTGGCAGGCGTTTTCAAAAATGTTTGGTTTCAGTGAACTGGTGCTGCGTTTGCGTGTGGACGAACGGCATAACCGCATAGAAAAAGCTGCAGTTTTAAAAATAACCGCGTTCGTGTGGACAGGGCCTGATTAGCTTGTTCAGGTGTGTTTGACAAGAGTTGGAGCTAAACTCTGCAGGACAGTGGTCCTCCAGGCCCGAAGTTGCCCTGCCCTGGTTTAGACTGACATGAACTTTCGCAATGCCATCCATGCGACAAAACTCTTTTCCATCACATTGTGAAGAAAACTGGCCAACCAGTAAGATTTGCGCTTTTTTTACGTCCCTATAGCCGCTGCTGTTACATAAAATAACATGGTGGCACTCTCAAACACAATTAGTTTGCTAAATAGCAGTGAATAGCAGGGGTGTGGACTCGAGTCACATGACTTGAGACTTGACTCGGACTCGAGTCCCAAATTTGATGACTTGCGACTCGACATAATTAAAGAAGACTTGAGACTCGACTTAGACTTTGACAGCAATGACTCGAGACTTGACTTGGACTTGAGCCCTGTGACTCGGAAAGACTTTATGATCAGATCAAAGTCGTTATAGACGCAGCGTCCCTGCAGCGTGCTTGCGCTTGACTGGCAATAAGAGACTGCATTCAGGGAGCGCTGGATTTATAGGCTAGTATACATTAATGGAGTAATAACATAACTTACGACAAAAGATAAGAGATAAGAAAAAAAATTACATGACTCGTCTAGTGATCTCCGCTCGTGAAAAGCGCTGCCCTGTCCGTTTGATCTCCGCCCAGCAGACACATGGAGCGGGCATGAGGAACTTCACTGGTGCTCACCTCATCATCACTGTGACCGCTTCTGTGAAATATTCCTCACTTCTTTTGTTTGTTCGACACCGAGGTGCACCAAGAGTGACGGATACGCATCCCGGGCATCCCGCTCGATGTGCTTTAATTTTATTTTTTTAATTTGTAATAAACACCTCTCTGAGACCTGTTTTTGTCAGATCTCCACTGTTTTTGTTTGATCAGTTACATATTTTATTTGCATGTGCATTTTATTGTATTTAAACCTCCATTAAGTTTAAAGTTATGGTGCAACAGGATTAAATTTAATCTTAATATACTTAATCCAGGATCAAAATTATGGTTAAAAATGTAAACCTGCGTATATTTGAAAGTGTTTGAAGTTTGGTGAACATAATTATTCGATAAACCCTTGATTTATCTAAGATTTAAATAATCATTGCAAAGCCATTTAGCTCATAAATTTGAAGAGAAAATGCACATAGTCCCCTATGTCTGAAGTGGGCAAGTTATGTCTTCTAGTTCTTTCAAAGCAGTTCTTTCTGCGTTTCCGCTCACATATTTTTAAATCTGTTTCATTGAGGTTCCAAATAATGGCTCATTGGCTTCGATATAACACCTAGAAGCATATATTCTTATGCACACATGCAAAGTATGTTGCAGCTGTTATTTCTATGAAATTATGTTGTCTTTGCTATTCTGTTACTAATAAAATAGTTTTTTTTTTCACTGCTTGTCCTATTTTGGCACAAATCCCTAAATTGAACTTGAGTAGTTTTACTAAGGGCACCCATCTCACATGAAATTTAACTATGCCAAACATATTCTACCTGCCTTCCTGATATAAATTACTATGAATTTGATATGGTAATTAATACTGAGACACTAATTTAGGCAAAGAGCACTAATGACTTGTTTAAGACTTGAAGCTAAAAGTTGAGGACTTGCCTGTCTTGACTCTGGACTTGACTCGAGAATTGAATGCAAAGACTCGAGACTTACTTGTGACTTGCAAAACAATGACTTGGTCCCACCTCTGGTGGATAGCATAGAATATGCCCCCAGCTCTTTGATCACTGGACTCGATTTTGTTTAAAATAAGCACCATAGCAAATACAAAAATCTGAATGGCTGTTTGAAAACTTGTAAATACTATTTGGTTTTCTTTCTCTGTGGCAAGCGGGTGTCAGAAAATTTGCACAGCACTTTGTGTATCGGGGTCATCAGGGTTAGCGGGGTATTTCTGGTTCTCTATAAGCACCTGTCTGCAGTTTGTATGTTTAGGTCTGAAAAGACAAATTGTATGTGAAAATCAGGATGAATTTTTGTGCCAAACATGCATGTTGGTGTGAACAGGCCTTAAATTGAATGAATGCCCTTAGAGCTAAGATTACTCCACTTTTATTTTCCATCCCCATGTCCTTTTTTTAAACAAAGTATATATAAATATGAATATATATTATAAATATAAATTGTATATATCTATATGTATAGGCTTATAAAAAAGTAACTGGAGTAATTTTAACAATTTTGAGTTATCTGACTCATTGTTTTTGGATTAGTACTGGAGCTGTTTTCTTGAAAGCTAGTAATATATGCATGACGGTGAAGTGGCCTGATATTCAGAGGCTGTACGATACCAATGTTTACCGACTGCCTCGACAGCACAATTTTTCTGACTTTGACAGACATGCATTTGCAAAACTGTTACTGAAGGATACTAATATCAAAGGAAAAGAAAAAGCATCGCGTCCAAGGTTAGGACAAAAAAAAGAAAGAAAACTCCTGATGTTACTCATATGAAGAATGTAATATGCTTGCTGTTATATTGACTAACACGTAAATTGCTTGTTGCAGTTTTCATTAGTGAAAAATGTAAATAATGTCTGTACTTGAAGTATTTGTTTGTTTATATTATTATTATTTTGAAGGTTAGCCTTGATATGGGCTGTTTTCTGGGCTGTGCGCTGTGGAAATCCCTTTTACAGTGCTTCATAACAGCCAGACATAAATGTGGAAGAAGAAAGAAATCTTTTTTTATATTTCTACATTGTGAAAGTAAGTGCTAAAGTGAAAGCGCCAGAGCCTGAACATCTGTAGCAGTACCAGGCTTACTGGTATTGGCATGTTGAACCATTTTAATGCAAAGTACAACAGTAAATAAGTCATAAAATTACAAGGAATTATGTTTCCTTCCAAAAAAGTGCCTCAACTGGTTCTGGTGACAGGAAAGGTGCCATTTGTTAATTTTGTTGTTTGTTAATATGGAATATGTATTGTGAATGAATGACTGAATTTTATCAGAATAAAGAAAAAAGAAAGAAAAAATTAAAAAATATTTTTTTTATACAAAACGATGCAAAAGCAGACCCAGAGCTTCCACTGCTTCATCAGTCAATAGTCTTAAGTCATCTCGTGCTTTGCCACTGGATTCGTCTTTACCCTGGTCTTTTATTGAGGCAATATCTTAAATGTGTGTTTTTTTTTTTTGTATGTTACCTTTGTCAAAAAGTCACATATTTTGTCCGAGCTGACCAGTGTAGTAGCCAGCATGTGATTCCTTGGGAGAGTATGCATGTCTTCATACTTATGTGTGCGGATTTCATCTTACCTCTGAATGCTCATATGTGTGACTCCCAACTGCAAAGAAAATGAAAAAAAAAAAAAACACTGGAAATAAATGATCTTTGTCAGCTTCTTCTCATTGTCATTGGTAATCTATGTAATGTAGACTCTAGGTCTAACAGTCATTCAGTTATTTTTTCCCCCAACGGTATCGGTTTCAGTTTCAACTTTTTAATTTTAGTTTTGCAAAGACATTTACAAGTAGGCAAAATTAATCTAATTTCAGCATTTAGCCTTTAGATCAAAAGATCTCTGCCATTATAAGATCATTTAGATCAAGAGAAAAAAATTTAGACCAGCAAGTCCAAAGTTTTGATTGGTAGGTTAAATGCTTGTTTAATTTTTAATTAAATATAAATGTTCAATGTTGTTCGCTTTCTGAACAGAAGAGGGCATTGTGAAATCATAAGTGCCTCAATACAAGGAATTTATTTCTGTATCCGAGCAGAATGGCCTAGGTAGGGCAAATGGTTGTTGTTGTTGTTATTATTATTTGGTGTTGTTGTTGTTTGGGTCATCCAATTTAAGTGGAGATCTGCACCTTCCACTTAAGTGGAGAAACACCTTGCAGGGTGATTATTGTATAACATTGTGTAAACCCTAGTTACTAGTAAATGTTTATGTGTTGCCTGATGTTGAAGGGTAGACACTTGAATCTGATGAACTTCCTGGACCTGATGGTGCTGGTTAAAGGAAGTACTGTAATGCCAAAGTACAACTTTATTTCCTTATCGACAGTCAGGCACTTCTAACACGTAATAAAATAGTTTTGAGTGCATTTTTTTTTCAGCTGCCTGGGCAACAGAAGTATTTTTCAATTTCTGCATATGCATTTCAAAACAATATTTAATAAAGAGCACTAAACCTTGAACCAAACAAACTAGATCTGAAATGAATTTGAAACAAACCAAAACATCTGATGTACAAGACTGTATTTAAGGGGAATTATGAACAGTCTTGCACCATAAAATATTGACAGTTACACAACTGAATCTTTTTTGTTTGTTTGTTTTTGTTTTATTAGGAAAAAGATAGGTAACACCTTATTTTAAGAACCAATTCTCACTATTAAATAGCATGCATATGGCTGTTTATTAGTACTTATAAAGCACATAATAATGTCTTATTCTGCATGACCATATTTTTGATCCCTTAATCCACCCCATACCTAAATTTAACTACCTAATTAACTATTAATAGGCAGCAAATTAGGAGATTATTGAGGCAAAAAGTAATAGTTTGTTAATAGTGAGAATTAGACCCTTAAAATAAAGTGTCCATTAGGTATATTTTTTGCTATTTTCACTTGTAAGTCACTACTTTAATCAGTACTTTTAGCTACTTTTAAGCATGGTTTGATTTTGGTTTGGAATAATTTATATAGCACTACTAAAAGACCATGCGGGTTAACCACAGTGCCACATAAAATGCTAAAAAAAAACAATCGCACACATACAATCACATACACCATACTATAGGCTGCCAGCACAAAATGAGCTTTCAGCAGATTATTAAACACTGATAGAGATTTAGCAGATCTAATATGTAAAGGCAGCTCATTCCACAGTCTCAGCCCCATTACTGCAAAAGCTCGATCGCCTTTTTGATGGTTTGTAGGCACTCCCAGAAATGTATAATTTTCTGAACACAAGGCTCTGGGGATTATAAGGTATCAGGAGGTTTGTAAGGTACAAAGGTGCCTGATTATTTAAAGATTAAATATTAAGATCTAAGATGAACAGGGAGCCAGTGCAGATTTTCTAGTACTGGGGAAATGGAATTGTATTTCTTTACTCTTTTTAAAAGCAGATGGGGCGGAGATGCCACCATACAGCGAGTTACAAAAATTAAGGCGTGATAAGACTAATGTGTGAATACCCACATTTTTATTTATTTATTTCTTTTTATTTACTGTCAGGCAAATCTGACATTCTTTAAACTTGGATAAATTATTGTTTTTTATATGCTTTCTTGTCAGATAGGCAGATGTTCTAACTCTTCCACATCCTATTTTAATTTGCTTTTAATTATCTAGCTAGCTTGTCACAGTTGGGTTTGCCATTTGCATGGTAATAGTGACTTGTTACCATTATTTGGTAAATTTACTTTCAGGATTCTGGGAAGTCTAACATTTCACCAAACTTGACTTATTGAATATGAAGTTGACAAGTCGGCATATCTAAAAGCATAACTATTATCATCCTTTACCAACCTTGTAGTAAATGGTAAAATGGGTTGTTCAGACAAAATGCATACTTTCTTTAAAATATAATATGTGCCGTTTACTGTGATATTGACCCTTTGTTGTTCACAAAAACTAATCAAATCAAATCAGTCATAAAGGCAATGTCCAAATTTTATGATTCCAAGTAAATATTTACGAGTCTTGTTCCAACATTTATAGCTTGAAGGGTATGCAGTGACTTCATGGGATTCCTAGACCTACTTGTACCAGTAAAAGGAAGTAAAACCAACAAATTATGTTTAACACAAGCGTTTAAAGTATAACTACGCAAAAACATGAATACTAGCATCATTTATTTACCCGCAGGTAATTGTTAACCCACCACAAACTTAAACATATTTTTAATAAATGTGATATTTATTTATTACCATAACACAATAAAGGAACATCTGCCTTTACTTCTGAATGAATGAGATATAATGAATGAACCAGCTCCGGCTCAACAGGGACAGGAACAGAAATGAGTCCGCACATAGAGATATGAATTTCTGGTTGCTAACTCAGCAGTTGTACGCCTAGAGGAAAAGGGCTTTCGTAGATCTCCAGGACTGCTTATTACAGCATTAATATCTGTTAAAATAACTCCACATTTATATTTTTAAACAATAGGGAGTCAGGGTGCCCTTGTTAGTCTTATACAAATATAGCAGAATATGTATTCAGCAATTTTTTAACCAGTTATTTTCTTACAATGCATCCTGACTTGATGTTTAAGGGCACTGAAGTTTTAGCATGGTAAGTACAATGTAGCAATGCAGGGAACTTTTGTGATATTTGCAAGGTGTTGGCATGAATAATTAAATGCTGCATGACATTGTGAGTCTGTCCTTGTATATTAGGCTTGCATGGGAATGTAAAAAAGTTTTGTGTGCTTGTTTGTAAAGGTCTGCTATTCATAATATTTAGCCTTTACTGGCAGGTGTGTGTGTGTGTCTGTGTAAAGAGGAGTGTAGTGTAGGAAAATAGGCCCATGGCTGGATGAACAGGGATAATTGCAGGTGCCAGTCTGTCTCCTGCTCTTTAATGTAGACCTGTGGGATTAAAGTAGACACTGCAGAGAAGAATAGACTAGACACATCTGCCAATAATTTGTTACAGTTATTAGGGACTATAAATTAGAGTGGAAACCCTGTAACATAAAAGTTTCTCTTAGACTTTATTTTTAAGCAAAAGTATTACAAGCTAAATGGAAAAATTAAGCTAAAGTTGATGCGATTCCAAACACAATTTTCTTTCAAGGAACATAAAATGAGTTCCTGTTCGGTCGGTCACTTCGACGTTGTATCAAAGTCCGACACTAGGGGTAACACTTGGGAGCCCAGACACTTCTGACATCATTGAGAAAAGGCCAATGAAATTGGCGGGCAAAATTCGCATAGCTGGCCACGCCCTGGCATGAGCTGACAAAATAATGGAAGGCCAGAACACGATATTCCAGCCCCTCCGTCCCCCCCACCCTCGATGGGAGTCCAGCGAGGGGGTATATGGAGGTCCCCCAGGTGGAGAGAGCAATTGTGCTGCATCTTTGCCTGCAAAACTCTGCCACTCACTGCTGCCCTGCACACCATGGCCATCCTGCTGGTCTGTCAGGCCAAGACATTATAAGAACTGCACGAGGGTGATCCCAACCCAGAGATTCTGCAGGAACTGCACTCAGTGACTGACTATGCTACCTCAGACTCTGAAGCAACAGGTCAGTCATCGAGCCAGCATGACGCACGTCGACGAACTTCCCACATTTGTTAGTGGCTCCTTTGACAGTCCTGGTGGACAAGGTACTCCGCGCAACCTCAATCGTGTAGTGGACTCCCTCTAATGGTAGGTCATGCTTTGAGCCGGGTGGAGGCTTCTCCCCATACAGTCCAACTGATTTGGAGTCGATTAGGTCAGGAGCAGATAGATCCCATGAGAATCCACCCATTGCCCACTGTGGTATTCCATGACTGAGGCCCCCCTTGGCACGGATACACGGGTGCACAGCTGGCCCAGGGGCCTGCACAAGAATACGTTTCCCCCAGTGAGCCTCATGACATAGACTATGTGCAAAGTCAGGGAGGACAGAACAAATCTTGTTGGTGGCTCCATACTTCCCAAACAAGACATGGTTCATGGAGCTCATGCTGCTGCCATCAGCTCCTCCCTGGTGGATTCCCCTGAGCAGGGACCTTCTCTCCCATGTTTGGTCCCTGGATGTGAGCAGGAGGAATTTAATATTCATGAATTGGGGTTATTCCCATGGGAAGGATCCTCGGACTTGTGGCATTGGGTCTGTGCTCTCCTTCCCCCGAGAGGGCCTGGACAGAAGCTTGTCTGCATCTACACTCAAGGTGTATGTGGCCACTATTGCAGCAAACCGTGACACTTTAGATCACAGATTGGTGGGGAAGCACGATCTGGTTCTCAGATTCCTAAGAGGCGCCCGGAGGTTGAATCCTCCAAGGCTATGCCTCATCCCCACTTGGGATCTCTAAGTGGTCCTTCAGGCCTTACAGAGAGATCTGTTTGAGGCCCTTCAGTCAGTTGGACTTAGTGCCCTCTCTATGAAGACTTCCTGACTACGCTCACTTCTATCTAGAGGATAGGGGATATCCAAGCCCTTTCCGTTGACGAATCATGCCTAGAATTTGGACCAGCATACTCTCACATTGTCCTGAGACCCCTGTCTGGATATGTGCTTTTTTAGTGCCTTTCTCCTCTTTGAGGTGGTAATTTGCCTTCATTGAGTCCAGTTCAGTTCTTATGAACCCTGGACTACCTTTCCATCACTCAAGCACTCCTTGCTTGGCTGGGTTTAGCCGAGGATCTCTCTACAAGAATCCGTAATGGGGAAGTATCCCTTGATTAAACTCTTGTAATGGATTAGTGCTCCATATGTTGTGGCTCCATATGTTATGTCTGGCCGCCCCATACATTATGTGTATTAGTCCACTACCCTTCTCCTTTTTCAGGATTCAATGTTTTCCCTAGACAGACAGTCAGTCTGATGCTTTCTTCTGTGTTTGATAGCTCTCCCCGTATGTGGAGCCCACCACAGAAACCTTTCCTATGTAGTACTTCCTTTCAGTAAGTCCATAGGATGTGGTCTCCATAGTGTCCTTTACCCACTCAGGAAACGGACGCTTTCCCAATATTAACAACCAGGAATTTCAGCCGTTACTTATTCTTACTTTCTCAGAATGAGAAAAGACTCCAGCTGAGGTGACCTCTCTCTTATATGGTGGCTCTCCCAGATGTGGGAGAGTGAAGTCTTGAGTATTGGAGGGTTACGAGGAGCAGAGGTGCAACAGGTTGTGAAACGCTAGGCCTGTCAACATCTGGGGCCCATGGACTTGTAACGCAGTTCAGCAGCTGTGGCGTTTAGTATAGAGATCCCTAGTGTCAGACTTCAAAACAACGTCAAAGTGACCAACTGAAAAGGAACGTCTTGGTTATGTATGGTAACCCTCATCCCCTGATGGAGGGAACAGAGACGTTGTATCCCTTATGCCACATCTCTGAACTGACACTGAATGGGCTGAGACACTTCTCGACTTGTCAGAACAAAATGAGTGAGCAAATGCTATGTTGGCCTATTTATACCCTGATGTCCAGGGCACGGCCAGCTATGCAAATTATGCTCACCAATTTCATTGGCCTTTTCTGTCAGAGGTGTTTGGCCTCCCAAGTGCTACCCCTAGTGTCAGACTTACTATATTTCAAAAGTGTCTTTTTATTGGACACCTGGAATCATGGATGACTAAATATATTTGACAATGACATTGGTACCTGACAGCTATATACATAAATATTGATGTGACTGATCTCTTCATCTCCTCCATACATGTCTTTTCCTAAACAACTGCACCGATAATTGTCCCCTCAAAAGAGCATCAAAGATTAATTTTCTAGAATGGTTTTAAGGCTGTATTGTGGGTGGTGTTTTCGTCTCCTTTTATTTCTCTTTGATGAAGAGTCCATTTCTCATATTGCATCAGGGAAATCACTGACCCTGAGCGGGCTGTGTGTGAAATGTGATATTAGACTGTTCTCTGAGGGACCATATGTGCCTGGACTGACAGCTGAGTGACAGGGCCTGGAGGGCTCAAAACTACGGCCTGTTAAAGGCTGGAACAGCACTCTTCACTAGCCGTCACAGCCGCACTCAACCATGCAGGGAAAATTTTTTTTGGAAAGGGTTAGAAGAACTGAGTATTTTATGAGAAAGTAACAGAGGCAGAACGTTTTGTCTTCAAACTGCAAAATGTCCTAGTGAGGTGACATCCGTCTCCTAACACGGATGCTCAGGATATGCAGCACAGTTGTGGATTCCACTTAAAGGCAGAGTAAGTGATTTTTACAAAAACACTTTAGAAAATTGATTCGGGCCGAATAGCGAAACAAATTTGTAGCCAATCAGCAATAAGGGGCGTGTCTACTCGTGATGTGGAGGAGAGCGCGTTCAGTGCATGGGATGGACATTAGCCGAGCCGAGCGACAGAAAGATAGAGATGGCGGATAAAAAACAAAAGAGGAAAACGTCTGCGGAACGATAAGGCAAGAAGTAGGACCCGTGTAAATATCGGATCAGCTTTCCAGCGCTGGAGAGAACTCAAGGAGCGGAGTCCTGCGATCGTTTGTTTTTTGTTGTTTAAAAATAACAAAATCAAAAAAAGAAAATATATATATAATTACATATATATATATATATATATATATATATATCCACAAATATATATATTATATATCATAATATACTATTATATATACAGAATATATCTAGGGGGGTGAGGGGGGGGGGGGGTTAATGTCGTAGTTCCTGTAACTGTGACCTTGCCTAATGTGCCATTCAAAATCTACCAGTGACCCTAGCCCAAATATCAAAACTCAACATATGCCACTCCCATACCTAAAATACATATTTTACAGTCAATGTTATGCAAAATGAAAACCATTGTATCATAGTGATCATAAACACAGCTCAAAGGCTCCATACCAGTGGCCCTGCTTCACAAAGCGTAACATCTAGTGTTGTTTTATCATTGGTAAAATATAAAGTATTTCAATACTAGCATTTTAGTCAAATATAATTTATGCAATATGTCAAACCTTTAACACACAGAGAAAAATTAACCAGCAGAAACAGTTTAAAAGTAGCCCAATTCCATGTGAAAACCGACTTGCCAATACTGTCTGTAAAGCTTATTTGGGTTTTACAAAATTAACTTTATAATACAAAATGCTAAAAAGGGATTTTTAAAACTCTTTTTTTTGAGAAGTTTAGATGAAAGAATTAAAATATCCTTAAAATATTCCTAAATTGCTCCAAGCAATTAGATCAATGAAGATCAATAACTGCTCTCCAGTTTTTCTCCGAAATGTAACGGTATGTCATGGATAATACTTTTTAACTGTGACATTACTTTTACCTGGCATCTTTCTTCTGGTGTTTTCAGAGTTACGTCACTTTAAAGTACTAAGTTCCTGTAACTGTAACCTTTATGTTCTGCCACCTGTACATTGGAAGTGTCTTAAAGAGCGTGTCATGAGTGCGTCCTCGACAGCCGGCGCGTGACACGTCTTCTTCTTGCTTTACGGCGGATCGCAGACTTATAAGTGCATTACCGCCACCTATCTCTCAAATGAATCATTGACACTCTATCTACAATCTCAACTAGGAGTGTCAATGGTCCATTTGAGAGATAGGTGGCGGTAATGCACTTATAATTCTGCGATCCGCCGTAAAGCAAGAAGACACGCCACGCACCGGCTGTCGAGGACTCACTCAGGACAGTTCAGACATTGCAGTGCATCAGAGGTAAAAAAACTATATAAATACTGTTCTGTTTCTTGCACAGACTGATTGTTTCGTGTCTTTACACATCAATGTATCGTCACGAGCCGCTGGTTTAATTTGGTTTTGTTTGTGTATTTTTTTTTTTACTCTCAAAGCCATGAACCCATTGACTGCCATTATAAGACTGACAGACTGCAACATTTTGAGCTCAAAATCTTCGTTTGTGTT
This sequence comes from Sinocyclocheilus anophthalmus, assembly GCA_018155175.1. Classification (NCBI taxonomy): domain Eukaryota; kingdom Metazoa; phylum Chordata; class Actinopteri; order Cypriniformes; family Cyprinidae; genus Sinocyclocheilus; species Sinocyclocheilus anophthalmus. Next base: position 143,239 of record JADLZN010008525.1, on the reverse strand, counting down.
CTACTGAAGAAACAAAGTCTACATCTACAAACCTACATCTTGGATTCCCTGGGGTAAGCAGATAAACATCAATTTTTCATTTTTGGGTGAGCTATCCCTTTAAGGACTGTTCCACACATGCATGTGCAATAATTGTTTATGGTTCATTGAATAAACATGGACAGTAAAATGCAACGGTCATATACTGCATACTCATTTTATGATTACTGTATAATCAAACTATGTTGATCTAACTATGTTGACTGATTACATTAAGAAATGTTATAAGTATGCAATGTACAGGTGCTTCTCAATAAATTAGAATGTCATGGAAAGTTCATTTATTTCAGTAATTCAACTCAAATTGTTTAACTCGTGTATTAAATAAATTCAATGTAAATAGACTGAAGTAGTTTAAGTCTTTGTTTTTTTTTAATTGTGGTGATTTTGGCTCACATTTACAAAAACCCACCAATTTCACTATCTCGACAAATTAATACTCATAGACCATAAAACAAAACATTTTTAGTGAATTTTGGCCTTCTGGAAAGTATTTTCATTACTGTAGCAATGTACTCAATACTTGGTAGGGGCTCCTTTTTGCTTTAATTACTGCCTCAATTCGTCGTGGCATGGAGGTGATCAGTTTGTGCACTGCTGAGGTGGTATGGAAGCCCATGTTTCTCTGACAGTGGCCTTCAGCTCATCTGCACTTTTTTGTCTCTTGTTTCTCATTTTCCTCTTTCCTCCATTTTCAGGTCTGGTGAGTTTGCTGGCCAGTCAAGCACACCAACACCATGGTCATTTAACCAACTTTTGGTGCTTTTGGCAGTGTGGGCAGGTGCCAAATCCTGCTGGAAAATGAAATCAGCATCTTCAAAAAGCTGGTCACAGAAGAAGGCATGAAGTGCTCCAAAATTTCTTGGTAAACGGTTGCAGTGACGTTGGTTTTCGAAAAAACACAATGGACCACACCAGCAGATGACATTGCACCCCAAATCATAACAGACTGTGGAAACTTAACACTGGATTTCCAGCAACTTGGGCTATGAGCTTCTCCACGCTTCCTCCAGACTCTAGGACCTTGGTTTCCAAATGAAAAAAAAAACTTGCCCTCATCTGAAAAGAGGACTTTGGACCACTGGGCAACAGTCCAGTTCTTCTTCTCCTTAGCCCAGGTCCTTTGATGTTGTCTGTGGTTCAGGAGTGGTTTAACAAGAGGAATATGACAACTGTAGCTAAATTCCTTGATACGTCTGTGTGTGGTTGCTCTTGATGCATTGACCCCAGCCTCAGTCCAGTCCTTGTGAAGTTCACGTAATTCTTGAATCGATTTTGCTTGACATCCTCATAGCTGCGTTTCTTTCGTTTGGTTGTGCATCTTTTTCTTCCAAACTTTTTCCTTCCACTCAACTTCTGTTAACATGCTTGGATACAGCACTCTGTGAACAGCCAGCTTTTTTGGCAATGAATGTTTGTGTCTTACCCTCCTTGTGAAGGGTGTCAATGATTGTCTTCTGGACAACTGTCAGATCAGCAGTCTTTCCCCATGATTGTGTAGCCTAGTGAGCCAAAAAAAAAAAAACTCCAAACTGAGAGACCATTTTGAAGGCTCCGGAAACCTTTGCAGGTGTTTTGAGTCAATTAGCTGATTGGCATGTCACCATAATCTAATTTGTTGAGATAGTGAATTGGTGTTTTTGTTAAATGTGAGCCAAAATCATTTCACAATTAAAAGAACCAAAGACTTAACTACTTCAGTCTGTGTGCATTGAATTTATTTAATACACGAGTTTCACAATTTGAGTTGAATTACTGAAATAAATGAACTTTTCCACGACATTCTAATTTATTGAGATGCACCTGTATATGTAATCAATCTAAATAGCCCTAACTGGCCATAACTTTTTCATACAAAAAACAATACGAGATATTCAAAGTTGTCAAAATTTCCTTGTTTTCATGTGTTACAGTGAAGGATTTGAAAGACACGAATCTTCAAATATTTTAGGAATAAAATGTATAAAACCAGCCAAATGCAAAAACCTTCAGAATATAGATGAGAATAAAACTGTGAAATTTGTTGTAAGTGCTACTGAAGTTAATATTTCTGTCTCGGTGCATCAGAAATAAAGTACTTTTGATATGTATTGTAACTGAAAACTACAGATACAAATAGATAAAATTGAATAAAATAAACACTTGTGAGTGTATTTGAGCCAAATAGCCCAAAATCTCAAAACTGACCAGTGTGTGAAACAAATTTTTTTTGCCTCTATTGTCTTGCCATAAGTAAACTATTGACTAGCTGTCTGCACCCCACAAAAATAATTGGGGAAGTAAGCCCACACCAGTTTTTTTTTTTTTTTTTACTGACTTCAAGCTATATTTTTAATGATCAGCCAGTCAGAGGCCTGAATAACACCACTTTCACGTGCAACTTGGTTTATCATATTGCCTTTACCTTTAGATGTTTAACCTTTTCTGTTGTGAATGAAAAACTGTTGTCACCAACTGATACTATAAATAAAAACTTCCTCCATTCATAGTTCAAATGCCCTGGGGTCATGAAAATGATTCTGAGGAAATATAAAATATACCAGTATTTCTTCTGGATAATTATTACAAATCACCCTCCTTATACAGTATGAACACACCTCTGGGCAGGGTTTAAGCAAATGTGTAGACTAATAAATAGAACAGATGAGAACATCTTTCAGAACAGATTTCAGTCTAGTCTTGCCTGTTTTTCCCCTTTCCTTGAAGACTATGGCGTTTTATCGTACAGACTGCGTTGAGAAACCAGTTTCTAAGCTTTTTGAGAAACTTGGCCATCTGGTTGGTTCTTATCCGTTTTTTTTTTTTTTTTGTCCATTCCTCGAAATGTCCGCTGCTCTGGGAGGAGGACTGTACTTTCTCTAAGACCGCAAGAACAATGACGTTGAGAAACAGTTCACACCTATCAATGGACCTTCCAAGCAAGCCAGACATTTTGTAAAATAAACTTTTCCAAATAACGATTCGTTGTTTTCAAAACAAAGACTCTATGCTGAAGGAAACTATTCAGTGATTATATTTTCTGTTGTGGAAGGAAACATTTTAATAAGGTTCTCTGTCAAAGCCAACCAAACTCAGATAAGTTTTAAAGATATTTGTGCCAGAGAAAATAGGGACTGTGTCTCAAATCCCATATTGGACATTATTGATGATAAATTCACCAATTTATCATTATGTTTTTCTTGGCTCTACAGTAGGAGTCATTGAAGAAAGAGAAGGCGTGATCCAGCAGGCACGTGCCATCAGACTTTTCTACTTTTTGTAGGATAACAATGGAACCTCTGAATGGCTTCAACAGTTCAAAAATGTTCTATCCAAAAATAAACGCTCAGCAAAGGACTCGAGGTACTATAAGTAGCCTGTGAAGGAATTGTTCACACATGCAAATATATTGTAGACCAAATTATCTGTAAATTCAGTATACATACTGTATTTCCATATGTACTTTAAGTAGCATATATGTAGATAACTGTCTCAATCTGCAGGTGTCTCATTTTACCTCGCTCTCCAGACAAGAGGAGATAGAGAAACACACAACAGATGGCATTCCTCTCTTTTCAATAACTTACTCACTTGCAATCTCCTTCTCAGTTTTATCTTGTATGCGGTAAGCAACAGATATCACATATTCAGACACTACAGGGAGTAAACAAAGTAAAAACGAATAATAAAAAAAAAGAATAATAATATGTTCACACAGAATGAAATGTTTTAAAAATCTAAAATAGCTGAATGTTTTCTGTGAGTGTCACACTTCTCGGGAGATAAGGAGCAAGGAAACACGGAGATAACTTCAATTCACAGTCTTTAATGATCACATGGGGAACGTAGGAGACACTGGAACACAAGGAATGACGTTTGAGGACCGACAAACACTAACTGAAAGGACTGGGGCTTTTAAACACTGGGTGATTGGGAAAACACAGGTGCAAGGAATGACTAATTAAAGGGAACATGGCACACCTGGGGAGGGAAAACATAACACAAAGAGTCCAGGGGCGTGACATATCCCCCCTTCCGGAAGGTGCGTCCTCGCCGTAGAAACAACATGGGGAGGGGAGTGGGTGGGAACTAGTGACGGACGCCCGGGAGGGAGCCGGCAGACAGATTCCAGGGAGGAGACAGGAGGGACCCGGAGCAGGAAGAGCACAGCAGGACCCAGGCCACAGCCATAACAGCGGCCCACGGTGGAGCCGATGGAGGGAGGAGCCATGGAGGAGGAATGGCCACCGACTTCAGGGGGCCGACCAACGGCGGCGGAGCAGGTGGTGGAGGAGCCCGAGGCGGAGACGGAGAGCCAAACAGGCAGGGTGACGCTGAGGATCCGGAGGGCCAAGGCAGAGCAGATGGCTCCGGCGACCAAGGCGGAGGCGGAGATCTGCAGCGGAGCCGGAGCGACTGAGGACCAAGGTGGAGATGGCGGGAGGAAGGAGCCCGACGGAGCCGGTGGGACAGAGCGACGAGGTGCAGCCAGAGGAGTGGAGTCCAGAGGCGATGGCGGGTCGACGCCCGACCAAGACGGAGCCGGAGGGACGAGGGAGCCCGGTGGAGCTGATGGATCGATGGGTGACGGTGGAGGTGAGGGAGCTAGGAGCCGAGGTGGAGCCACTGGGTCTACGGGCCGAGGCAGAGTCCAGGCCTCGGAGGCTGGAGATGGAGGTGAGAGATTCTCCAGCCATGGCGATGCTGGAGGATGCTGTGGCTGGACACAGGCAATGATGGTGGGCTTGAGGGCAAGCGAGGGGCTGTCAGTTGACAGTGCGTGGAGGGGCTGGAAGCGGGTGGGAGGGCAGGCATTTCGAGGAGCGCGCCACGGGAGGCGCTCCTGAGCTTGATTCGGGGGCTGGTATCACTCACCTCTTCGTTTCTGGCACTTAGGTCTGCCATATGCAGCTCAACACTCAGTCACCGATGCAGGGGGGGAAAAACTTCTAATGGGAATGATGGTTGAAGGGTGCTCTCTTGTCCGAGTGCTTGTTTTTGTTGGAGAGTGGTGTCATGATATGGCACTCAGTCTGTTCAGTTTTGGTTCGCGTCGGGTTCAGACACTCGCGCTCCAGGTCTTCTTGTTGTGTGAATGAGTGGTCTCAAATCCTCGGGCCGTGCGCTCTTCTGTCGGCATGTGTTGTTGTGTTATTGTTTTCTGTGTTTCCTTGATCGTGTTGTTTGCATGCAGCTCGTGTTTATATCGGCTGTGTGCTTTCTTGTTATGTTTTGTCCTGGCTTGGGTTTTTTCATTGGCTGTGTGCTTTCATGTTGTCATGTTTTGTGTGAATTCGTGGCTTATGAGTGTTATCATTAGCTGAGTATTAATGTCTTGTTTTGTTCAAGCACATGGGCTTGTGATTGTTTGCTGGCCATGTGCTTGTGTTTTTGTTTTGTGTGAGCACATGGCTTTTGTTTTGTTTGTTTCTGTGTGCCATGTGCTCTCATGTGTCGATGTCTAAACATCACCCAATTTGGTTAAGTTGCCCCACCTGCTGTCCCTCATTACCCTCCTTGTTTGCTCCCTATTTATTCTCCTTGTGTTTGCAGTCCTGTGCCAGTTCATTGTCAAATGTTCCTCTGTTGTTTTATAATTGTTTTAAACTATAAATCATTTTCAAACATTTAATTTTAAAGCACAGCACTGGAACACATTTTTATCACTCGCCATGGTGGCAACTCTCAGACAGGTTATATGGATTGATATAATGGGTGGTTTTGACGTGGTGCACTGGAAATTCAAACAAGAACCAAGAAAAGCATCAGAATAGCATTTCTTTACTAAACAGCCTTTAAATGGCAGGAGGCACTGTGCATATCAAAAACAGGCAAAGCAACAAAATAATATTATTCAACATATAGATATTTTACTGAAAATATTACGTAATGGCATTGCATGTAACTAGCTACTCCTCAACACTGACATAATCCTAACCAAGAGTGTTAACAAAAGCAAATGTGAAAAAAGTATTTGCTGAACCAATCATGCCATTGTAGAGTAGCTTGCTTCTACAAGTCTTCAACTTGACCCTTATTTCATGAGATTCGTTCCCGAGCTCTCCACATCCCAAGTGCAGTCTGTACCAGGCGAGCTAAAGACTAAGTTTGCCACATCAGAAAGCCATTCATTTGGATGTATTATAAAAGCACTGAAATGTATTACATTACAAATCATGTGCTATGGTAAAAGTGTCATAATACAGTATTGTACAAGGAACCATGCAAAAATAAAACTTTATTAATCAATAATCTGCCAAATGTGGAAGCAGTTTTATTGCCTCTAGTGTTCATTTTAGCTGGAAACTGCAGTGAATTGCATCTATAGGTATGTTTTGGAGTTTTGCAAAAATGTAGGAAGAGTCATTTCTCAATGAGTGCGTTTACATGCACCCTCATAATGCGATAATAATAGGATTTTGGCACCCTATAGGCTGTTTATTAGTGGTCTCTGCTAAGAAAGCATCATTCATTCAAGCATATCATTGAGAAATTTAAGGATAAAAAAATTTACATTAAGAATTACAGACATCTGAAAAGTCAAATTAATCAAGCTTTAGATTAATCTTTAGAAGTTTAAATCTGAATGGAATGGAAATTCCACAAAAAAGATAAATTAGAAAAAAATACTTCTTTAACCAAGGCCATTTGTGTGAATGAAAGGTAAATATAAATCAGCAGCACAAGAATGTTGTCATATGACATAATAAAGGTAATGTAAATATTGCAATTTTGTAGTCTGGAATAACCCATGTAAACTCTAGATTATCAATAAACTGGGTGGTTGCTTTAGAAGCTGTGACTTCCTAATCTATAAAAAGGTGGCTATTTGCAAATATGACTGCAGGGCACTTTGCCAGATAGCTTTTGCACACAAACCTAATGTTTTACAATAGCAGATTCCAGTCATTCCCAGAACAAAACCCTTTAGAGAGTTCTGAAATATAAAAAAGTCCTAATCTGAATGTATCCTTTTTACAAATCCTTTTAAGGCAGGTCAGTTCACTCAGTGGCCAACTTGGTCAGCTATTACGTGCAAGTACAGCTCCTATCTGTTTGAATCTGCAAAGACTGATATCTCTGACTCTGTTTGTCAAGATTACTTTTATTCTAGAAGGTCACTGGTAGAAACTAGAAAGTGTAGCAGTCATTTCAGAAAGTAAGACAGAAAGTTCTGTTTGCTAAAAGACTGTTTACTAAAACAGAAATAAAAAGGCTACTAACAATTTACACTGATTGGTTCTGGTTTCCTAATGTGTACACATTCAGTGAATAGGTTGTTCAATAAAAATTAAACATATTCTACCCCCATGGCTGCCAAATGCACCTGATCAGGTTGTTTATAAGGGTCTGACACATCCCCTCTGTGGCCACACACTCCAGTCACCTCTGGTCTCGCCTGTCTTCTCCCTGCATATGATATGATGACACGCCATAAAACTCCTAAAAAAGACAGAAAAACAGAGGGGAAAAACTCTGACTCAGAGGAGTTTAGTTTTGAAAACTGCATTGAAAACTGCACCTCTATAAAGCAGTCTACACAACAGTGCCATAAGATCATTAATGCATTCATTTTGCTTTGAATGTATTATGTGAGAAGCCAATCGCCTCAGAAGCTCCTCACAACATGAAACACTGTGACAACCTATTAATGCATGCCACCACACACATACATGTCTGTTAAGAGATATATGAGATATATGTTTGTAGAAATGGTTATAGAATGTTAATTGAAATATTACTGTACATAGAAAAGGTTAGAAAGAGATTTTACAATTTAAAATCATGTTAACTTGCATTTTGTTTTTGCGTCTTGCTGCTTTACCATTGAAACAGTGAGTATTTTCATTTAACTGCACCAAGGACGCCAAAAGACAGTTTAGTTTAATGAACCTCAACAGATTTAGCCCAAATTTATGGACACAAGATCCTTTAAAAACTCAACCTTTTTGAAAATCTCTAAATTGAAAGTGTCGAAAGAGCATGTCAATGAAGGCACTGCTAAAACCATGAATTATAAAATAAAGATCAGAAATATCCAAGAAAAAAATATCCTGACCTTTTCCAGACCTGTCAGGTTAATGAAAATGTCCTTCAATCCTAAAAACATTTCTGTAGCTCAAACAGTAAAGCATGTTGCTTAGCATTGGCCATGGGTTCGACTCCCAGGGAAAGCAAGAACTTAAAATGTGTTCCCTCAATGCAATTTAAGTAGCTTTGAAAAAAAAAAAAGCATCTGTCAAATACATACATGTAAATTGCAATGCTTAATTCAAAATAAGAGTCCCTGTGAAAAATCAATACAGAAAATGTCTTCATATTAACATGGTACAATGGGCCATATTTTTTACAGAGTGTATAGGCACTGTTTATATTCATGTACAAAAATAATTTCTTAGCAAAAACAACCAGCAGCTAGTTTAGCATTTCCCTGGCCACAGACGAGCAGCTAGGGGAAATGTAACTGAGCAAATTCCATCATGCAAGAAATTATATTTTTCAATGAACAGTTTTTTTTAATAAATGAAAGCAATATAATAAATTACCTACAAAGTTTGCTCAAATTAAAGACATTTACATTAAGTTCATTTGCACACATTGTAGAAACATGCTTCTTCATTTTTGCAGCAGTTGTCATTTGAAATACTAACAAAAATGCTTTCCTCTATATTTTACCTCTCTATTTGGCTTTTTATCTATAATTATGAAACACAAAACGCTTGATTTGAATACAAGCATGTGTATTCAGACTTTTGACTCAGAACCTTCCAATTAACTATAATATATCTATATATCCCTTGTGAGACTTTCCCATGTGACAACAAGCCCCTGTTTCCCTTTTTACATAATTCATATCAGGAGCTAAGTTATGATTGGATACATAATCAGTATATTATAACAACACCAAATGATCTGGTCGGATTGAGATTTATTTATAATGTGCAAATAATTCCATTTATGAACATATGGTTCAGAGACGATGCGGAGCTATGAGGAGCTTTGGTAAGCTCGAGCCGTGTACCTCTGAAGACAGTGATGGCATCACCGATTGTTTGTTCTTACGTGCCATTTCAGTTCCTTTGGACGCTTGAGTCATTTGCGCCCCTGACGCACGCGTTTAGATTCCGCTCTGAACATCTCATTGTTTACAGATCTGGATTAAGCGCTAGTGCGGTGATGATGACTCATATTGCACCATGATTCACATCCTCACGCAGTCGCATGCGTTCATCCTGTGCGCTTCACTGCAGTATTTCCCCAGTGAGCGACAAGCAGTGCTGCGCACTCGATGTCTCCTCGAAGCAAACAGCTTGTACGTTTAATTCAAGAATTAATGCTTGATTAGTATCACAGCATTGACTTGTATTTGTATTTAAATCAGCGCAAGGGACCGTTCGCACAGGACGCATTCTTGCGTTCAAACAGCGTGGCGGAGACACGTTTTGAAACTGCTTAAAACTTGCGACGGCGTCTTAAAACGCGGCGCTGTAAGCGAGACCGCGACTCAGAGCGAGAACGCGTTCGAATGTGTCTGTGTCAATACCAAATAGACGGAACGCAACGGGATGGGAAATCACGATAATCTCGAGACTCGGTTTTTCGAGCACTATTTTAACTCGGCTGGCGTCTGAAAAAAAAAACGGAACGGGGGACACGACACGACGCAACGCTACCAAAGCCCGTCTTATACATGTCAACTATTAAAACAGCGCAACGGTGCGCAGCGGAGCCGAAGTTACGTTACGTTGGGGTTTTAAAACACGTTTTGAACAGCTGAGGGCGTCTTAACGAGACGAGCTTAGAAATAATAGCGAGACAACGGCGAAAAACATCCGTCATATTTATGTCATAGACCAACAATTAAAAAACAACGCAGACGGAAAACAAGAACGCGATCTGTTTATTATGATAAACAACCACGGCAATTCGTTTTTATTGTTACTTCTCAATACTAGCGCATTAATTGTAATAAATTAATAAACGGCGCGTTTATCTCAGCGCAACGTGTCTTTTAAACAGCGTCGCCCTGTTGACGTTTATAGCAGAGCTGTTATAAATGTACTCCTGCCCATCGAGCGTCTTTTTTACCGAAACATTAATGTGATTTATCGTCGTTTTTTTCGATGTATGTTTTTCTCCTTTCAGCACTGGATAGCGCCTTCAGTTTTACAAACACGCCCTCCGTCAAATGACTGACAGCAGAAATGGCCATACACCAATCAAGGGCACTTTCCTAAACCGTATAAGGTGATGAAGAAGACGGGATGTTAGTAGTGTTGAGAAGTCCGACTCATTTCCCCGAATCGGTTCTTTCGAACAGTTCAGTTCAATGGAGCCGATTCGTAACCCGTGAACTGGATAAGCGCTCTGACCGAACGAGTCTGTTTTGCGAAATGGTTCGTTGAAAGAACCGACTCAATGAACGATCCTACCGAATCGGACACCACTAGATGTTATAGCCGAGGCGGAATCCCGGGGCGGGGGGGGGAGTATGGGGACAGGACCCCCCATCGAGGTTGTACCCCCTAAAATATGATTAAAACATGGCTGTGTATTTAAATAACAATGTTTTATCTTTAAATAACTTTGAGGTAGTAAACAACGCAAACCGGCAAAAATGCGTTTTAGTTTGGAAACATTTGAGTCCTCCCCCTCCTTGCTCACAGGGCTTTGGGTCCAAATGCTGTTTCCTCGTTTACAAACAGTCCCTCAGTTGCGCGCAGTTTTGTCAACTTAGCAATTTTGTTGCTAAATTAAACTTTTCACACTACCCTAGCAACTTTTTCTTTTAAAAGCATCTAGCAACAAATTTAGCTATTTTTTTAAAATTTATTTGGCAGCTTTTCGCAACTTTTGATAAGTGACTAAATGGCACAATTTACCATTTAAATTACACAGAAAGAGGAAACCAAAGATGCCTAGAAGTACAAACATCACATGAATTAAGTTATTGCTATTTGCAATTGTTCAATTTGATAATAACAATAATAATTGAATAATTGTTCATTTAAGATACACTTTGTTAGTAGCTTGTACCTGTGATTGTTGATCAGTTTAGTGCCTGTAGAAAAATATGCAAAAAATTGGAAAAGGTGCTAGTACTTTCTGGACATATCGGGGGGGGGGGGGGGCCGTTTCTCCGTTGTAACCCAGAAAACACAAAATACCATGCGTAATTAAATGCAGGACAAAACCTGTGAAAAATCAATCCAGAAAAATTCCTTCAATTAACACAGTATATTTGGCATTATTTGTACTTTTCTTAGAGTGCAGCATACTAACTAACTACTAATAAACTGCTTTAAAGTATAAAACTTAAATTGTAATTGTTCAAAAATGTGTACGTTTTCGATAGTTCAATGGATTTAAAAATAGTTATTTATATTTTAACATTTTATTATGCATTTATATTATTTTACGAGCAAATCTAAATTAACATATATATAAAATATATTTTTTTGCTGAGATTTGATGCAGTGACAATTTTGCATCGTGATTACGTAATGACGTCATCACGCAATGTCATCACAGCATCATTTAGCAACTGTTAGCAACAAATCAACCTTCCTTTAGCAACCTCCCCTGAAAATTAGTTGGCAACACTGGTTGCCGAGTCCATGGTTTTCCCGCGGAACTGGGCTATGTTGCTGAAGCACCCCAATAACGTGATATGAATGCGAATTTTACTGCAGGAACCCCGCCGAAAAACATGTATTTTACCCCCAGGAATGCAATTTTAACCCCCCTCGAAATGTGACTGTGCTAGTTTTGGTCTAGTGAGCAGTGTTGGGGAAAGTTACTTTTAAAAGTAATGCATTACAATATTGCGTTACTCCATAAAAAAGTAACTAATTATGTTACTTAGTTACTTTTTATGTAATGCGTTACGTTACTTTTGCATTACTTTTAAAATCTGGACAGGGCTTGCTTGTTTGTTTTTAAAATAAAAAAGTTATATTTTTGTTAAATATAAAAGCCTTTTCACACCAAAAGTGAAATGAATGAGCCTCAGGCTGAAGGGAAAGTACATGTACGTCTGTACAGTAGAATGCAGAAGAAGACATTTCAACACACTTCAGCAATAAAAAAAGACACAAATGTTTGTCTAGAGTAATTTGTGCTTATTAGTACGGTTGAACTGGATCATCGAAGGACAGAAGCAAAGACATTGTTTTATAGAATGGGATTAAATACATAAAGTATTTTTGTGTTGTTTAACATTTAATTATTGCGGGTTTGCGTTTTATTCTGAGTTGCATTATTTTTATTCTTTTTGAGGAATATTGAATCTGTGTTTTTTGTGAGTGAGATGAATTAATGCATATTCATATTTATTTTAGAACTACAGTATCATCTTCTGATTTCAGTCACCATGGCAACACCAGAGCTGTCAATCAATAAATTGGAGAAAAAAAGTAACTTGCGTTACTTATTTGAAAAAGTAACTCAGACATTCTCTTGTAAGTTAGAAAGTAATGGGTTACTTTACTAGTTACTTCAAAAAGTAATCTGATTACGTAACTTGCGTTACTTGTAATGCGTTACCCCCAAAACTGCTAGTGAGTCTGGTGAGCAAAGTCAATAGTTGTGGAATTCGACTGTCAAGGCTCTTTTATTCACTTAAACATCGGATGAAGTGATTATTTTCTTTTTAATACAGATGATGCCAATGTATTTTTTGCTATGTTAGCAATAATAACGTTACTGCTTGACTGATGATGGTAATGTCTACAACGGAGACCGCTGCACTAATAGTAGTACTTCAAAAATTGTCCCCCCCAATTGTTAGAGCAAATTTACGCCCCTGGTTATAACAAATGGTTTCAGCCGTTCTCATGCTTTAAGACTGGAGTGGACGAAAGAGGGCGGAGTGTGTTTGTCATCCAACTGTGAAGTACTAACTCCCTACCTCCGAAAAATAGGATTTTTTTTTCTCTCTCTCTCTCTCTCTCTCTCTCTCTCCTTCGATCACGTCTGTTGTGGTCCAGCATCATATTGGGAGGAGAGCGTCGGGGATCCTGCACATCTGCTGCGCTCCTGCGAGGAGGTACAAGACCGAGCCAGCATCACTTACACAAACAACACCAATGCACATGAGAGGAAAGGGATTACCGATGCAATAACTGTCTTCTGGCCAGGAATCAGGAGTCCGTAATGCGTGAAAATCCACAGGTGAAAATGCTGTGCTGATTTGATTCAATCCAGCTGTGATTTCTCGCATCAGATTTGGTGAACTGAAGCTGGTAAGGTAAAAGAGCGGGATTGAAGGATATGGCCATAATCCGGATATCGTTACTCTTGCAAGTGGGATTTGTTATAGGATCAAATTATAGATATGTGGAACATGATCGGGACCTAAAAGCAAAGCTGCCCATTTATAATACGCACAGCAACCAGCAAGCGCACCTCCGGAAGCCCCATTCGGGTTTAGCGCAGAAGATCGAGGAACAGGTACCCCGAGTGGTGAGTGCGTTTCTGCACACGGGGGATTCCTCCACCTTAAAACACGGCAACTGCTCCAAGAGATATGAGCTGGCGGTGTTGCGGGGAAGGACGCGCGGAGACGCGCATCACTCCATGCGCAGCGTCCTGGACACGGTCCTTCACGCCACAAACTTCCTCAACATGATCCTACAAACGAACAGGTCCAGAGATCACAGCCCCAGACGCGATATGGAGTGGTACCACGCTCTGGTCAGGAGTATCCTGGAGGGCGACATCAAGATCCATCGAGCAGTGATCACCTTGAGCACCGAGTCCCCTCCTGAAGGGCCACCTGTTTACCTTCAGGCCACACGAGCAGGTGGAGAGATCATTCTCCAGGATTTATCCAACACGGCCCACCATATACTGAAGAACAGAACGGCTGATACCGAGTGGTACCATGAGCATAAAAATAAAAAGAAGACCCATCTCCAGAAACGAGTGCTGAGTCAAGATTTTGCCTCTTTTGACGCGTCTGTGCGCAGTGGAGAAAGTTATATTACCGACAAAACTCAAATTCACTGGTCAGCTCCGTATTTGGAGTGTAAAAATGGGAATTTCATTCCCAGATGGCTCGTGACACTGTCTGCTGGCTTCTATGGCCTTAAACCCAACCGGAATCCAGACTTCAGGTAACTTTGGTAACATGGATGGATTGTTCAGTTGTTCATAATGCACATTCTATGGCAAAATGTATGCCATAGAAACTATTTTTCTTGCCAAATTTCACAAACAATTATAAATAAACAGCAAGTAAAACACTGAATTAAATGTGGCATTTTAAAGTAGAATTTTCTTGTAAAACAATCTAAGAAGCTTAATTTACAACTTTGAAAAAATACATTTTTACAGTGCAGATTATCCACACAGAATATGTTATTATTATGATGATGATTATGTTCTGTTTAGTAGGAATTCGTTTTTTTTGTGAAAATTGAATAATTACTGTAGAATTAATTCAGGTTTATTTGTATAACAAAAAAAATGCATGTTTCAGTGTGCATTTCAGTGTGGGAGTATGTTGTTATCGGTTAGAGGTGAGTGCGTCAAAGCAATTTATTATAACAGAATTTCCACGTTACAGTAACAATAATAGTTTTTCATAGACTTATCGTTTATGTTTTTGTATTTAATACCACGAATGCTGTTGGTTAGTATGGCAAACCATCACTGCAGGTGTAGAGAGTGCTTCTAAAAATAGCCAGTGCTGGTTGCATAGCAAGAAACCCCTTGGCCCCCGAACGATCAGCTCGCTTCTCAATATACAACCGCGGTCATTGGAGATGTTTTGACTGACCAGGCTAACATGGTGGAGATGTTGTGTACAAGGATCCTCGACTCTGTTCAAAGATGAGTTAAGGGGTAACACTGGAGCTCAGAGACAGGAATAGGGCTGTTTCTTATTTACTAATTAATCCCACAGGCACCAGCACCATGGACTCAGGTTTTACAGCCACAATTGTACTTTAGAAAGCTGCAACCGGTCCTGTAGCTTCTTTCAGGCAAATCATTTATGTGATTGCTTTAAATGCATAGCTGGACTGTGGTATGTAACAATTCAGGGACCGAGCTCAATTTGCAGCGTGTAGCAAAATGGTGTTTCCATTGATATCTGTCATCGTCAAATTCTCCAGTCTATCGTCTAAATGAGGAAAGCCAGCGGAAGCCAGTGTCTCTCTGGGTTTGTTCAGTAGTTATGCTGTAATTTGTAACCTCTCTGCACAGGTCGATATTTGGCCAAGGCTTCGTCTTATGATGGCTTGTATCCCCTGGGTAATGAATTCCGAAACACTTGCTGGCCATGACATTAAGGTAGATCCATCTTGTTGTCTTTAGGCCCACTCTTTGCCACCTACACATATTTATAAAGGGGCAATGGAGGGGGGAAGGGGTGTTCTTTAATGTAATGTCTCCAGTCTTCCCTCCCAGGATACCTTTCAGTCAATACGATAATGAATAAATAATGAAAGATGTACAACAGCAACTAGAGGCACCTCTCATACATCTGTAGATATTTTTTAGATTCATGTTGTGTGTCGCAATGTTACATTTAGACTTCTTATTTTGATGGACAACCTGATATTTGTGTGTAGCGAAATGTCTGGGCCATGCAGGTGAAACGTTAATTACATCTAGTTGAGTCTTTCTTCACTTTGACAAGTTCTTGTGTAGCTTGAGCTAAAGGACATGCAGAGCACACGTTTGATGATTTGTAAATATAATTTTTTTTTGGAAGAAAATTTGAGCACATGCTCAATGCGAGGGTGTTGTGGCTGATTGCTAGAACATTGCTATGCGGTTGCTAAGGTGTACTACGTGTTTTTAGCACATTGCTATATGGTTGGCTAGGATTGTTTGGTGGTTTCTAGGGTATTGTTAGGTTGTTCTGAGTGGCTGCTTATTGGCCCAAGGGTCAATGATGTGATGTTCGTTATTTTGTCTGGATCTATTCAAATTTAATGTATTCAAAAATACATTCAATTGTAATTCATACATACAGTGACTTGAATAAATCTATTGCATGTTAATCATATTTAAAACATTTATTTTGATATTTTTTAGTCTGTGTGGTACAATGGTCTAATATTATAATGAAGAGTAAAATAATGAAGTCATATGGTGCAACCGACATATATAAATATATAGAAAATAAACTTAAGACAGCAATATATTTTTTTTTAAATATAACATTTTATGACAAGAAACGGTTAGTTCAAGTTGTAAAATGCCATGCTGTGCAACTCTCAAAAATGTAATATTATAGATGATATTGGATGATACTCATTTTTATAATAATTAGAATAATTAAATATAACATATATATTAATTCCAAAATACTAAGTTTATTTGTAAAATTTTTGGGGGTCTCCAAGGTTTTAATCGATTATTATAAAATTAATAGATTAATAGCATCTGAGGCCGCTGTTTGTTTTAAATCATGTGGAAAGGAGTTTGTTGATTATAAGCATCTGTCTGTTATAGGAGTAATTATCAAATGAGAAGTGCTCATGAGACAATGACACGCAGTGGCAAACCATTCTAGAAGACTGAAATTCATTTGATCTCTTGGCTCCTGATGAGCAACAATAATTGTCTGCATGGTGAAGCCTTTCTCTCACAGATGCTGCTATTTTATGTAGCCGTGCATTTATGTATTGATTTCTCTCAAGCGTAATGGGAGATTTACTTTTGAACTTTTAGAAATGCATTTCTCAGTTCTTCCTCAACTGCTACCACGTAGACCTTGATTTGCACACTGGAGTACTGTCCCCCAAAATGCTGCAGCAAATTCGGACCTTCACAGTTTTTTTAAATATCAGTGTATGGTGTAATATTAAGATTTGCCCCCTCATACGTTTAGTAATTTAGTGTACTTTCTTTACATATTTTGTATTTAAATAACTGTACATTAAATAGATCTTAAGGTACCATAGCATGCAATATTTATCTTTGTCAGGTGTGAGTGAGGGTTGGATGGAGAGAAAAGTGAACTCTATTAAGGCTGTCCAGTCTGCCAGGGGCCTCTGGGGATACACGAATCCACAATGTCCTATTATAACCCACATGGGCTGTAGGTCCTCTGCCCTACAAGCTCCTGCCAAGAGCCCAAGGGAGGCCGAGTTTGGAATAGGCCAATTACTACTGGCATGGTAGTCTTAAAGAGACAGCGCCATTTCTATAACATCATGTTTATATTTATTTTCAAGTATGGGTTTTCAAGGGGTTTCCAAGCATCAAAACAATAATACGTTTAATGAAACGTTCTTTTTTTCTATACATTTATATTTAATATTTTTCATTCATTCATTCACTAAGCACTAACTGGTATTCCATTCAGAACATAGCTAATATGAATGCGTTGGAAATGGCTACTGTTAATACCGATGTCCTATCTGACCTCTTGTCTGAACAAATCGAGTCCTTTGGGAGAAATCCGTCCATTTCCTGTGTTAGCTGGAATTAGCGTGAACACAGTTTCTTGCTGTTCTGCTCTGTTTGAATTGAATTTCAGTTTGGCATAAAAAAGGGGGAGCTCATTAAAAAGAAAACGCATGGAGACGGATTACACCTCTTTTCATCCAGCGCGAAGCTGGATCTCGCCACGAGCGCTGTTATGCTAATGTAGTCCAAAAAGAAAGGAAGACAGTTAGATAAAATTCAATTAGCCAACAAAACCTGCACAATGAAACAGGAGACTGCTATACATGCTCTCTAAAGAACAAACTGTCATTCTGCCGTGGACTTCATGAAAAATGGATGGACGAAGCGTAGAGTAATTTTTAGTATTTGTTCAGGCAGCGACAGAACCTCAGCTAGCTTCAAGGCACATGTCTATTGAACGGCAGACGGTCTTAAAAGCATCCTCTTAATAAATCAAGTGCACTGAAGCATTATGTTTTAGTATGATCTCAATGTCATGTTGTGCTTCTATTTTAAGGAAACAAAAGGAGGGAAATGCATTAGGTTGACAGGACGAGTTTTGGCTAATATGACTCAAGGCCCTGCTTGTCGTCTGTGCTGTGACACCAGGGTCATTCCATCGAGTACTGTCGGCCGTTATCAAAGCAGACAGCCCAGCGATCTTTAATGTCAGCGTCTCTTTGTGCCCTCACATTTCACCCCTTACCCCACTGCCATTACGCAACCCCATCAACAAACACTATCCCCGCAGACATTGTTCCTTTACAAGCTAAACCTAGCAATAATTTACGTTTAGTAAACTTTTTCTGTTTTCATCTGTGAAAAGATATTTACTGATATATATGACTGACAACTTAAGCAAAGGAAAATAAGTCAAATATGTGAAATTTTTATGCCATACACCACTGTGATAAAAAAAAGTGCGCTTAATTGTGTAGTGTACTTAAAGATCAGTTATTTTAATCACGTACTAGTTATTTTTTAAATTGTTGTTTCTATTTTGAAATGCACTTTGCATTTAATGTTTTTCTTGAAAATACATTTTAAAATAATGTTTTAATAATCTTTTGTCATGCATGAAAGAAGTTTACTTACTTTGCGGTCTTGACTAACATAAGCACATGCAAAGTAATAGATTATCATTTTAACTGTAGTGCTATTTGATATATTCACAGTTTTTCAGTTTATTCGGCAGTACTTGCATGAGACAATATAAGTATAAAATTATTATACTTATTCTTATTCTTATTACTCCTACTGAGGTGGGTCAGAAAAGCACTCTAGAGTTCAGCTAATTGCGTTTAATATAAATTTGAACTATAATACGCTTTCATTAAATTGCGGAAAAAATTTTCAGTTCATACTTGAGTGTTTCTTTTAAGGTATTTGTTGTAATAAGTACCAAGTATGTTAAAGTTTGATTTAAAGGTTAAAATGCATTTGAAATACACTCACTTTTGATTTTGTAGCACGGACACTAACTTCACTGCATCTGTTGTAAAAATGAATGAATTTGAATTAAATTAAATCTTTTGAATTTGAACTAAAGTGTCATATACTAATTTTATTACATAAAAATTAATTTAGCAGTTGCAGTAAAGAAGTAGGTTGCAGCCACCAAATAATTGTTTTGCAGGGTCACATTAAATGATCGTTGATTGATAATAATGCTAGCTTTGCATAGCAACTTTTAGCCTTTTAGATAATCAAACATCTGAAAATGTTAACGTCTAAATTTCCTGGATTTATTTCAGTCAGAAATATTATTAATGATCACTGACTTAATGCATATGCATTCATTTATACCACCAAAACTACGTTATTTGGGTTCAATCAGTTAGTAATTGCAGTGTAGCATTAACATTTTGTATTTTCAAAGCATGGAGCAATGAAACATCCAAAAGTAGGAGATATCTTATCTGACATCCAGCTTTAGATGGAATGCAACGTCGTCGCTTTGCTGTTCTCTCTGATCAGCTGTTTGGACATACAGGGCCCAAAATAGTCCTCAGAACACAGATCTAATTAACTGCATCGTCTGGGTGCCATCCAGCGAGGACACGTCTTATCTTATTTGGCCCAATCGCTGATATTTTGCTTCATTCCTACAAACAGGATTATACAATAAAAAGTATTTGAGGACATTACGGGATTATAATGTAACTTGGATTAAGTAGAGCAGATTGGTCTTGATCACCACTATGTGACATGGTATTACTCTTACACAAGTAGTTTGACTAACCTTTGCCAATGCCAACAATAGCCTACTAATAAATAATAATAATAATAATAATGCTTCTTATAATAATGTTTGTAAGAAGAAAATTGTACTGTAACCACTGTAATGACAGCTGTGTAATGGAGTAGATGATTCATTATGATAAAAGTGCACTTTTTCTACAAATATAGGTTAATATTGGTTTCTCATGTAAGCAATAAAGCAATAAAAAGGCACAAAATGCATCTTTTTAATCAAATCAAATGTTAAATGAATTCATCAGTCTCAAATGTAGCTTTACCAAAGGTAACACAAGTAACAAAAATTTGTTTCACTTTTGTATGTTTCTTATGTAATTCTGTGGTGCTAATCATTATTACACCTTATTTATTTTCATGTTGCAGCATTAATATTTTGTTAAATATTTAGGTCAGATACATTTTCTATGAAGTTCTATGCTTAATTATGAAACATTGGTTTATTACAGATTTCGTACTATTTTTGAAAGCTTCTTTTAAAGATATTTAGCAAGGATAGGAACATTTTAGACGTTTCTGTGACATTCTGTAATATTCTAGTGCTTTCTGGAACATTCCAGAACATCGTGGAACTAGTCATAAAAGAAAAAGAAAAAAAATCATCCAATGTACGCTTCTGAAGTTTTGGACAACTCACTTTTAGTAACTGCTTATGTTAAACTGTTGTTAACAGATAGTAGATTTTATGAGCACTGTTAATGATACACAAAAAATAATTTTCGTAGATTTCCGTATCAACCATGTCAAAAGTCATAAAGAAACGTAAAAAATAAAAGCAAAACAAAACAAAACTAAAAATTTGTTTTGCACTGTAATGTGAGAAAAAGCAAAGATAAAATATTATTTTTCTTGATTTATGGTAAATATAATGTATCAATTAGGGATGCACCATCTCTCATGTAATTGGTCAATCAGTGCTTCAACCCCAGAAATTATGTAAATATAAGAGCTTGTGAACATGCCACTTAAAGTAACATTTCCTCAGGAAAGTTATTCAGTGTTCATAGTTTGTTAGTTAGCAGTAAAAAAAAACACTATGGGAGCTTATTTATGGTTAACTATTTATGTGTGTTTAAGTGTATCATGTTTTTATGCAAATTACCTGTGTAATTGAAACGTTTGGATACAACTCTTTTTGAGACGATGCAAATAAATGATAATGATTAGCCTATTATATCTAAAAATGAATAGCATTTGAATATAAAAGTTATTGCAATAGTTTTTTTTTCCCCTTAAGAAAAAACTGACATGCAGACCTACCTAAAATACACAATTTATATATAATCAATATTTATATACAAATTAATCTGTATTGAATTGCATTGTGTAAATCTGTATACCATGATATTTTCTAAAATGATTACCATACTGTATGTACTGTAGCATAAGCATTCAACAGCATAAAAAATTGCAAGCAGACATTACCATAAAACTATTTATTTATTTATTTGATTTGTTGTTTATGTCGTGTTTATTTGTATGTTTCATGTCTAGTGCAGTGGTTGCCAAAAATTTCTAATTTATATATATACTATATTAAAATAATAAATTAATAAATATAGTGCGTTTAATAAATTGATAACAATTTGTTGAAAAAGAAAAAAAATAATGAAGAGTCCTATTTTTCTATCTTTTTGTAAAGTATAAAAAATAAATTACAACATTTTATGTATTACGTCTTTACTCTATAATGTGTTAGCCAAGCAAGCTAACGTGCTCTGAGAAGTCAGGGAAAATTGTTGACAATTATGTTGTGCATTTTAACAAGATATAGATGTCTTGGTTGAACATTGTCGATTAAGATACAAAACAAATCTCAACAGATCTGGCCAGATCTCGTTTCAATCTCAGGGAAGACTGAAATACAATCCAATGTCACATAGTCTGCCACAGTAATTACAGTCAATTTATACTAATCCCAATAATCATCAGACCTTTCATCGTCAAGGCAAAATGATGGCACTGTTACCAATCCACTTTCTGTCTTGCGAGTTAACAACAGCAATACAGAGCCATAGGTCCTATTTGACCTTAGATGAAGGTTGTGGTGCTCCGACGCTTGATGAACACGGCCTCTAAAATTAGCACACTTGCTTGGCCAAGGCTTCAATTAAGGCAAGCAGAGACTGTTCCATGACTGCACCTTCTGTGTCTGTCTGAGAGGAAGAAAGAGAAAAAGACAGGAAACGGATATAGTCGCAGAGAGAAACAGAGAGATCTGTGTTACCTCGGGCAGTCCTCCTCCTCAGTGTTTTCTGATCTATGCCTGCAGGACCAGCGTTCACCACAGTATAGCTTATAATGTTTTTCACCTGCAGTACATGAGAAAGATGGAGTCTAGAGGATTATTAGCATCATTCTCATATGCCTTTGATACTATATATCCACATCGACTTACTTCCTTAACCTCCACAGACCACAGCATCGATACGATTTATGGAATTTACATGAATGGTTTCAGGAAACAACTGGTTATATAAATCATCATATTTATGCATATTTTGATTTAGTATTTGATATGTAGCATCTTCCATATCAAATTGTTATCGGAATAGTTCACCCTCAGGAGATCCAGGAGATGATTTCTTCATCGCAACAGATTTGGAGAAATTTAGCATTGCATCACTGCACCTAATGGATGCTCTGCAGTGAATGGGTGCCGTCAGAATGAGAGTCCAAACAGCTGATAGAAACATCATAATAATCCAAAAGTAATCCACACCACTCCAGCCCATCAATTAATGTATTTTGATGTGAAAAATTAAACATAATTGCATCTGACATCGTTAATGATTTAAAAGGTTTATTATATTTATTTTTGAATGAATGAACAAAAGACAAAATATATGTTAGAAAGTGAGGTAAAAATAATGTAATATTAGTATGTTATTATTTACCGGTCAATTGGAATATTGCTCAGTTTTACCTGAAGGCATCAACAATGGCTTAAATGAGCAATCAGCATGGAAATGTGTGTTTGTTAAAAGTAATATATAAGTATAATAATGTCATTAAATGAAAATATAATACAATACAACATGTTCAATTTACAAACACGTTACCTCCCCCTTGACTCAGTTCCAAACACCGACAACCTTGTCCAGAGGTCATCAATTAGCAGACTGTAATTTGTTCCACCAAGACAAGCAAATAATTGATCTTAAATTCATATAATTATAAACAGAAAAAAAGGAATTTATACAATGAAAGGAGTTTAGTTATCTGTCTCACTAAGGGTTTGCAAGGCATCATACAATAAAGATAATTCATAAAGCAGCTGTATTTGGAAAATATGGAAACTTATTTGTTATTCTATAACAGAGAAATTGGCAGTCTCTGAGAGATTTTGGATTACATATATGATTTATTGCTGAGAAATTAGATACTTTTCTGAAGAAATCGTGAGTGGTGCCTTTGCAAACCACAATATCGTGCTGGTGGTTGCTTACTGGTGAAAGCTCTTGTTTCTTATTCAGACCCTGTTCCATTTATAACGTAGCCTATTTACAGTACATTTTCATGAATTTTGTGTCCCAAATTAAATACAATGCACTTATTGTATGCATTAGTGTATGAATTATATGAAGCTATTTTGTCATCCAACATCAGAGTATAATAGCCTGTCCCATTCCGGTACACAATTAAAGCTGCAACAGGAATCAAGCCATGGCACAGTATCTTAATTTATGCTTTTTCTTAAGTGGCACCTACTGCCTGAGAGTGATTTGCATATGTATTCAGCCCATCTGAACAGACAGATCGCATGCGCAAATCGAACCAAGTTCATATTGGTGTAAACTGGCCTTTAGATCACATGGGCATCTGTGTTTCATAATGTGATTTCTCTCAACTGAGACTGGGATGTTGCACAAGCCGGTTCTTAATGTTCCAGCACACTGACAGCAGATGTGAGAATGCTGGTGCAGACAGCTGTGATGAGAAATAAAAATAAACATGCTGAAGAGAAATGCCATTAAAGATCATTCAGTGTCAGTCAACTTCATTCTTTGAGTTCTTAACTCAAAACTCCATTCAGCCAAATGATGAAGCCATAAAAAATACTTTATCAGGCTGTACTGAATAGGACCATTGCTATATACAGTATATATATATATATATATATATATATTATATATAATATATATATATATATACACATTATACAGTATATACAGGATGCTGCCTCTCTATGAAGAGAAGACTATTACACATTGTATGTCTGTAAGGTTCTGGAGGATTTGATATCCTTTTCTTCCCTTTATAAGTGCTGATGAGAATGCAAAACGTTCCTCTCTTCTGCTTACTAAAAGGAAGGCCAGACGGAATAAAGAGTGTATTGATCATCTTATTGGAGGGATTTGTTGTTATCTGGGTAAAAAATATCAATACGGAAAATGCGAAGTCGTAATGGATCCGTGTAGACACACATCCACATTGGCTGTTATGTCACTTAGAACAAAGATACAATGTAGGATTTGAATAGACTTGTCAATCAATTCATTTTCTGCTTAGCAATCAAAGCTGAAGAATCCTTTTAGCACACTTTTAGCATTAAATGTACATGTGTGAAGTACTGTAAGTGTATATTTAAAGTGCCAGTGTTTTACTTAAAAGCGTTTAAAGAAAAGTTCAGCTTTTTGCAGTTATCAATAGATTAATTTCTCTTTTTCTCTTGTGCTCTATAATATCATATAGGGGTGTTGTTCGTGTGGACGTCAGCCTGCAGGATGTGGATATTGATCAGTGCTCTGCAGATGGCTCGTTTGCAGATGCCTGGCCACACAGGTGCAACATCACCACTATGGAGGTGAGTCCAACTTCAAGCTTTTGCTTCAGTGTCATGATTGCAAACACCAAAGTTTTGTCTTATTTAATAAATTCCAGGAGACCAGTCACACTTCAGTGGACTAAAAATATAAATAGAATATAACATTAAAGGAAAAGTACATGTGACAGCCTTTGTGAAAAAATAATAAAAAGTATAATATCTAAAAATTATAATATAGATATTATAATAAAATAAAAGGCCACTTATGTTTAAAAAGTTTAAACTTTCATGACAGTGGGTCTTTTTTTTTTTTTTTTACACTTAAAGGGATAATTCTGGGATAAATTCTTGTCCTTATAACCAGCATGTCTTTCCAAAAACCATAAGACCTTGGTCCTCTTTGGAACACAAATTTAAGAATTTTTGATGAAATTTCAAGAGCTTTCTGACCTGTACTTAGTATAGTAATGCCAAATTAAAAAACAAATTGCTTTTAAAAATAATGTTTGATAATATTTTGTTAAGCTTAAGTTAGATACATGTATTTTGAGTGTGGTGACTAACATACAAAGCACATGTTAACTGTAGTGTGCTATTTGATATTCAGTATTTTAAACACACTAAATTCCAAACATATAATTACAAATATACATGACACGTTTCAATAGAAATTACAATGGTATATACAGTATATATTTAGGCTATAATATATAATATTATATTATATATATAATATATATATATATAGTTATATCCTATATTAGGTATATATATATATAGTTTCTTAGTTTTATATAAATGTTGGCAGTTTGGCAGTATTCACATAATAGTAAATAATGAAATTACATAAAAGTCACTCTAACGTTCAGCTAAAATTGCATTTATATATAAATGTAAACTATTTAAAAACTATAATTTACATTTCATGGAATGCCGTTAGTAAGTGTCTTAAAAAACAATATATTCAGGTCTTTAAGAAAGTAAGAAAAAAAAAGCACACTCAAAAACTATGGCTGATATATTATATTATATTATTAAAAAATATCCTACTTTTTTTCACATAAAGTCAAGCACCAAATTGTCAACAAAAGTTATATGATAGCTTCTAAACAGCTCAAAACTAAAAAAAGCCCTAAAATGAAGTTATATGTAGTAAAAAATGGTGTGTCGATGCCATTAATGCTAAAAGGCATCGATGATATATTTACTGCTTTGATTCTGCATTTTTATGCCAGTTTCATCATGAGACAAACAGAAACCAACGTTGTTTGACATCATTGACATCAAGTAAATGATGTTAGAATGTTTATTTTTGGATGAACTATTTCTTTAATATCCCCGGTTTGCTGCAGAACATACATAATTTGAACTTTTCAGGACCTCTTACAAAGAAGTAAAAAAAAATCACATCATTGCAGAGCAGCATGCCAGCTCACATTGTGATTTCCGCTCTTGATTCATGGCGTTCATCCTGCTGTTATTTTGAATAACAAAAGACATTTTTATATATATCTTTGACCTTCTGGCTCAACAGTGAATGCTTTTGCTTTGTCTTAATGCTGTTAACCTGATGCTTGGAGGATTGCAGTTATAAAGAGAATAGATTTTTAAGGTCTGGCTCCTTCATAATGGATGTGATGTAATAGATTGCACAGGGTGCACTGAATAATTGAGAATGCTCTTTGTGTGCTCAGCCTCCTGATGGACACTGCACAGTGTGCGTGTGCGAGACACAGTCGAGCATACCGCACATAGCGACACAGCATCTTCACTATATTATGCAATTGAATCTGTGACATCTCTGTCATAATAGCTTTCATCCACCCCTAGTAACACAGGTCTGTTGATGGTGACGCTGACTATAAATAGAGCTCAAAACCAGTAGTGTAATGTAACGAAGTAATAATACTTAATTACAGTACTTAAGTATTTTTTGGGAGTATCTGTACTTTACTTGAGTTTTTATATTGCTTTTACTCCACTACATTTCCTAATTAAAATGTATACTTTTACTCCGATACATTTCCCGAAGCATATTCGTTACTTGCTACAAAATAGTCAGAAGTCAGAAGAACACAAACTGCAGGAAAGCAGGTTTGATGAATCAGTGGTCTGGCGCTTGCCCGTTAGACTCCTAAAACACCTTTGCTAATGTGCAAACAAGATGATTTCATTTTCCACTCAAGTCGAGTCTGGGGTGTGCGATACAGCATCGTCTGCGATAATGTGGTAAGGGTTGTTGTAATGATGTGCGATCTGACATTGAGTAGGCTTTATCACCAAATCACACACAGAGTGCAGGCATATTGATTTATTAGTCTATTAAAACTCAAAAATTCAAGGCATTCTAAATTGTAGAAGGCACTACAGGGTATACAGAATTGTATACGTATGCTTATATATGCTTTTATATTTATAAATTTAATATAGTTCAACTAATCTATATGACACAAAGAGTTACAAAGAGTACCGTTTTTCTGCAGATATCAGCATGAACACAGTAAAATGCTTTGTTTCTGAATGAATCCGTCGTTTGAATGAATCGGTTGAATCTCAATGTCTCACTCATTAACAGTCACTTGCTGTCACCTACTAAATATCAGTATTCAACGTTTTATGTTAAAAACAAAACATTAGGCCTTTTTACATTAGGCCATTAGGCCATTTATGCATCTGTAACTGCAGTTTAAATGCATCCAAGTCCCTCTGAGTTAAAACTGGTAAAATTAGGGCTGCAACAACGAATCAATTATCAATCGGGTATTATTGATTATGAAAATCATCGACAACGATTCCCATTATCGATTAGTCGGGTCTGCCCACAGTGCACGTCCAACTTCAGCTGGTCACGTCAAATTCCAGCACTGAATTACATATTTTTATGGACAAAATGCTTCTAAAAATAGTGGAGGAAACAGAATGAGATGCTGCGGGAGAGTTACGTGATCCAAGCTGCCCAAAACATGAGAATTCTTTATTTTAAGCTTTAAGCTAATGCATTAGCGTAATGGCTTGCCCAGGCGCTTTGGCAGATGTGTGCGTCCTCAGCGTAAAAACTTTCAGTTTATGGTCATATCCTTATGTGTAAATGCCACAAATTCACATGAGCATTTCCATTTTTGCATAATGGTCCATCCTGACAGTCTGTGTTAAGTTTGAATCTTTACTGAATTAGCGGCGGGCGAGTGCACACGCGTCAGACAGACGGAAAAGAGAGGCAATTAATAATCAGCGCAAAAACATTCATTGTGCTGAAATATCTGTTGTTGAAAGTTAAATCGAGGTTTAAAGGTCAACATGCATTGTGAGTATTTTATGAGAGTAGGAACTGTAAGGGATAAAAAATAAACGCTTCATATACCCCAAGTCCAGGATTAAGGAATGCCAGTAAGACGTGACTGTGTTCAGAGTAAATGTGTGTTCCTGCAGAACATTACTCTTACCTATTGGTTACAAACTGAGTTTGTGATTTTATTCGTCTTTATTATTTTAATTTTTAATGCAGAGATTTTAACTATATACATATATAACTATATACAATGCTTAAATTTATTAAAACAAATGTATGTAAGGTTTTTAACAAATTATGGTTTGTGCCACTGCTGCTCTAAACTAACAGTACTGGGGATTAGTAAAATCATTTTTTAGCTTTCTGTATTGGTTAGTCCTCCAATATGTGTAAGCTCTTTAGTAACAGTAGTAGGCTATTTCTAATGCTATAATATAATTATTGCTGTTATCTATGAAAGAAAGACAGATACCTTTATAGTGTTTTTTTCTTCAGATACCCAATTACAGTCAAAAAATACTTAATGCCAGCAAAAATGCAAGCTGTTATGAAGGGCATAGGATGCCTTTTTATGTGAATAAATACTATTTAGTTTTTACGGGTTGTTGTTTGCCCAATAAATGGCAATAACATTTTTAGATTTAAACAAATTTTTTGACAAATTCATAAAATTCTAAAATGTGTTTTCTCTATATGGCAGGTGGTCTTTAAATTGTTTAGCACTGTATGTTTTCATTAGGCATTCAGTTGTAACGTGGGTTTGAAGGACATTGGTCAGAATGTGAAATAGTGTTTTTTGTCAATAAAATTAAAACGAATTAAAAAAAAAATCCGTTTAATCGAAAAAATAATTGACAATAATCGATTACCAAAATAATCGTTAGTTGCAGCCCTAGTGTAAATAAATCTAAATGCTATTTCAGATGCAGATTCAGATGGACACTAAGTACCAGATGAAGTGCTTCTAATTCTTACCCAAAAATACAAAATGGAAGAAAGAGTTCAAACTGAACACAAAATTCTTGCTACTCAAGCTGTGACTTAGTTGTAACATTCTTATATATATTTATTTGATGCTTTTCCATTTTGCAATTTACTTGTACTTTACTTTCAATACGTAAGTACGTTTAAGATGAAAAAAAATACTTTTCCTACTTAAGTACAATAATATCAATACGTTAAGAATTAATCAAAGTAATTGTCTTAAACGGTGACTTCAACTTCTACCGAAGTCATTTTCTGGTAATATATCTGTACTTTTACTTGAGTATGGCTTTCAGGTACTTTATACACCACTGCTCAAAACTGCATTGCAATCAGGAGTTTTAATGTAATGTGATATAGCGGCTTCGTAGCAGAGGGCCTCTCGTATGCAAAAAAGCTGTAATTCACTCTCATTATCTCGGATGTCTGACGCTGAAACTGCAGCCCACATGTCACTGAACCTGTTTAAGCCAAACCAGAGATTTGCGAGTTCATAAGACCAAGAATATCATTAGCAAAGACTTCCGGAATGTGTAATCCGGTACTGCATATGCATTTAGCCATTGTGGTTGAAGGTTTGGTTTTGGTTTGACTGTGGATGCTAAAACATCCTACTGTGTAAGACAAGCATCAATCATACTTAGGGTCAGTGCAAATTCTAACCCTCAGTATTAAGCTTTGATGTGTAGCGTTCATGCATAACCCATGACCTTGTTAGCTCTACAGGAGTGCAGTCCTTTGGTAACCTTCCAGAAGCATTGAAACATCAAGAACACAGCTGGAGCCATTGGAGAGACCAGTATAAACAATGACCAGGAGTTGAGTTTCAGTCAATTGAGAGAGTGTACTGAAGACGGTGGTCTCAGCACTTCCAATGGAAGAAGTCAAAGTCAGCAATACAGCAATGATCAAAGAATACTTAAAATGAGAGACATTTTGATCATCATTAGCTGTGTTTCCATCACCCTGTTTTTATGCACATTTTGAAGTATCGCATCAGAAACGAGTGATGGGAACACCAAATTTAGAATAAAAATCCCTTAATTCACAAAAACGTTTTTACGCTCGCTTGAGGTGGATTTTGACTTGTGCGAAAAAGGGTTAATGCGAATAATGGGAGATGGAAACGCATTTTGCGAATAAATCCAGCATGAGCGTTCAAAAAAGTAATGTGACTTTGCGCTATGGGACGACAAAACCTGACTAACCAGCGGACCGATCTTGTTCCACAGCATCTGAAATGTTGTTATGGTCATTTGAACTGGTACACGACTACGTTCCCAAACAGCAGGCATCCACCTCCTAAAGCAATGATCGCATTTATTTTGTTTCGTCTGCTCGCTCTGAGGCGCAAGTAATTTATTATATATGAAAATTATTATATTCAGTGGCTTCTCCTACTTGTCTTAGCGATATATAGTGCCAGTTTACCATTTTACCAATTTTGTTCTCTTAGACTCTTTGGATAGAAACGGTGCTTATTCGCAAATGTTTTATGCGATAATTTCAATTTTGCGCATAAAATAAATTCGCAACTTAGGATGAAAACCCGGCTATTGACACACTGTGTTCTTCAATCTGTCATAGGTTGGTCAGAGGTTAGTCTTAAATCCATGAAGATTTTTCTTTCTTTCTGACATCTCTAAAGTTGTGTGGTCTCTCATAACAGCAAGCAACCTCTGTGATTTATCCAATTCAAATTTTTGTCAGGATCTCACTAAAACACAGGTCTCGGCTTT
This sequence comes from Sinocyclocheilus anophthalmus, assembly GCA_018155175.1. Lineage (NCBI taxonomy): Eukaryota > Metazoa > Chordata > Actinopteri > Cypriniformes > Cyprinidae > Sinocyclocheilus > Sinocyclocheilus anophthalmus. Next base: position 112,779 of record JADLZN010008525.1, on the reverse strand, counting down.
CTAGAATAGCAGCCAATGGAGCTGTTAAAGGGATGGCTCACCCAAAAATGAAAATATAGTTATCTGTCAAGTTTCATAAAAAATATCTCTTTGTGAACTCAAAAATAAAAGGAGGTGAGTAATAGGGTGGATAATGAAATGAGATTGAGTAAATAATGACGAATTTTCATTTTTGGATGAACTATCCCATTAATCCTAAAAAGAGTTTAGGATTAAAAAGAGAACGCATACAGTATGTGTTAATGGAAATATACATTATTGACCTTTATAATTGCAAGCATAGTTTCTCTTTAAGAACTGGTAGTAAAAAAGAGATCCTTCAGACCCTTCAAATCACACATCTTCTGAAAATGTAAAACTATTGTGTCATTTGTGGTTTTTATGTGCTGTACACCCAACCAGACAAGAGTAAACAGCTCATCCTCTAGTGTTTGTAGAGTTAGTCACACAATCAGGTCAAAATTAGACAAGACAGACAAAGATTTGCCAGGGTATAAATAGTCTGTGGAAAAGCAGACAAACATGGATGATTCAAAGACACGCACACATTTTCTGTTTGGACTGTTTGGGTGAAATAGCTGTGCTATTTTCAGCGGCACTTTGAATTGATTCTTTCTTGGTGAGCCACACTCCTGCTGGTTTTGCATTGATCATATGCTGCTGTTATTACTACTTTTAAGCCACTGAACTTAACAGATGAGCCTGTGTGTTTGAACCCCCTCTGAAGTTTGATATTTAGAAATACATCCACCGGTGGAGTAATTACTTTTCCTTCCGTTTATGTCTCTGTGTAGGTTGTGTTAAAGAAAAAAAGATTTAGTGTGAGATGAAATATCCGTTGAACTCACTCGCTGTATGACAGGGATTTATGGTTTCGATAGGCTGCGGTACTAATGAGGAAACGAGGCCGAGAGAGGCTCAGAGGAAGTGGCATTAAAGAGAGCCATCGTTTATAACCTTGTGCCTCTGCAGGCCTGATATTCCTTACAAGAATCACAGTATGGACGTTATGAAGAAACTATGCTTCCTTATGAAATTCTGCTCTAAAAGTAGAAGCACAGATTGAGTTTGCTCATTTATAAAGGACGCATGTAGGAATAATTTCTCAGGTTTCAAAGAGGCAGGAAGAAGTGTTTTTTTAAAAGTAGATCAAAGTAGATAAAAAATGTGAGTGGGTCTTGCAAAACTTGCCCTCACAATAACACGATAGGGTGTTTACGATGGTTGCCTCAAGATGCAGTCTCATTTGGGTAATTATGTGTCAAAATCAACAAAATTTCAGAAATTTCCCTGGCTCAAATTTTGTATTTTGTTCATTTTAAAATGACAAACATAAATAGCGATGAAAGCCAAAATATAAAATGTCATGGATGAATATTTACAGAGTAATCCACTATTTTGTAGAGGGGGTTTTCACAGTTTTCACCTGAGATTTGGAGCCAAATTACAGGGGGATAAAAATGACTTCAGAAAGAAGGCAGCGTCAATATGGTGTTTTTTACACTGATTGGTAGGTCTATTAGTAAAATCAGTTGACTAGCAATATTTGTTGCATTGTATGTTAACGGTGAAATCCCTATATCTCTGAAAATAGATTGTATAGGGCCTTAAAAAATGAAGATACCAAAAGAAGTTCAAAAACAGGAAAAAGTGTTTTATTTTATTAAATTTTTTCTCCAAAGTTTGTATGCCTATAACTAGTGTTGCTTTCGTCAACGAAAATTATGACTAAATATCGTCGTCAACGAACCTTTATCACGTGACGAAAACGAGACGAGACGCAACGAAAATGCTGGTCATGTGACGATGACTATAATTAAATGTATAATGCAATATTGTTGACGAATAAAAACGAGACTAAATGTGGTTTACAAAATAAAAACTATGCTAAAATGTCTCTTCATTTTCGTTGACCAAAACGAGACGAAACGAAATGTTATAACGATATTTCGTCTAGTTTAGTCGCGTTATTATTATTATTTTGCAGTATTTCTGTTTCCTGTGTCTCACTTCAGGGGCTGCATCAGATCGCACTGCGCAGACGCAGGTGACGTCACTTCCTCAAGCCCCACTCGCGGCATTATTTAGAAACACTGCATCTATTATATAATATCCATTTCTAATGTCGCCAATAATTAGAGATGCACTGAAATTCCGGCTGCCGAAAATTAGTTCACCGCTCAGGATTCACTTTCACGTGGTGTGACGCTCTATGCGTGTGTGTGCTCCGCTCAGTCGCTCACGGCCCATGTGAGTGCTCCATTCATATACCGTTCATGCTCATTGGAACAGCAAAGTCCACTCAAAAATCAAGCTGACAGGAAACATCGATGTAGTACAGTATTGTTTCTGTCTGCAATAGCCCTACTGTGCTGTAACAAGGTGTGGTAAATGGGCAACTCTGGTAACGCTGCCCTCTCATTTATTGATCTGCTAACCGTTATGCTCATGTGTCCTCTGATAATAATAGCTTTCTAGGATTAAACATTATTTGGATAATTGGTAAATCTTTTAATAGCCCTACTGTGTGTTAGACCTACCCGAAAAACTAAAAAGCAATTTATTTAATTTGTAGGCCTATCGTGATTTTTTTTTATTTGTGCTATCATTAGTAATTTCTTTATTTATTCTTATTTTATTATTAACTGCTTAGCCTCCTTGTCATTTTTTATTCAATTCAAAGTATCTCGTGCTACTGCAACAAAATTAACCAGCTGTAAAATCAAAAATACACTGAGTGAGCAAAACTTTTTTAAATTACCATTATAACTAGCTATCTCACAATGTTTACATATGAATAAAAGCCTACATTAAAATCTGTCATATAAATTGGTCTCTTCATTAGAAATTCAATGGTGGCAAAAAATGATTGCCACCATTGATAGACACATTTTTTTTATAATATTAAAAATATCTGTATGACATTATATTCTGCAGTTCTTCCCTGTTGTACCGAATATCTATACTTTTCAAATGATCATATCAAAGTTAGAAATTCAAATATTGTGACAAAATTAATTTTGTAGGGTGCCACAAATTTGTTAAAATTTCCAAAGGGTGCCGCGACTAAAGAAAAGGTTGGGAAACAACACTGATGTAGAGACGAAAAAAACAAACAAAGTTAAGTCTGATGACACAGAGAAAGGGACCGATTCGGCAAGCCGGGGGTTCGTCTTATTTAAATTTATGTGGGTACTTTAAATGTTGGGTTGGTAAACTAAATGTTGCAGATTCAATCAGATGCGGTTCTGCCGTGTCTGGAATGGATGTATTCTTGAGTCTATTAGGTAACAATAATATAATAAGATAACATTGTTTGAAATGGGTTTGGCTAAAATAAAATTTTGTTTCGTCTATACTGCTAGGTACTTATACTATATTGACTGGTTTAAATAGAATTGCATTTCTAAAAAGATACATATAGATAAAATACAATTTTCATTGACTAAAATTAGACTAAAATGTCATCAGTTTTCGTCGACTAAAACTAGACTAAAATAGTCATGGATAATTCTGACTAAAATAAGACTAAAATGCTCAGACTTTTAGTTGACTAAAACTTGACTAGACTAAAAAGAGTATGAACGTGACTAAAACTAATAAAAACTCAAATGACAGCTTCACACAAAGACTAGACTAAAACTAAAATTAAAACAGGCCGCCAAAAACAACACTACCAAACTCAAGGAAGATAAAATATTTAAGGGTCTTAAACTTAGGGGTCTTAACTTTTTTTTTTGTTGGTATGTTCATGTTGTGATAGAGGAAAAAACAATACATTATTTGTTCTTCAGACATTTCTTAAAGGTCCACTGAAGTGTCTTGAAACAGCTTTTATGCAATGTGTTAATGCCATTTCAACTGAAACAGAAAGACAGGGCAGGACATATCAAGCAGTCCTGATCATAATCATGCTGAGGATGTGTAGTTTGAAAAGCATGTATGTTGGTTTATGGCACCGGTGTTACCTCTTCTACTCGTCAGTGCTGTTTCTAATGCTTTGTCTGTCTAACCGTTTCTCCTCCTAATCTCTTCCATATTGCTTTAAAATAAAGCATTCTGTGTAGAATTCAAATGTGTCCAATACGCTTTGTGGTCTATGCCGACTTGCATCCTCTCTGTGCTATCATGTCTCTGCACCGGAGCTAACTGTGTGACATGCGAAACCAGACTATATTTGGCCCAATGGAAATAATATTGTTCCTTATACCCTATATATTGAATGCTCATATCTTCTAAATGTGAATTTTGTCATTGTTTTGGAGCACACTAGCTTATAGATAACCTAACATATTGATACTGCCTTTTTAAAATATTTTGTACTGTTCTCTGAGGTCCACTTATAGTGTTATCAAGATTTTTACATAAAAAACATCACAGTTTTGAAGTATTAGGCTATTTTCTGTCCTGTTTTAACCCCCCCCCCATCAGAACGCTCTATTTGAATTGGCGTGGCAGGTTGTAGAGTCAAGTCAAGTCACCTTTATTTTTACTTTTAACAGTACAGACGGTGTCAAAGCAGCTTTACAGTATCAAATAGGAAAATAGTGTGTCAATAATGCAAAAGGACAATAGTAAACACTAAATTTTCAGTTAAAGGCAGTTCATCATTGAATTCAGTATGTCATGTCCAGCTTCAATTTATTTTAAATAGTAGGCTATCTGGTGCAATAAGTGACGATATCGCTGGAAAGTAAGTGTACCTAACTAAGCAAAAACAAGAGGCGTCAGGCGCCACAAAGGAACCAAAACGCCATCGGTGATAGAATGGAAAAAAAAAACCTTGGGAGAAACCAGGCTCAACCGGGGGGCAGATCTCCTCTGGCCAGACGGACCAGCAGGTTGTTCCATCCTGCAGAAAAGGTCAGATGTGCAGAGATAATCTGTCCTGTGGGTCATGTCCGATGGACCGTCTAAGTGCGAGGTTCCTCACTGGGGATCTGTCTATGGGGACTCATATATGGTTGTAATGGTCTACGCTTGACAGTAAGGGCTTGAGAGGGTCATCTCGGGTGCTGATCCCAACATCTGATATGGATACCGTCTGGATCCGGGTGGACTGCAGTGACCATTGATCTGGATACAAGACTGGAATCTGGTGGCCCTACAGTGACCTCAGGAATAAGAAAGAAAGAGACTAATTTAGTGTAAAGCAATTCTTTTTACGATGTAACAAGTAAATCGGGTTTTATGGAAAGTGTTCCCGGTTCCGGTTGCTCTAGTTGATGCAGCCTAAAAATCCTTTAATGGATTTTAATATTAGAAATGTGTTAGTGTGTTGTGTATGCCAGGTTAAAGAGATGGGACTTAAATCTAGTTTTAAACTGACCGAGTGTGTCTGCCTCCCAAACAATGTAAGGTAGGTTATTCCAGAGTTCGGGCGCTAAATAGGAAAAGGATCTTCCACCCACAATTGATTTTGATATTCTAGGTATTATCAAAAATGGCCAGAGTTTTGAGATCACAGCAGACGTGAAGGACTATAAAGCGATATGAGCTCACTCAAGTACTGAGGAACTAAACCATTCAGGTCTTTATAAGTAATTAGCAAGATTTAAAAATCTATACGATGTTTAATAGGGAGCCAGTGCAGTGTTGACAGAACCGAGCTAATATGGTCATACTTCCTGGTTCTAGTAAGGGAATCTAGCTGCTGCATTGTGGACCAGTGTGGAGTTGAAAACAACCCACCCAAAAAAAGCATACAATAATCTAACCTGAGGCAGACGCTGAAAAAATATTAACGGTTCTGCATTGTGAAAGTGAGAGCATAGGTCGAAATCTAGAAAAAAGTGGCTTTCAAAGGAAAGATTGCTATCAAAAAGCACACCTAGGTTCCTAACTGATGAAGAAATGACAGAGCAGCCATCAAGTGTTAGACAGTGTTCTAGGTTATTACATTCGGAGGTTTTAGGTCCGATAATTAACACCTCTGTTTTTTTTCTTCCGAATTTAGCTGTAAGAAATTACTCGTCATCCAGTTTATTATATCGACTATGCATTCTATTAGTTTTTCTAATTGATATGTTTCGCCGGGCCGTGAAGAAATATAGAGCTGAGTATCATCAGCATAACAGTGAAAGCTAAAACCATGTTTCCTAATGATATCTCCCAAGGGTAACATGTAAAGCCTGAAAAGTAACGACCCTAGTACTGAGCCTTGAGGTACTACATACTGCACTTGTGATCGATATGATAACTCTTCATTCACTACTACGAATTGATGGCGGTCAGATAAGTAAGATGCCCGAGCCTGCTATGATTGGCTAATAGTTGTGTATGTTTGACAGCCTACATCCTTCATAGATGGATGCTGCTTTGATTTAGGTTAAAAACGCATGAATACTCATATCAAACGATCTGTTTAACAGACACAGCAGCAGTGACCATGTAATAAAAACAGTTACTTACACTTGTTTGTTGCGACATTGCTGTCGGATCCAATATAGTCGGCAGACTTGGCACAGCATCGTCTTTTAGTTTCAATCTTTCTGAAAATCCAGTGTTGAATTGTGTCTCGTTTGTAAACGAATCTGCGGTAAAATAAAGTGAACAAAGGACCAAGTTCTTACTGATGTGGTCTGGAACTTCATTAAAAATAAAGTTCATCCACTCTTTCCTAATGTTGGGATCAGAAGGAAGGCAATGCAAAGACACAGCTTGGCACTGCACAGTGTCTGTTTTCTGAGCTATCTTTATCGTTTGGTTTCTGCGTAGACCTGCACGTTCGCCACTCTTGTAAACACTACATGTGCGAATCGGTGGGTGGGGCTACACAGGCAGCAATGTAGAAGCAGGCGTTGATCTTCCTCCGCGGAGGCGGTGCTTAGCCACACTATTAAATCATAGCGAAGAACATTCCAAAAGCTGTAATTTTGGCAGACCGGATTCAGTATAAGCTAAGAAGGAAGTTTTGAGTTCTCAAGGACCTCTCATATGTCAAAAGTTTGAGGAAATTTTGGTTGACCCCTTTAAGGCTAACATATCATACTAAAAGCCAACAAATCCTGGAATTTGGAATTAAACGGGGACTTAAGGCAGAAAAAGTATCAGCTGAATGCAAAGACTAACATTTGGTTTTTGACCACTGAAAATGTGTATTTAAATGTAAATTTAACAATTTATTCAAAGAAACAAACATTGAAATCCCTGAAAATAGATCATACAGGGCCTTAAAAATGAAGATACAGAAAGAAAAGTTTGTTAAGAACTAAGATATAATAATAAATGAATATATTGTTAATACTTCTTGTAGGCATGCAGGGGAAAAAAACTGTTACCATTGGCATTTAATGCGACAAATATTGCTAAGCAGATTTTACTGAAAGACCTAAATACTTACTAAATAAAAAGTAATTTCTAAAGTAATTTTTACTCCCCCTCTACAAAATAGTGGATTACTCAGTAAATATTCATCCATGACATTTAATATTTGGATTTTTTTTTTATTTATTTGCTTTCATCAAAAATTTAAAATCATAAACACTAATAATAATAATAATAAAACTAAAAAAAAAAATTTGAGTCAGGGATCTCTGTTTGAGTTGATGCATTAGCGAAATATTAGCATGGGGAAATCTTTCACCCTCACATGCGATTGGCCCCTGAAATTCTAGGGCTTTGTCCAAATCACTGACCGTAAGTATGAGAAATACTAAGAGTGATGCTTGTCTTATAGCAAAATCTTACAAATGTACTTTCTGAATGCACTAGCCCAACGTTTTTTTTTTTCTTCTTTTCATAATTTCACATTATGTTTGTGTGTCCAGGCTGTCATGGTGTTCATAACCTTTTGCTTCATTCATGATAAATTGATCTCCTCTTTCAATCTGCTGTGATAATGTCTCTGTTTATAGACTGTGTAAATGAATAGGATGCTGATATGAAAGAATTACAGACAGTGGAGTACAGCTACATTTACAGAGAGCACATGAAGGAATGTGTGCCAGAGCCATAACCGGAAAGACTCATGAATCACATTGATTTGGTCATGGCAAAACTACTGCCGCCACACTCAATATGACAATCAATTCTATCATGATGTGTGGCAACAGGCCAGCAATACCATTCAATAGCTGTGCTATTTTTTTGGTGACTGCTTAGAGCAGTTTCCTCCCGTGTAAATGAATTAGTCCGATCGTGAGCTGTAAGTAGATTTAATATGATTTGATTTTATGGGGCTGCTGTCCAAAAATGAATAACGGCATCACAAAAAAAAATGTGTCAGTTAAAATCGAATATGAGAATAGTAACCAAAAACCTCAGATGATTTATGTATGGCTGTAAATGATATATTAACAAAGTATATGTTGTACAATGGATAGTTTTACTCAAAAAATCTGATTGGAAAAAAAGTCTACAAACCCATGTTAAAAAAGCAGATTATTGGGAGGTAAAAAAAATTTAATTAAACAAACAACAAAAAAATGAATGTAACAAACAAAAAACCTTTTAAATAGGAAAAAATAAAAGAGAAAAAACTAATTAATTTAATGCACAGTTAAAGTTAATTAATTGCACACAAGGCCTAAAACCGCAGTTTCATATACTCACCAACGCCAGTTTTTACACGTATTTGGCACTTGGCGAGCATTAATTTTAGGCCCTGTTATACACACAACTAGTCAAGTATCATTTACTTTGTTGAAGCACCTTTTACTTTTATAGCAGCCAGTCTTTTTGAACAAGAGTCTGCTGCATTGATTAACTGCATTTGATTTGTCAAGTTCCCTTTCAGGAACTTGAGCTGCGTCGAAACGCTATGGGATCATGCTCTGAATCACGTGTGTAATCAGTCCAGTGTATAGGCGAGACGTCACGGGCGGGGTGATGTAGTGACCAGGAAGCTTAAAAGCACGTGCAGTGTAACCGGCGTCAGCTTTCTGTCATTCAGCAAACGCTCTGTGTTTGTGTCAGTCATACTATCTGTTGTGAGTCTTATTTGGTGTTGTTTTTTTCCCATTAGTAAGCTCCATGATGTCTAAAGCCGGGCAAAAGACACAACCCGTGAAGGGCCGAGACAGATTCGCGTTATAGGCTGTGGGTGTTTCTCCCTGCCCTCGTGTACTACAACGGGATACACACAGTCTGTGTGTGGTCTGCTTGGGAGCGAAGCATACAGAGTCGGCTCTCGAGGGCCCCCTCAATCGCCACAGTATGAGGAACTGTTGAAGGTGGTTACTCGCGCTGCGGCCAAATTAAATACCGACTGGCCTGCTGAAAAACAAGCTGAACCACAGAAGAGCAAGTTAGATGAATGCTTTCTGCGGACTAGGCCACCACCTCCACTCCGGAGCCTACCATTTTCCCCCAACCTCCACACTGAGCTCTTGAGGTCATGGGCCTGATTACACCAGAGGCCAGTCTCGAGAGACTGATTCCGTTAGTAGATTATTTAGCAGTGTGGAAACTACCGCCAAATGTGTCTCAGTGGGTCCTGCATACTGTAGAGAAAGGCTACAGAAACCAGTTCGGTTCTCCTCCACCTCATTTCAAGGGGGTCATTCCCACTCTGGTGGGACCCCGACCAGTCTCTAGTTATGGAACAAGAAGTAAACACTCTCTTGAAGAAGGAGGCCATCGAGGTGGTCCCTCCTCACGAAACGGATTCCGGGTTCTACAGCCGGTACTTCATAGTTCTGAAGAAGGATGGAGGGTTGCGTCCTATTTTAGATCTGCATCAGTTGAACCAAGACCAAACCACACCACTCATCATTCGAAAAACTGAGTTCAGTATTGCATCACAACCAGACTCAAACAAGTCGTGTCTCAGATCAGATCCGAGGATTGGTTTGTCACGATTGATCTAAAAGATGCATATTTTCACATCTCCATCCTTCCTCATCACAGGAAGTTCCTGAGGTTTTCTTTTGGGGGCAAAGCGGCAGTCGCGAGAGTGAGAGAAGGCTGGTCACTTACTGTCAAACAGTTTCAAAAGCTGCTGGGTCTGATGGCAGCTGTGGCCAATGTGATACCTTTTGGCCTGCTGTACATGAGACCCCTACAAGGTGGCTCAAGACCAAGGGGTTCTCCCCAAGGGGAAACCCGCTTCGCATGCTCAAAATCACGCGGCGCTGTCTTCGTGCCTAAGACATGTGGAGGAAACCTTGGTTCTTGTCTCAATGCCCGGTTCTGGGAGCTCCTTGTCGCCGTGTAATGCTAGCAACGGACGCGCCCCTTGGGGAGTGGTCATGAGTGGCCGCTCGGACTGTGGAGTCTGTGGAGCGGTTGCCATCTCATGTGGCACATCAACTGCTTGGAGATGCTGGCCGTGTTTCTAGCATTGAAGCACTTTCTCCCAGACCTAAGAGATCGCCATGTGTTTGTGCGCACCGACAACACAGTGGTGGTCTCTTACATCAACCACCAGGGTGTTCTGCGTTCGCGCCCCTTGTACAAGTGGGCACACCAGATTCTTGTGTGGTCCCAGGGCAAACTCCTCTCACTGAGAGCAGTTCACAGTCCTAGGCATCTCAAAATGGGAGCAGACATTCTGTCGAGGCAGGGACCGAGGCCCGAGGAATGGAGGCTTCACCCCGAGGTGGTGAAGCAGATATGGAGAGTATTTGCCCTGGCTCAGGTGGACCTTTTTGCAACTCGGACAACATCGCACTGTCCCCTCTTGTTCTCTCTGACTTATCCAGCTCACCTGCCTAGGAGCTTTGGAAAGCTGTGGGTGTGGCCCCTGAGGGGGCACATCTCGTAGCCTCCGGTCTCTCAACTGAGGTTGTTGAGACCATCCTCCAATCCGGAGCTCCCTCAAAGAGGAAACTGTATGCCTTGAAGTGGAAACTTTTCACTTCTTGGTGCGGAGACAGCCAACTCGACCCAGTTAACTTTTCGTCATAATTTTCATCAACAACATTTTTTTCACCGACGACAACGTGACGATAACGAACTAAAACTCTATTTGAATGACAAAAACGTTGACGTGAATCTATTGAGATTTTCGTCAACGAATAAAAACGAGACGAAAATGTTAGGGAGGGACATTTGGGAAGAGATTCAATCAGAACGAATCTGCTGCGTGCTAAGGAGGTTAGATGCATAACCGACGGGCCATAAGCTAATATACCCTTGCTGCAATCACATAAAATGTTAAAAAATTGTCATATGTGGGAGTAATAAAGAGCTACAGATGGATAAATCTGACAACGCAAGAGAGAACTCTAATCGGTCCAGTTTTCTGAGCGCAGACACTGAGGCATACACACACAGAAAGCGCGTCTCACAGCGTGCGAGTACTCTTTCGTGTCACATGAATGGAGAATTACACACAAAATGATGTTGAATTGTCCATTTTGACGATATTCACGTAACACAGTTGATTACATCCTTAAATACGAAACATTAGGGTAGAACATTGTACATTGTACCTGTAACGCTTGTCAATAATCCATTGCAACTGTGCATTCGGTTTTAAAGGGATAGCATCCTTATTTAGTTGCCATTGTCCAAGTCATTGATGTTAATCAAGCAACAAAAGAAAGACTCTTGACTGAAAAACTTTAATAGCCATAAAAATTAATCTAAATGTATTTATAGAAATAAATATGTCTGCTTGAAAGAATGAAGAATATGGTAAACAAGTTGTGATAAAGAATGCATAGCCTATATAACCATTGGTATTACATTAAAAAGAAGACCATGTTCTTGCTCTTTATGAGAAGTGGTTTTATTTAATTTTAACATAAAGGCATGTTGTGTGTCACCACAGTTAAATCAGTGTCTATCATGATAAAACTTTAATATCAAACCTATATAATGAGTTTAGAAATTTGAGAGAAATGCTTAATAAATACACTGTAACTAAACCCATTAGATTTTAGCCAACTAAATTTACTGTAGATTTAGTCGACTGAAATCTTATGATATTTAGTTGACTAAAACCAGACTAAAACTAAAAACAATTCAGATGACTAAAATATGACTAAAACTAAATGGCATTTTAGTCAAAATGAATGAATGAATGAATGGATGATGCATTTATATAGCGCTTTATTGTGTATTTTTGTACACCCAAAGCACTTTACAATCATGTGGGGGGGTCTCTCCTCAACCACCACCAGTGTGCAGCATCCACCTGGATGAATGCTACGGCAGCCAACAGGACAACAGCGCCATTGGCGCTTACGCACACACCACCTACAGGTGGAGTGAGACAAAGTCATAGATCCAAATCAAGTGGTTGGTGATTATTGGGATGGCCATGATTGACAAGGCCAGGGGTGCAATTGCCAGGACCCGAGGTTTACACCCCTAACTGCTTTACGAGAAGTGCCATTCGATTTTTAATGACCACAGAGTGTTAGGACCTCGGTTTAACGTCTCATCCAAAAGACTATGACTAAAACTAAATCAAAATTTGCTGTCAAGAATTAACACTGGTTAGAAGTTCTCTGTAAGCCTCCCTTCGAGCATATCTCTGATCGCCATCTATCGATTAAGACTACCTTCCTTCTGGAGATATCTTCTCTTAAGAGAGTTGGGGATCTGCAGGCCCTCTCAGTGCCCCCTTCCTATCTTGACTTTGCGCCCAGTCTGGCCAAAGTGTTTCTGTACCCTCAAGTGGGGTACGTCCCTAAAGTCCCCTCATCGGCACCACGGCCTGTCGTACTCCAGGCCTTCTGTCCTCCTCCCTTCCGGGATCCTGACCAGCAGAAGCTTAACTGTATATGTCCAGTGCGAGCATTTCCATTGCTTATGAGTCCTCTGATCTCCCCTCGCCTTTGGGGGTCAAGGCTCACTCGACTAGAAGTCAGTGTCCACGCCCCTAATGTTTGTCAGATTCTATGGCCTAGATATGCGAGCCACTCTTCTCTCTTCTCCTACCGAACACTAGCAAGATTTCTCGGAGGCGTTGTGGGCATACTCGTTTACATGCGTTTCGCGCAGCTCGGAGTTCCTGAAGGGGAAAGTCTCCAGTTTCGATGTAACTCGTCCCTCTCTGGGAATCATGGTTACATGCGTAACCTGGAGACATTTTTCTCTACTCCTGCTTGCAAAACAGCTCCAGATCAATCTCTTCTAATCATTCCACGTTTCTTTGATTGGAATTAGATCTGGACTTTGAAGCTGTGTTCACACTGCCAGCAACTTTGTCGCTTGTCTCCGTACTTCAAGTCGCTTGTGGGCATTCCTATAGTGCTGTTGCTGTAATGTTATTGTTAGACTACATATCTCAAGGAAAAAGAAAACAATTCCCGCACACTGTCAATTAGTGCAAAAAGTATCAAAAATGTTTAATAACAACGTTTCGGTCACATGACCTTCATCAGGTATTGCCCCGAAACGTGTTATTACCCGTTTGACTTTGGGTCTTTTGTCTCCTACGCATCTATGAATTGCCATCAGGTATGCGGAGATTGATTGTTCATAGACTACATATCTGAAATTATCTTTAGAAAATGCGTTCACAGATGATATATATATTGATGGTAAAACTAATATATTATAATTTGACAAGGAATTAATTTCTTGATGCTAAAGAAGTGATATTCTGCTGTTGGATGATTCATTATATAACGTATAGGTGACCCTGGACACAAAAGCAGGAAGTCTAAGTAGCCTGGATAATTTGTAACAATAGCCAAACAAATAACATAGTTAGGATTGTATGGGTCCAAAATTATTAATTTTCCTTTATGCCAAATCTTAGGATATTAAGTAAAGATCAAGTTCCACAAAGATAATTTGTAAATTTCCTTCTGTAAAGGCGATTTTCTCAATATTTTGATTTCTTTTTTTTTATGCACCCTCAGATTCTCCTCCAAATATTGTCTTATCCTAACAAACCATGCATCAATGGAAAGCTTATTTATTCAGCTTTCAGATGATATATCAACAAATGGACCCCAATGACTGGTTTGATGGTCCAGGGTCCACACACACACACATACATACATTATACTGTATCATTTCGTAAGAAAAAAAAAAAAAAATAAGTAATTATAAAAAAAAGATTAAAAAAAAAAATAAAAAAAACCATGGTGTTTTAGTATAAAATAAAATATCTAAAAAATATGTAATATAAACAAATCTAAAGTTAAAAAATTACGTCAAAAAAGTCAAAATTACGAAAATTAAGTCATTATTCTCATAATTTTGACTTTATTCACAAAATATTACAACGTTAATCATGCCCATACCATTGGCAGTGATCATATATATAGATATAGAGCTTACAAAAAGCAATAGAAATAGAGCAGACATCCTGTATTTCAGTTTATTTGTACAGGTTTGTGAGCATGTGTAATGCTAAATCTGTGAAACACGCGATCGTAGTCCCGTGCATCCTGACCCGGTCCACAAGCGACTCACAGAAAGGAGGGGAAAAGCAGTCTGCGGCTCACACTGAGAGCATGAGTTTTGAGCGTGACTGATCACTCGGCTGGCTCACACTCCACTTCTACCCACCCGTGGGGCACACTCCCACATTGCTGGCCGCATGTGCTGCCAAATAACTTCCACATGGCAAATCCCGGCTTCCTTCAGCTTATCTGAAGAACCTCTCACATGGTAATAGACAGATGCTTAGAGCCAAAGTCTACTTTTTGACAGTGTATTCGTAGAATAACTGTTTTAAAGTTGAAGCGTGTAAATTTTTACTTTTGATTAAATATATGCTAGCTTACTAATATGCTAATACATGTTCATGTCTGACTCAGGGGGGGAAAACCTGTAGCGTTTGGAAAACATGAAACCATTTTTTCCCTACTTTTGTTTTGCATGTTAGTCACACTACATAATTGTGATTTGGCCGTTTCAGTTTTTTTCAAATGTTTATAATATTTGAATGGAATTGCTTCAATGTAATGAAGATAATAATACTTCTAATAATCAAATTTGTTTTCTCCCTTCATTAAGGTGATTAACAAGACAGCTTTTGATACCAGTAAAAATAAGTATAAAACAACTGGAGCCTTGTCCGTCACTGATTAAAAAATAAATAAGGTAAATGCGACTTTTTATCTCACAATAATTTTTTTCTTGCAATTGCATGTTTACTCGCGGAATCTGATTTTTTTTTGGTCCCTCAGATTTTAGATATAAAACTTTGCAACTTGCACTTTTTTATTTTATAAAGTCATAATGTTTTGATTAAACCTAAATATTTAGAATTATCCACGTTGTGCTGCTTAATATTTTTGTGGAAATCCTGATACATTTTTTTGGATTCTTTGATGGATAGAAATTATTTATTCGAAAAAATAAATCATTTGTAACATTATAAATGTCTTTTAAAAAAAACAATACCAATTATTACGGATATGTAATTAATTAAAAATAAAATTCCGTCACTGTTTGTGTTTTAAATACATTTCAGATGTATTTTGAATAAATTAATAAACCTGGACAAAAAGAGTTGCTAAAGTAATAGTGATGCTAGGTTAATGACGGCACAACGTTTTGTGCTATGTTATTAACCTAGCATCACGTTTACTATTGCTCAAACTTAGTTAACCTGAAGCATTAAGTATCTGCTTGTAATGCCTCAAAATACCCAGGAACCATCAATGCCATAGCAACTGCAATAATGTGCAAAAAAATCACTCAAACACCTTTGCATCTTCTCAGCAATGTTCTGACAACCACCTACAAGTGGCTGGTGCCCCTAGTGGCGCACAGATTACACACTTCACCTTTAAGCAGTTGTTTCATCTGCTGTGCGCGATTACCGTGACCTCCTGCTCCGTCAGCTCGCTCTGATGTTCCCGTCCCGTCCTCAGATCTGCTAGTGACGCTGATGTAATGAGCCGCTAGAAAATAGCCGAGGATAAACATGTTTGTTTGCTCTGGGCTTCAGTGCATTTGACTGAGCCCCACTTAGCCAGCTTCATTTCCCCCTCTCTTCCTCATTTCACTGGCTGTAATGGTGAACGACAGTGTCCTCGGCGAGTGCTGGGGCCATTCATCTTCATAGAGGAGAGAGAGACTTCATCTGCTCGACAGCACCGGCAGCAGCTGCCCCGGCCGTATTAAAATAGGTGTCAACAGAACAGCGTGTAATTGACTAATGCTGTTTCAATCTGATACCTGCTATCTGACTGACCACCCGGATGAGAGTTCCCTGCCCTCAGAGGGTGGGAAGTTGAGTATTTGTAATTCCTAGCATTTTTACTTTTTTCTTTTGATTATGTAATTACATTTGATAATGTCATATTTTTTTATCTCTAATATATTTAATAGTTGGCATAGTTTTGCCAATATTAATTCTATAACACACACACACACACACACACACACACACATACATATTATGTAGGTTTCTTAAACTTTGAAACAATCGGGATGCTGTGTGTAATTTTGAAAGCATTACCTCTATACATTATTTTATTATGTTCCAGTAAATCAAAACCCAATAGCACAATATATAAAACGATATTATAAATTAATTGGGTCCCCATGAAATATGTGTAATAAAAATGATCAAATTTTATTAATTCCCATTTCTCATTAGAAAAATATTAGGACAAGTGCTGGGATATCAACCTGGGATTAAATGTTAAGTTTTTTTTTTTTTACATTAATTAAAATAGATTAAAATGGATATGTGGTCTCTCAGACTGCAAAGAGATTTACACTTCAGCATATTTAAAAAGAGTACTAATTACATAATTTAATTGTTTAAGTGTTAATTGCAATCAAGTGAACATGACTTTATTTTACTTTTGTATTTAATGTAAGTATTGGACCCAATGAAGTATAATTAAAGTGCGTCATTATATGCGTTCATAATTCAAAATTACATCTGTTGTCTTTGAAATATGTTTAAAGTGTACTGCCACACTTGGAAGCATCTATGATAACTTAAAATTATAATAGAATGTAGTTTATTTTATTGGATGTATTTGTAATTACATATTTGTAATTTCACGTTGCAATTTAGTTCATTTAAAATACCTTACAAAATTAAAAATAAACATTTTCTGCAAAATATTTTCTGCAAGTACATTTTTTTTAAACAAAATATGCTTTTAAGATTTCTAATACATTCGATACAATTAAGTGCATTTCTTTTTTTAACAAGGGAGAAGTTTAATAACATAATACTATTAATGACATTTTGGATTTCAAGGCCATGAACTGACATGCTTATATGCAGCATTCATTGAAACTGTCTTCATGTAGTATAGGTTCGAAAAAAAAAAAGAATGCAAAAGGATTGCAGTTTCATATTGATTCTTGATACTGATTCTTGTATTGGGAGTCTGATCCAAGGCTTTCAAAGTAAACTGGAGTTTTATTGCACAGCCAGCCCGGTGAGTTCAGTCGAGTGTTAACACAGGAATCAAGAGAGCGAGGTCAGGAGAGGAGAGATGTAGAAAGAATCCGCTAGCGACACGAGGATGAGAAATGATGTCATCTCCCAGCATGAGGTCACATCACGTGCAGAAGAAGAGCTCTGCTGTATAAATAAAAACATGAGCTTCAGAAATACAACAAGACAGAGGACGAATGTACACTTAAATCATCAAATCACTGCATCCTGCATGTTTCAGCTTTATCTAGATTTAATCAGATGTTCTATGTGTAATCAACCTGTTTTTCGTTTCTTATTTGAGAAGTAGAGGTTCATGACAGAATGTGGTAGATGAACAATATTTACAATATATTTGCACTAATTTTAAGCAAATTTAAGCAAAATCATGAATATATCAGGGATTTTCCCATAAAGTTTAGAAAAGACTTGTCACTTTCATTGTCTTGTCAATTATGAGTAAAATCTATTTTTCAGTACAAAAATTTGCTTGCATCATCACACAAAAAATGTGGAATTTCATTTTTCATGTACATTTTTTTTGTTGTATGGTGTATGCTTTATAATAATAATAATAAGAATAATATCACAAAGCAGTGAACTATTATTACAATTTAAAATAATTGTTTTCTATTGGAATATATATTAAAATTACAATTATTCCTGAAATGGCAAAGATGAATTCAGTGTTGCTTGATTTTTCAAAAATCATTCAAGATTTCAGAAATCGACTCAAGAAACATTTCTTATTATTAATGTTGAAAAAACAAGGATCCAGGATTTTTTTTGATAAAAACAAAGTTGGATTAAAAACCCAAGGGACAAAGAAGCAAACAATGTAAAAGTCTGCCACTTTTAATAATTTAATGATATAAAAAAAAAAAAATAAAAAAAAAGCATTCAATACTGACCCTAAACAAGTTGTGATGGTTTGTGTACATCAATTCTTACTCAGTCATGGAAAATATTTATTATTATTATTTATTCTTACATTAATTTTTTGACGCTTTTCAAACTAAATGATTTGCAATTATCCTTTCTCTGTTAGAATCACCGTTAATCAATTTGCTAAATACTGCGATTTTAGCAAAAGCTAGATCTAGTTATATATACATATACAGTGGGTACGGAAAAGTATTCAGACCCCCTTAAATTTTTCAATCATTGTTTATATTGCAGCCATTTGTTAAAATCATTTAAGTTAATTTTTTTCTCCTCATTAATGTACACACAGCACCCTATATTGACAGAAAAACACAGAATTTTTTTTTGCAGATTTATTAAAAAAGAAAAAACTGAAATATCACATGCTCCTAAGTATTCAGACCCTTTGCTCATTATTTAGTAGAAGCAAAACCTTTTGTTCTAATACAGCCATGAGTCTTTTTGGGAAAGATACAAGTTTTTCACACCTGGATTTGGGATCCTCTGCCATTCCTCCTTGCAGTTCCTCTCCAGTTCTGTCAGGTTGGATGTAAATGTTGGTGGACAGCCATTTTTAGGTCGCTCCAGAGATGCTCAATTGGGTTTAAATCAGGACTCTGGCTGGGCCATTAAGAACCGTCACAGAGTTGTTGTGAAGCCACTCCTTTGTTATTTTGGCTGTGTGCTTAGGGTCATTGTCTTGTTGGCAGGTAAACCTTCGGCCCAGTCTGAGGGTCCTGAGCACTCTGGAGAAGGTTTTTCGTCCAGGATATCCCTGTACTTGTCCGCATTCATCTTTCCCTCGATTGCAACCAGTCGTCCGGTCCCTGCAGCTGAAAAACACTCCCCACAGCATGATGCTGCCACCACCATGCTTCGCTTTTGGGACTGTATTGGACAGGTGATGATCAGTGCCTGGTTTTCTCCACACATACCGCTTAGAATTAAGGCCAAAATGTTTTATCTTGGTCTCATCAGACCAGAGAATCTTATTTTCTCACCATCTTGGAGTCCTTCAGTTGTTTTTTTAGCAAACTCCATGCGGGCTTTCATTGTCTTGCACTGATGGGGGGGGGGGGGGAATAGCTTCCGTCGGGCCACTCTCCCATAAAGCCCCGACTGGTGGAGGGCTGCAGTGATGTTTGACTTTCTACAACTTTCTCCCATCCCGACTGCATCTCTGGAGCTCAGCCACAGTGATCTTTGGGTTTTTCTTTACCTCTCTCACCAAGGCTCTTGATAGCTCAGTTTGGCCGGACGGCCCGCTCTAGGAAGGGTTCGGTCGTCCCAAACGTCTTCCATTTAAGGATTATGAGGCCACTGTGCTCTTAGGAACCTTTAGTGCAGCAGAAATTTTTTTGTAACTTGGCCAGATCTGTGCCTTGCCACATTTCTGTCTCTGAGCTCTTCAGGCAGTACCTTTGACCTCATGATTCTCATTTGCACTGACATGCACTGTAAGCTGTAAGGTCTTACATAGACAGGTGTGTGGCTTTCCTAATCAAAAAAAAAAATCAGTATAATCAAACACAGCTGGACTCAAATGAAGGAGTAGAACCATCTCCAAGGATGAATCAGAAGAAATGGACGCACCGGAGTTAAATATATGATGTGTCACATCAAAGGGTCTGATACTTAGGACCATGTGATATTTCAGTTTTTTCTTTTTTAATAAATCTTCAAAAATGTCAAAAATTCTGTGTTTTTCTGTCAAACAAAAAAATATGGGGGTGCTGTGTGTACATTAATGAGGAAAAAAATAATAACTTAAATGATTTTAACAAATGGCAGCAATATAACAAAGAGTGAAAAATTTAGGGGGTCTGAATACTTTCCGTACCCAACTGTATCGATATTAATCACCCTTCAACGATAGTACAATTGGGCGGGCATGAATCAGTTTACATTTTTTGTATGCCTGTGAAAGAGATCTCTCCATATTAGCTTTTCATGTGATTTTCATTTCAACTGTAATATGTGAAGTTGTTCTGCTGTTAGTGTGAGTGTCCAGCTGCAGGTCTGGCTGTAAATATGCCTGATCTCCTCCCCCCCATGGAGACTTCCACTGCGCAAACATCACAGCATATGCCTCCGGGGTTCCTCCACATATGGCCCAGTGTAATCATGACAAGATCCAGCAAACCCTAGCCTTGGTTGGTTGAGCATTTGCTGTTTTTTGTGTTTCTGATATATCCTATAATTATGCCTAAAGGAATATTTTAAAAACCAAAAATATCATTTTCTGAAAATGACCTTCACCACCCAGGCGCCCCTAAGCTGATTTGTTTAATCAGAATCTGCATTGCGTCACTTTCTCACCAATGGATCCTCTGCTTTGAATTGGTGGGCCCGTCAGAATGAGAGTCCAAACAGCTGAAACAATAATCCACAATAATCTACAAGTTAACTTTAGGGCCTGCGCCGGCATTAGATGTCCCTTGTGAAGTGAAAAGCTGTTGTATTTTAATACACTATATCTATAATTAGGCTGTTTAACCTATCAAACCGTTGCTTCTGGCCAAATTGAGGCACCTACTATACGTACTTCCTCCAGTGAAATTCCCTGTTGTCCTCTAACATAAAATCCGACCCACAGACTGATATTTGTGTAGAACGTTTTGGACTGTTTTCAACCTTGTAACGTGCTGATCTGTGCCAGTTTCTATTTTAATTCAGATGAGATGACTTTTTAACTGGAGACATGCACTTTGTTAGAGGACTTATGTTTCAGCCAGATGGGATGGTTTAAAGTAAAATGTCTTGATGATGGATTTTTTTATTATAAACATGCAGCTTTTCGATTTACTAGATGTTAATTGATGGACTGGAGTGGTGTGGATTATTGTGATGTTTTTTATCAGCTGTTTGGACTCTCATTCTGACGGCACCCATTCACTGCAGAGCATCCATTGATGAGCAAGTGATGTAATGCTACATTTCTCCAAAATCTGTTCAATGAAGAGACAAATTCATCTACATCTTGGATAGTCTGAGGTTGAGTACATTTTAAGCAAATTTTTTTTTTCCATTCCTTTAAGTATGTGAACTATCACACCATGTTACAATTCTGTTTGCGGTCTTAAATTATGTTAATTATGTATATTTCTTCAGGGCAATCCTGATGTCACAATAAAACATTGATCCTAAAACCTATATGTGGTTAAAGTTGTTTAACATTTGAATATAGACATTTATCGACCACACTTGAGTCAAGTTTATTAAACTTCATTAATGACTAAATATTTTTTTCATGGTTTATTTATTTATTTGCTTGCTTGCTTAAATAAAATAACTCATTTGTAATAGTACAAATGCCTCAAAATAAGTACTTGATTATTGCTTGTAACTCTACGTTTCAGTCAATTTCTGGACAACACACTCAGTATATTATGCCTCATTTTAGTATTGATGAAATCTCTGTGACATTTATGCTCTGACCTGATAATAATCCCAAACAATTAACAGCATTTTTCAGTGAAATACTGACCCCCTCACGACCCAAATACAGGGTCATCACAGCTGTGGCCTGATGCTGCAATTAAAGAAGACGATCTATTCCTGCCTAATGATGTTTGTCAGACAGGCAGAGGATGTGTCTTTGTTAAAGTGTAGCCTCCAGTCGTGTCTGTACGGCCCCCGGTGTAGCAGTGCTTGGGTGCATAGAGAATGAATCTGACTATGATTTAACTGGGAAATGGCTTGAAGATTTAAATACGTGTGGCTAGAAATACACTTCCTTTTTTAAGCACATCATCAGGTGACACTAAGGCAGAATTAGTTCATCCAAAACACAAGAGTTGGTCTTTAAGGGATATTCTTTTGTTCTCATCCGATAGTGTCAGTACATTTAAACAGTTAAAGTGTTGCCAGTTTGAGATATTGGGTTGATCGAGATATTTTGAATGCACCACGGAGACAGTGTTTACACTTTTCAGGGGAATCAACCTGTAGATGGCTTACTTATACTGTAGCTGCCTCTACCTATTAAGCTGAAATAGGAGAAAACACTGAAAATCCACTCATCGACTCCACAGAGACTTAATGAGCAGACAGAAACATGCTGCGCAGACTAGGGAAGCTGTAGGAAGACACTCAGAGCTCTATTTCCTTGTTGCGATGCATCTTTTGTTTACAATATCATCCTGGAAGCTGCTAGACATAAGCATATGGAGCAGATGGATTTAGTTGTTTTGATTCTCACCCTCAGCTGCTGTAGAGCCCACCCGAGGACTCGCATTAGCTCCAGAGCTGATCTGAGGCCAGATCTCAGGACACATTGTCTCTCGGTACGGCCAGCGTTTGACCCCACATGCTGGCCAACCCCTCCGTCCCGCTGCACGTGTCTGCTTTACTCTGTTCCTGGATCTGTCGGCCCGCAGAAGCAGGAGTGATGGGCTGCGTGCTGCTGTTCTATGTTTAGAAGCACTTTCAAAGGCCCTCCTGCTGGTTTAGACCGTCACAAAAATAGATCCACACCACAGCGTTATTGTTTCTCTACTCCCAGGCCAATTTGAGGTAGAGCTGTTTGCTTATGCTGGCATATTCTCCAATTTCTGCATGTGAGAGAGCATAAAAGTTGCCAAACAAACAATGCAAAGCTAATTAAAGCAACCTGCTATGGGGATAATAAATGAAGGGATAGTTAATGAAACCTAGGGCCGGGCGTTTACACTTGGAAGGTTTGTTTCGCTTAAACTCTGGTGCGATTGCTCTGTTAGTATGGTTCATTTGAATAAGTTTGAATGCTTCCATCTAAACCTTGGTGCACACCAAACAAGCAGCCTTTTAAGGGAATCTTGGTCCACTTCCAAACGAACTTTGGTGCAGATTCGACTGATATATGAATGCAACAGAGACCAAAGACATCTAAATGAACCAAAACAGGATGTGATGTCACAAGATAACTGGTGCAATTGTTTTGTTAGTGTAGTTAATTCAATTAGTGTGAGCGCTGCCATCCGAACTTGGTGGCAACACCAAACAAGCGCCTTTTATTGGAACTTGGTCCACGTCCAACGAACGTTGGTGCAGTTCACTGATAGATGACTGCATCTAAACGAGCCAAAAACATGATGTGATGGCCTGATGTGACCATACAAAAGAACCGTTATTTTGAATTCTTCACAAATTTTATAAGGTCTTCGCGAAAATACCATAATTTGTACATATGTCACACAAGCGTAACAAGTCCAGCACACAGCATTTGGATTTTTTGGGTGTTCCATTTTTGGATGTTCAGTAATTCACAAAACAATATTAACTCTTTCCCCGCCATTGATGGAATTTTCCGTCATTTATGAGACAGTGCTTCTCCACGGTTGATGGAATTTTCCAGCTTTCCATGTTTTCACAGGTGTACAGTAGGAGGTGCTATTACGCATTTTCTGATATTGAAAGTCTGAAAATGAGCAAATGCTTATGTAAGCAGATGAATATGTAAAAAAAGCGATCATCAAGATTAAACAGCATATAAATCAAAACTACCTAACGTTCGTTTGAAATTATATCGAACGTATCGAATGAAATGATGAACCAGTAAGTCGTTTAGAACTGTGCAAGCATTGGATCTGTTGATGGAGGCAATCTACAGCATCTATGTTCTGATCATAGTTCTGAATCTGATCCAGACATAATCTTTGAAAAAAAAAAAAAAGATTTTCTCAGCTTTTTGTTCAAAATATTGCTTTTTTCATGAAACTGGGTCACATTCAAGTGTTTATTTTTATTTATTTTTGCTTAAAAGCAGAGGTTCTGTTCTTTATGTTGGCATATTGCATGTTTGGCATGTTGCATATTCAAATATTCATACATCAAAATATTCTGGGGGCCATTCAACTTTTGTGAAAATTATCAAAAATGCTGGCAGTGGCTGACAACTTTCTAAAAAATAAAAAAACGCTGGCTGGGAAAGAGTTAAAAGCCATCCAATCAGCTTTTTAATTGGTATCTTCTTTAGGTTCTCTGTTAAAAATTACAATGTGTGAATGCTAATCAAACCAGGACTAAATGTATCATTTTCTTTTTTGGTCTGGACCAAAAGAAGCAAGAGAGCAGAATTACAAGTGTAAATACACTGTTAGTCCATTTTTTTTTTACATAGTTTGTTTGATGTCAGGATTTTTTTCAGGTCTGGCAATGTAAGTGTTATGTTTCATTGCTGATAACAGTTCATATTTCCTTAGTAACATAATTTTCACAAAACCAAATACATTTTCACAATGTATCAAACATCAGTCATGCTTGTTCTTTTGTTCAGAAAACTTTAGCTACGTTCCTGTAGCTCAAACAGTATAACATAGCACTAGCAGCTTTCTGTTGGTCAATACGACAAATCTGAGCCACCAATTTAAAGCTAAAGTGAAATTTTTGCCTCATACAAAAGTCCAGATTGTGCAGATTCGTAAAGACTCTATTTCAATCATGAAAATGTATTCAAATGACAGTAAATGTGGTTGCACCTTAAATCACTTTGGACAGAAGCATTTGTGTAAGTGTAATTTTAGTCAAGTTAGATATGTAAAACTGTTCTTTTATTTAGTTAATTTGGGCAGGATCGCACTGATCTATGGTTCTGGCTACATTTTCATCCAATAGTGGAATTTTGGGTAACACTTTACTTGAAGGGATGTGCATAAGACTGACATGGCACCTTCATAATCATGACATGACACATGTCATGAATATGAAGGAGGTTTTATGCATGTTTATGACAACTGCCATTAAGTGCCATTCGCTGAGTTATGTCATTTTTAATGCAAATATGACATTATTTGACCTAACCCTACCCCTAACCATAACCCAAACCTAGCCCATAACAAACATCTCAACATGTCATCTGTATAAAATTACATACTGAGCGATGAGACTTCATGACAGTTGTCATAAACTGCATAAAAAACCTTCATATCGACAGTGTCATGTCATGATTATGTAGGTGTCATGTCATGATTATGAAGGTGTCATGTCAGTCTTATGCACACCCCTTCAAGTAAAGTGTAACCGAATTTTTTGTTGGTATAGAAAGGGTCAAGACTTAGTGACCCACATTGTTCAATAAACTTTTAATATGCTTCTGGAGTAAGGATCATATACAGTATGGAAGATAAAAGAGTATCAGACATCAGTGCAGTTGGAGTCCTATTATTGGTCGAGTTATTTGCAGGGACACAGGCACGTGTACGCGGATGGACCTCCTGGCAAGACAGTGTGACGCTGCCATTAAAAACCTCTAGCTCTGAGTGTGAGCAGTGTCACTGGGCCAATTAGCCTGTCACACAGACACACACACACACTGACTGACAGCTGCCACAACTGTGCCTTTGACATTCACAAAAAGACTAAAAGAGAATGAGAGAAACAGGGAGAGCATGCAAGAAACTGGTGGATGTCTGAGGATCACTGTGATTTATGGCCGGAAAGTTAGATCGATTTCACCTCTGCAAGCTGCGGGTCACTGTTGTAAAGATATTTTGTTTACTCTATTAGTTTTGGCATAGCATGGCCATTTCAGATGGCACAAACAAACATCAGTGACTGACTGCCCATTTTTATCAGCAGCCTCTATATTTCCCATTCATTTGATCCATAGGCATTTCAAAATATTATTCAGTTATGTACTAAGCTTGAGCCAAACCAGCTTGCTGTGAGATGAATCACATTAACATTGTGAATCACATTGCCAATTGATACAAAGAAAAAAGGTATTTGGATATCAGATCAAAAAGGTAAAGGAGAGAGTAAACTAAACATCCTTTGTTAAAAAAATAAGTAAAATATAGCATAGGCTACTTTTAAAAAGAGTAGTTATTGCTGAAATAATATACATTAAAAAATATACACTGATGCAAATCAAAGATGGGATACAATGAACTAAGAAAATATGTAAACCTATTAAAACCCTAATAAACAAAATCATTATAATACACTAGCGGTTAACTTACAAAGTGCACTTTTTAAAACTGTACTTAAGTGTAATAAACCGTCTCTTTACTCTCTTTAAGTACACTGCAAGTACAGTTTTTAAAAATTAAGTAGAGAATCCTCATGGTGGCTACCATTGGTTTTTTCAGAAAAAAGATGGATACATTTGTGCATATGGACATCAGTGAAGACTTGTTACGGGGCTGACGAGACGTGAGACTTGCGGATCCATTCGCAGAGCTTTTTATTGGAGAAGACAGAGACGTGGTCATACAGCAGGCAGGGGTCAGATGATGGCAAACAGGTATATGGTGGGCAAAACACAAGAATAGTCCTAGGGCTAGCGCAGGTCGACGATCGGCAGACAGAATCAAAAGGGGCAAGACAAAAGGGGTGAATCCAGGGAACCAGGCGAAGATCAGAAACCGATAAGGCTAAGGCTAATGACTAGGGCTAATGACTAGGGCTAAGGCTAATGACTAAGGCTAAGGCTAAGGCAAATGGCTAAGAAAATGACAAGGGCTCCGTAAAGTAGCTATCTCTAGGAGTTATCAATAGGCGCTAAACAATACTCGGCGAGGGAAGGGATCAGAGTGAGTGTTATACAGGGAATGTGTGATTGATTACAGCTGTGTGCAATCTGTAACTTTGTTGTGCAATTCGTGCTGAGTGCAATCAGTGCAATGAATGATGGGATATGTAGTGGGTGATGTGCAACAGTGTGTAGTGTGAGAGTCAATGAAATGGAAAGTTCATGGACCGGATTCGTGACAAGACTAGGGCTAATAATTCGAATTAAAATGATAATTTACACTCAATACGTTATTATTGCATACTCTTTTATAATGTACTACAATATTGAGGTGCAGATAATTGCCACATTGGCAATAAGTAGTATAAATAGCAGAAAATTCTGCTATTTTAACATACTGTAAATAGAATCTATCGCTATTTGCACTATTGCACTATTGCATTTATTACTATTTACACTTAGTGCAAATAGCCACTGCCCTTATATGTACATTCTGTTTTAGGTGAATATTACAGCACAATTTTAGTGCAAAGCTCTGTTTACAAAAGAAATATAAGGTAAGCAATTAAATGTTATATTGCAACCATATAAACATTTGTGCTGAATTAGAGAGGTACGTGAGTCCGTAAATTTAAGCTATATTTCGGCTTCGTATTGTGTTTTGCAATCTGGTCAAACCTATTTTCCAAGTTTCTGCTTGTTAGACTTTGGTAATGCACGTCAAGTTCATTTGTATAGCACATTTCGCACACACGCACACACACACACGCGCACCACAATACACACACACAGGTTTGTTTTTTATTGTTTATGGGGACTCTCCATAGGCGTAATGTTTTTTTATACTGTACAAACTGTATTTTTTATTGCCCTACACCAACCCTACACGTAAACTTACCCCTTACAGGAAACTTTTTGCATTTTTAGATAAAAAAAAAAAAACTCATTCTGAATTATTTATAAGTCTTTTGAATTACAGGGACACTGAAAATGTCCTCATAAATAACCTTCTCCTTGTAATACCTATGTCAAACCTTTGTCATTATACAAATTTATGTCCCCTCAAAACCACATAAACGGCAGACACAACACGAAATAACACACACCAGACCACGCACAGAGCCAACCCGCAACGTATTTTTTCTGTGAATTGTGGGGACTTTCCATAGACTTCTATTACTTTTATTATGACCATGTAACGAATCATCTCATGAGGAAATATGAATAATTAATCATAACTAGTTATAATTAATTATGAATATTTAGATCCACTGTAGATATTTAGCTGACCTCTCAGGGTCAACTGTCTGTTAATTTCCTGGTTAAGGGAAATAACTTCCTTACTGTACAATTCTACAAAAGCTTGTAGCATAAATCTGCATGATTAAGGGACTCCAGTTATGAGCAAACAATGAACAACGTCAAGTCTGATACAAGTAAGGTTTTATTAACTACATAAACCGTTAAACTAGTTTAACATACTACATAAACACATAAACCGGTCTAACATCCTACATAAACACATAAACTGGTCTAACATACATACACACACACACACACACACACACATACAGTTGGTATAGGAAAGGGTTAAAGCTTAACACAGTGAAGAGACATAAGGAATGAAATTTATAGAACCATTTGCATATTCAGCAGATTTACATCCTGAAGGGAACATCAGATTCTTAGTGCAAAAAAACACCTTTGTAAAAAGGTGCAAGTGATACCTCACTGTATCAATTAATAAGGCTAAGTTTGATACTTGCATGTCTCATCTGTCTGAAAGAGAGGTTTGATGTAATCTGAAGTTTCCAGTTGATCTTTGTTGAAGTTGGTTGATGAAAAGAACCAGTTTGAGTCAGAGTATCTTGGTGAAATTGAAAGGTCGAGGCCGAAGCCTGGCACGTAACTTAGGATGTTCTGGAGCATTGGAGGGTCTTATCGAAACCTAACAGAACCACCGACTGGGCGGGTCACATGAAGTGCGGCCTTTAAAGCCTGCAAAGATTCACGCCTCTCAAGATGGGCTTGTCCAATGAGGAAGTCCGGAATCTCAAGTGGGAGTTCTGAGATACTGGGGCGTTTTTATGGCCCTTTGTTTGAAAGCATGGTAATTTGCATATGAAACTTGGATAAAATTACTAAAGACTCTTAGAACACTAATATGTTGCGTAGGTGTAAACATACAATATACACTCTCAATTAAATCATCCGAATACGAATTCATAGATACTAAACATGGTAGGGTTATATATATGTAAGCTGACAGGAGTGTGTTTCGATTATAAGCCTGCATAACAGTATACAATTTCAAAGACAAAATACACGATGACAATAATATACCCAATGACCTGAAGGATCATGTATTAATTAATTAGCAAAGAAAAGTCCTTCCCTTGTGGATTTTCCTTATGGGCAAGGAAGCGATTTTCTTCACCTAAATTCCAGGAGGTCGTAAATGTATCGGGTGTCAGGGTTGCCATGGAACCAGGGGCCTGTTCGCTTCCTGGGTGTTACAGAGTATTTGTTAAATCTAGCTAACAAAATATATATTGTGTGTTTGAGTGGTCCAGACGCTACAACCAAATGATAACAGTATTTTCTATTCCCTACACCAAACCTACACCTAAACCTACCCCTTACAGAAAACCTGTTTGCATTGCTACACTTTCAGGTAAACATTATTTACTAGTTTTAATATTGTTTTTTCCCTCGTGGGGACTGCAGGCCGGTCCCCACAATGTCAAAAATGTCAGGTTTTACTACTCTTGTGGGGACATTTGGTCCCCACAATGTAGCATAAACAAGTGTACACACACACACACACACACACACACATACTGGTAATTTAATTTCACTTTCTCTCTGCATTGTTTTTTTTTTTTTTTCTCTGGAATATTAAATATTGCCATAACAACTCTTTCTCTGCCAATGTTTTTTTTTTTTCTTTTTTTTGAAAAAATGCCCAGTCACCCTCCATCATTTTTTCAGCTTTTCACAAAACTTTCATGGCCCCAAGAATATTTTGTTATATGAATATCTGAACATGTAATATGTCAAACAAAAGAACAGAGCTTTTGCCATTTTAATCTAGCTTCATGCATTATTTTTTTGTCAACACTTGAATGTGGGAAAGTTTCATACAAAAATTGAACAAAGTCTGAGAAAATTGCATTTTTGGCTATTTTTAAGACTATTTTCAGATCAGATTCAGAGCAATGATCAGAACATAGATGGTATCACTTCCAACAGTTCTCCCAAAGCTTCCACAGTCCTATACCACTTCGTCGACATTTAATTCAATAACATTTGGCCGTTTTGATTTATATGCTGTTTAATGTTTGATGATCGCGTTATTTTACATATTCATCTGCTTACATATGCAATCTCTTGTTTCTGCTTTGTCTTTACCATGTTTTGATCCAGACATTCAGCACTCTTTCAGAAGATTTATAATAGCATCTCCTACTGTATAACAGTGAAAATTCCATCAATGGCGTGGAAAGAGTTAATGTCTTGCACACGTGAAAGATAAAATTAGCATTTCGGAGCTTTTACAACAAGTGTCAGCTGCTTTGGAACATCAGGAGAAGACATGAAGATGCTCGTGTCCCACTGCACTCTGAATGCACAGAGCAGTAAATATTATAACATATTAAATATCATAAACGTGTGACTAGTCGACTAAATGAATGATTAATAGTTGACTAGGAAAATCTTTGGTCAGGGCAGCCCTAGTGGAGACGGAGCTCCTTTATCTAAACCAATCCCTATATCCCTAGTCTTAGTCAATCAAATGGTCTTTCAAATGTTTCTAACTTTCTCACTCTGATTAAAAGTGAAAAGCGTGAAGGTGTGTAGAGCTACTGAATTCATCCTGTGTCCTCCCAGCGGCTTAGATCTGCCAGTGTCTCTGTCTACGATGTGTCTGTCTGGCTTTAATTAGGATAGAGTGTTCCCAGCTGAAGCTCTCACCTGCTCAATACTCATTGCATCAGCTCGCGCTCTATCAGAAGATCCTGTCCCTTCCTCTCAGTGTGGGCCAGAGTCTGTTTCTCTCATTTCGGGCAGAAGCTATTATCAGTTGTGTGATTCCTGAAGCTTTTATTGCAGGAATTGACTGAAGCTCAAGGGGTCAGTTCCTGGAGTACACAATGAATAATATTGGGAGTGTTGCTGTCTCTTTACTGGAAGTCAAGATATGCTTGATCTCAGCCTGGCTAAGGATAAAAGCCATAGCTCACAATGTGACGGCTAAGTGGAGAATACATGTAAATTCTAAACATTTAGGACAGTCATAACAACAATAACCAGATTAATGGCAAACCAGTGAACAGTTGTTCAGCTTTTGTTTTGACTCTGACTTAAAACCTGTATGTGTGTGTATATATGTATATATCTCTATTATTATATACTGTATAATATAATTGGGGTGAGGAGCAAATGACAACACCGTGGGTGTGCATCATCAGCGGAGAAGCTTTTATTAACGAAAATAACAACAATGTCCCAAACGGAATAAAGTATACCAAGAAGGGAAAGAGTGTTCAATAAACAGGGGAGCTGGTGTCCTCGGGCATGGCTGCTTGTTTGGGAAGGAAGGGTCCAGGAAGGGGCGGAGTCCGGCGGTCGCACACGTTCCCCTCTTGGTCCAGGTCGCGAGGGGCGGCGACTCCGTCCTCCTTGGCCCAAGGTGCTTCCTGTTATAAACGCCGCTCCCTGGCACGTCAGCAGTATAACGGGTGCGGTTCTCGTCTGGACCACGGGTTCGAGAAAAAAAAGGGGGGGTCGGAAAAAAAAAAAAAAAAAAAAAAAAAAAAAAAAAAAAAAAAAAAAAAAAAAGAGGAAAAAAAAAAGACAGCTCACGGCTCTGTCGTGTCGGACTCAACGCTCCCTTCCTGGACCCACAAGGACACCAGCGTGCATGCATGGGGAAGAGACCGGTCTATATTAATATATATAAGATACCTTACCAACCCTAAACTTTTGAACAGTTGTGTATTTTGGTAAAGTATTAAGTAACTTATATTTTTTCTAAGAACACGCATTGCTAATTACAGGTGCAAACAGAACCAGAAATAAAATTTGATTTCTCACTGTGCATCATCAACAAACTTCTCACTCCAGATAACTCCCTTCTGTTTACTGCATACTGAGTGAACTTAGGTCATTAAAACACTCTTTTATGCTACAGTGTGCCAACAATAATTTACTGTTACTGCCAATATAGCCTTTTGAAAACATGCTGCTGAAAATGACTTGTAATTTATATATTTATAATTTAGCTGTGAGCTCATAATGCTCTCTGGCCATTCTCCTGTGGCTATCTGTCTTCAAACCCTGATCCTATAGAAGCATGAAAGACAGAAATGGAGCCCTCTTCTCTCTAAAGATGGATTTGTGTAAGTGTTCTACCATTCTGTGCTTCATTAAGGCTGATGTCGCTACTGTTCTGCTCAAATATGAAGGCTTTGGCCCTTCATAGCTTGTTAAGTGTGTGCTGGAGTGGATCGGTATTGAGCTGGGGTCAACATGTCTGCTTTGGGCCCTGGACTGCAGTCACGAAACACTCAGGCCTGAAATACTGAGGATTATGATTACACACTCCCGCTTTTGACTTATTGTTTCATGAAGGAAACCTCTAGATACTGAATTAATTTTCTTTTTGAATTCAGCAAATGAGTCTGTCTTTAATTCAGATATTAATTATGTCTTGGCACACGCGAGGAAATCTGTGCCAAAACTGTACTTGTTTGAATATTATATATCAGAGGACTGTTTAAATCAGTTCAGTCAAACTCACACCGCTCTTATATTGAACCTGCTGAACAGCTTGCAGCTCTAGAGTCGGCAGCCCAGCCTCCCTAGTGGCTCTTTGCTATTAGTAGAAAGTTAGTCCTTTGTCTTTATTGACAGAGAAGAAGCTGTGTAGATCCTATAATTAAGCAATAAAGTACAAGCTATATAGCTCTGAATTTTCGCTCTGTTCCAAACCAATGAGCTGTCTTGCTGTGTACTGCTTGCAGAGGCAGCTACAAAAGCATATTAACTGAAAAATAACACTCTAGCTTCGTCTGAAATGGCATGTCGCCAGTAGGTACTGTATATGGTTTGAAACTTACTTTGTTGAAAAAGTATGCTGTAGTATGAATATCTCTTGTAGTTACTTTTTTATTACCGATAGCAATATTGCATAATTCTAGGTACTATATTTGATTTGAAACTTTTTTAACCATTAAAAAAGTATTTTCTAGTGTGAATATAGCTAGTATTATATTATTACTGACATCAATATTGCATATTGTTAGTACACGCTAGATTTGGTTTGGAACTTTGCGATAAAAGTATGTTTTAGTAATATCACTAGTATGTACTATATTTAGTACAGCAATATCTCATCTTGCTATAGGTACTGTGATCCTGGACCACAAAGCCAGTCATAAAGGTCCATTTGAAATTTACATACACCATCTGAAGGCTGAATAAATAAGCTTTCCATTGATGTATGGTTTGTTAGGATAAGACCATATTTGGCCGAGATAGTCCTTTGTGGAATCAGTGGAACAGTGGAATCTGAGGGTGCAAAAAAATCAAAATGTTGAGAAAATCGCCTTTAAAGTTATCCAAATGAAGTTCTTAGCAATGCATATTACTAATCACAAATTAAGTTTTAATATATTTACAGTAGGACATTTACAAAATATCTTCATGGAACATGATCTTTACTTAATATCCTAATGATTTTTAGCACAAAATGAAAAATCTATAAATTTGACCCATACAATGTATTTTTTTTATATTTTCTATCTACCATATACCCGTGCTACTTAAGACTGGTTTTGTGGTCCAAGGTCACATATTTGGTTTTAAACCTCATTGCAAGTTTTCTTTTGTGTGTGTACTTTAAAAAATGATGTTTCCCATTGTTTATTAATTTATTTATTTTAGAAGAATATATTGATCCTTTTATAAAATGTGCAAAAACGTATTTAACGCAACATCAAGAGGTTTTTTTTTTCATCTCCAAATAAATATATACACTGAAAATGAATGAATGATGTAGGATTTACATTTGAAACTCTTTTCACTTAGAAATTGCTAGTACATTTCACAAATAATTACAAAGAAACAGCAAAGTAACAGTAGTTTATTCTTTACTGAATCTAACCTTTAACCTCTATATTGAATCATATACAAACATGCTGCATAAATGTGTTTTTTTTTTTTTTTTTTTAAACCTTTCTCTTAAACTCTTTTTCCCAGGTATATTTTCTTGCCTCCTGAAGGTACAGTTTTGATATTTCCATTCTCTCTCTTTTTTCCACAGTGTTTGCCCATCCCAGGTCATGGATTTGTGCTGGACAAGTATAAATGTCACTGCAAAAGCGGCTTTTATCATCCAAGCAGAGTTGCAGTCAATGGCTTTAAAAGTAAGTTGTATGTTAAAATGTTATGGAGTAGTGTATGTGTATTGTTTTTGAAGAAAAAATGTAATTTCAGGCAATCTTCATTACATTTCTTATAGCAGATGTTTTTATATTATACTGTAGTAAGTGCTATGCTGAGCATATTGACAGAACAAGATATGAACTTTATGAACAAAATGTATGTTAGATGTTCATAATTAGGCTGCAACCACATTCTCATGAATGTTATTGTATCTGTCTGTCCCTTTTTATCCATCTATACGTCCCACACACACACACCCACAACACACACACTCACAACACACACACACACACACACACACACATATACTGTATATATACAGAGTTCTGGCATGAGACTCTAGATGGCGCAGTCCGATAGGTCTAACTCAATCTGACACAATGACATCATCACATGGCACAGCTGATTGGTTCTCTCTCTCTCCTGTATCGGTAGCCAGTGAGCTTGCTGCTCAACATTCAAATATATGTCTAGTGTTTGCCGTAGCAGTGCAGCTTGCTTCAGAAACCCTCCACCTTCCCCAGCTCCACCTGTATAGATCTGCTAGGGGGTGATTCATGTATGCTATATGGGGGTTATGTCATGTATGTTATATTTGCAGCAGCAATATTTCTCACATGCTCACAGCAGCATGTTGTGGATGTAATTGGCAGTAGCAATTCTCGGTACTTGCTCTGCCGCAGCAGAAGTGTAGCAGATCTATTCCGCCAAGACCAAATACTTTAACATTGTCACGTACATTACCATGCCAATCCCTCCGAGAGTTGTATGACCTATAATATATGATTAAGATACTATATATATATATATATATACACGTATATATATATATATAGTATATATAGTCTAATTTTAATTTGCATTATTTTTGGTAATGTAATAAAGTGTTTTACTACAAATTATATTATTACCATAACAACTTGTCTGAAAAGTTATGGATTTCCAAATGCTGTAGCATTTGATGTGTCTCTTTTGCTTTATTTGCTTCTTTATTCAGTTGGCTTCTTTATTCCTTTATTCAGTGCTTTCTAGTTTAAATTATATTTTAAATTCCAGAGTTTCAGTTTTTAACCGCTGTGCAGTTTAGATGCAATATCTTGTATAAATATTTTACTCTACCCTCTCAGACATGCACAACAAAGTTTTTGAGCACTTAGCATACATGATGTAATTTGCCTCTAATCTCATTGGAGCACTACAAGACCACACCCCTTATGTTTAAAGGGTTATTTCATCCAAAAATGAAAATTAACCTGTGTTTAACTCACCCTCAAGGCATCCTAGGCGTATGTGACATCCTTCTTTCAGATGAATCCAATGGGACTTATATTAAAAATTGTCCTGGCCCCTCCAAGCCTTTCAATGGGGGTAAGCGGGTGTTGGTTGTCAACAGTTCAGAAGACGTGAAATAAAGTGTGTGCATCTGTAATAAAACGTCCCTCACATGGCTCCGGGGGGTGAATAAAGGCCTCCTGTAGCGAATTCATGCATTTTTGTAAGATACATATCCATATTTCAAACGTAATAAACACTTTTTTTCTCACTTCCGCTGACTATCATACGCGGAAGCCCTTCCGATTGGATTCATCTGAAAGAAGAAAGTCACATACACCTAGGATGCTTTGAACGTGAGTAAAACACGGGCTAATTTTCATTTTTGGGTGAACTAACCGTTTAATGAATTAGTTCTCTGCACAGAAACCCCTGTCACTCTAGGGTTTTCCCATAATGAACACTACAAAAACTTGCAGAAGCAAAAAGAGAGAGAGAGAGAGACATGTGACCAACAGTATGCTGGCAGTATCTGGCCCTCAGCAGGGGCCCCACCCCAGCACAGTTGACACCCACAGGGCTCTCCTTCCAGCCCTCCTTCACACCTCTCTGAACACAACATTATCCAATTCTAATTTGTTTTAATTTTTAATATTTTATACTACCCTCTCAAAACTGTTACTTTATACACAGAGGTTAATTTATTTTCCATTGTTTGTTTGCACTGTGAGGCTGGCATTATGCTCTAAGAATTCTGGCTATGTAAGACTATTCAAATTGGCCTGGAGCACTGAATAGTTTTGCTATGAGTTTGTAGTTGTGGTGAAAGTCAGAAACTTTTATCTGCTTTAAGAACAGATTGTAAAGCTATTTTTCTGGATAAATAATGTTGATGTCTTACAGGCCTTCATTATCCCGGTTTATGTTAAGAATGCAATATTTTGTGTGTGTCTATCTATCTATCTATCTATCTATCTATCTATCTATCTATCTATCTATCTATCTATCTATCTATCTATCTATCTATCTATCTATCTATTTCTCATGCCATCAGTTAGATTTTTATTCCATATATCATAGTAAGATAACGTTAAAGGAACAGGTCACCTAAAATGAAAAGTCAGGCCCTCATGTTGTTCCAAACCTGTATGACTTTGTTTCTTTCGTGAAACACACACAAAAACAGGCTTTTGCACTTGAAATAGTTAACCCTGGGTGATTCTAAATCACAGGTAAACAGAATTCTGGGTTATGTTATGTCACGTTTCACACTTCTCATAATTTACTCAGAGTTGACCATTAATCCTTGGTATATATTGCAGTTTATCCCTGTAACTTAACTTTCATATTTGCACTGTCAGTGCCTTTGAATGAACAAATGCAGCATGCAACCTGTTTACATAACTGCTCTAGCACTGCACATCCTCATATTATATATTGTTTTTTTTCCTTTACGGACTTTTCAGACTACAAAGGTAACAATAAAACAGTCTCTTCTTAACTCCAATTAACTTGTTTTCCTTCCCCATTTTACATGTTTCCCCTCAAATGCTGAAACAACTGTTTACACAATGTGCAGAGATTCTGTGACCATCTAAAACATGTGAATATGAGTCACAAGATAAGAGGATTAAGAGGGTTTCATAGCCTCGGGTGAAAAGTCCCCACTACTAAACTGCAAGTGTGAAATGTTTCTTTACCCAAGGTTAAAAGCTGGATTTAGAATGACAGTAACCCAAGAAAAAGTGCAGTGTGAAAAGCCCTAAAGATAAGTATATAAAAAGCACAACAGAAATATCATGAATGCAGTCCATACAACTTGAGCACTATATTCAAAGTCTTCTACTCTTTTTCTTCAACACAGCCTACTTAGTCATCCTTGTACACATTTAAACTTAGGTCATGAAGAGAGTTCACACCAGGTTTGAGGAACTCACAATATAAGAATACAATTTAGGATATAATAAAATTCTGTCAATCTTTGTGTGTAGCACCTACTGCTGTGCAAATTCTTCTTAAGAATCCTGTTGTTATAAACAATCAATAACAGTTTTAATAGTGAATTTAATATAAAAAGTCTGCTATTAAAGAATGAAGCAGATAATAACTACTGTATATTGGGCTGACAGCAAACCTGCAGCCTGTAAGTGAGTGTCATTATTCACAAGTGACCTGTTTGATTGTAATGTTTGAGAGTGGGTGCACAATGGTTCGAGATAGTAGAAAATATGTGACCCTGGACCACAAAACCAGTCTTAAGTGTCAGTTTTTCAAAATTGAGATTTATACATCATCTGAAAGCTGAATAAATAAGCTTTCTATTGATGTATGCTTTGTTAGGATAGGACAATATTTGGTCGAGATACATGTATATGAATATCTGGAATCTGAGGGTGCAAAAAAATCTAAATATTGAGAAAATCGCCTTTAAAGTTATCCAAATGAAGTCCTTAGCAATGCATATTACTAATCAAAAATGAAGTTTTATGGTAGGACATTTACAAAATATTTTGATGGAACATGATCTTTACTTAATATCTAATGATTTTTGGCATAAAAGAAAAAATCTATAATTTTTTTACCCATGCAATGTATTTTTGGCTATTGCTACAAATATACCCCAGCGACTTAAGACTTGTTTTGTGGTCCAGGGTCACATATATTTTTGTACATTTAAATTTGGCAGACCTCTTTATCTAAATCAACTTACACTGTATTCAAGGTATACACTTTTTCTGTTCATGCATAAGGATTCAAACTCATGACCTTGCAACATATTGTAGCATAGGAAACATTATACACTTCACCATTACAATCCCACTGTTGTCACCTACTGGTGCCACTAACTAGTTGTTCTACAGTGTATTATCTTGCAGTGTGGGTAATCACTGACTGCCATTAAACAGCAAATACGTTTTTTATTTTAAATTTTCAATATTTTGATTTCTTAGTGATATCTCACATCACAGCTGGATTTTAAGGGAAAGTAAAACTATTGAATACCATGAAATTGTCATCATGAAAAGATGTGAGATTTGTAACTGAGGCAGAAACAACTGGTGCATCAAAGTGACTGCCCAGATGGTGTGTACACACCCATCCACCCTGGCTAGCACATGAAACGGCGTGAGTTGCCTACTGATGAGACCACCAATCACTGGAGGGGAGGGTGGGCTGGACCGCTTTAAATGTCACGTCTGTGCTGCTAATTTCACGATTGTTTGCACTTTTTTGTGGGTGTGATTATAATGTATGCAAATGTAATGCAGAGTTGTTTAAATGAGCATAATGTAATATTATTTGATTTGTTTCCAGGGAAAGCAACTGGGAAGGGCAAGGAGAGTTTGCCACATCACAGGGATGTTCCAGAAAGTTCCAGCTACTGTCTGCCCTGCCAAGAAGGCTGTGCTTTCTGCAAGGACGACGCGCCCTGCGTGGCCCGGGGTGAAGGCGCCCTGCGTATGGCAGTGCTCTCCTTTCAGGGCTTGTGCATGCTCGTGGATTTCATCAGTATGGTGCTGCTCTACCATTTCCGCAGGAACAAGGTGAGCGTGTGCTGCCGGAGGGAGCTAATTAAGATGGCAATTGTTTCCGTGAAGCACATCCTGTTCTTATTGACACCGGGGTGTTTCCATGCTGAGTTACATTACAATTAGTCACTCGAATGGCGAGTGTTAGGTAGTGACATTTTATTCCCTGTTCAATTAGAAAGCAGATGGTTTTGAGATACATTAGAGTTGCAAGTGTAATCTATATTGTGCAAACCAGGTTTATTGGAAATACATGCTTGTGGCTACATTTCAGCAAAATGATTTTTTGTTGCTTGCACGCTTTGCGACACATTCAAAGTGAAAAGTCCATTGAGTGGCACCAAAAGCGTGTTAAAATGTATCCAAAAGAAATGAAATATTCGGTGAATGGTGCTAAAAACTTCACTGCGTTTGAAAATAATGTTCCACCTATTCGATACCTAATCGATAGTAATTAACAAAAACAAGTTTAGTTTCAAATCAAATTAAATCACTAGCAAAAGCTTTTTTTTTTCTTTCGTTAGGATATAATATTGTGCAAGGAACCACGTGAAAACAAGTCTTACTTAATTGATAATCTGCCTTTGTAATCAAAATTTTTTGTGACAAGGGATACAAATTGTTGGCATTTTACTTCCTCTAGTGTTCATTTCAGATGTAAACCGCAGTGAATTGTACATACAGTATAGGTACGTTTTTGGAGATTTGCAAAAATGCAGTTAGAGGCACATATTTCCAGTGAGCCTTGGTTTTCATCATGTTTCAATATCTTTGTTTCCATCTGTCAACTCTGCTCTGTTGAATGTGTAATTAAATTCAACAATTGCAAAAGTACAATATACTAATCACTGCAGGTTGTCACTTTGCACTTTGATTTTACTTCAAAATGTTAGGCAGCATGCCAAGGAGATAAGAAATGGTATATTTTAAGCTTATATGAGTTAATTAAGGAGATATTTAGAGCAGAAACAGGCTGAGACTCAAACAAGGTTGATAAAGGACAGAGAGAATGGAGTTTCCGGGAGACTAAATGAATGGATTGCACCATTAGAGGGAAAGAGACAAAAACTGCAGAGGAATTACAGAGGAAGGAAAAAGAGGTGTTATTTGCTGCAAACTATTACTTTAGGAAAGGAAAGGGAGATCTATCTGTGTCTAGCTGTTCTTCACAGATAGATCTTATTCATCTGCAGTGTCATGGTGTTTTCCATTGTTTCATATGTAAGGGGTATGCCAATTAATTCTCAAGCTTTAGTTTAGCTCAAACGGACTTGCTTGACACACAAGAAAGAACCTCATTGGTTCTCGCATGTCAAGCAAGCACCGAATTTAAATTTTGGGTTAATTGAACTTTTAAGATTTGTAACATTTTATTCCTAATTTTGTTTTATTTTTAGCTGTCACTTATGGCAAATGCCAGCACGATTCAGTTCAACTTGTAGTTTAACATTGACCTTCTCTTCAATGATGTCAGTTAATATCATGTCCAAATTCATGATTGTCTCTCCTTATAGGTTCATTAGGATTTTTTTTCTTTCTCAGGAGGAGTCTGTACAGATTAAAAATCCGGACAGTTTACTATAATTAGGACATTATTAATGTATATAGAGAGTATTTCAGAAGCGTATGCCACAAATGCTACTGTCTCAGCTTGAGCAGACATGCAGACTGTGGCCTGAGTAATAGTAGACTGGATTCACACTGACTGCGAGGAAGGTTCATTAATCCCTGCAGTGAGGCGCCGTTTAGGCTGTCGATATGTAGGGCACTCAGTTTTGATAGTGCCAGCATTTTAATTTACTCTGGAAGCATACTCCGTCTGGGCGCTGCCTGAAAGAGATCCATAAATGCTGGAGAAGTCTAAATGAAAGCGACAGAGTTAGGATTAGAAATTTTGCTCTGTTTCAGCTCACGCTGTCAAGTGCTTTCTATTGGCCGTTTGATTTCAGAAAGCATTTGACAGCTCACCTGTTGCCTCTTAATGGAATTCTCATTTTCTCTGCTTTAAAGGAGACATACCTGAGCCAGCTGCCCAAATGACATATACAAGCCACAGTGCCACACACAGAGAAAAAATAATAGTAAATTAGGCTAATTAATAATAAAGAAAATGGACACCTGTGGGTAATGTGACCACTTTTCACATTTGAGTTTTCCTCCCCTGAGATAGCATTTATCAATTACACTGGACCATAGAGGGTTAAAGCATCAATATTGTAACTTATTTGTAACATTTGAACTTTTAATTTAGTGCAGTATTCACTGTAATTTTTGTCATTGCGACATTTTAGTGCAACCTTCACTAACAATTGCAGTTGACCACTCACAAAGAGCTTGATTGGCAGTCGATCTGACCAATCATAACGCCGAATCCGCCATCTTGCTCGGCAAACAATCAGACAGGAGAGTAGATTAACGTCGGTGGACCTAAACTGGAAAGATATTGTGTATTGCTGTCTTTCCGTGGTTGAAATAAAATAAGTTCTGATGTTCATTCATGTACATTTCATGCTTTGAAATGACAATCGGTTCACGTGTGCCGCTTGAACTTGGCAATACAGTGATTGGTCAATTGACCCTTCACAAAAACCCGCCCTCCTTAGTTACCGTTGCTTTGTTCAACAAGCCATGCCTCTCCCACACTACACACCATGTTCTCATGCAGTAAAAAATACAAAACTCCGACAGACAAGACAGTAGGGTTGGGCCGATAGACGATGCCATCGTCCATCGCCTATGGCTGATAGACATCACGATGTTGAGCCAGCATCGTGATCCCCCCCCATACCCCCTGCATCCCAATACCGTGTTCGAAAAGAAAATGACATGTAGGCAGAACCCCTAAAGAGAATAAATACGAGATGGGAGGAAAATACATACTTTAATAATTTCTCTCTGTTATATCATTGGGTAATTATAATACATATATTCTCGGCATCAGGGCAACCGATATTATACATGTGCCATTGAAAATGCATCGTGCTTTTGAATGCAAGATCACTTTTAGTTCCCCTTT
Source organism: Sinocyclocheilus anophthalmus (assembly GCA_018155175.1). Taxonomy (NCBI): domain Eukaryota; kingdom Metazoa; phylum Chordata; class Actinopteri; order Cypriniformes; family Cyprinidae; genus Sinocyclocheilus; species Sinocyclocheilus anophthalmus. The sequence continues at coordinate 70,876 of JADLZN010008525.1, read as the reverse complement.
CACTTTCAAGATTCGTGATCGCATGTACTCTGTTTATAATATGGAGCGGGAGTACTTGCCACACATTTTACAAGATTATATGTTTGTCAGTGGTACTGAAGATCTGCAAATCATTCGCCATCGTCCTCAGTCATCTCTCCTTACTCTGTTTATGTGGTAAGTGAAATTGTATGTACTGTAATGTAACAGGCAACTGTTACACCGTGTCTACACCGGACGCGACAGTTATCATGTCGTGCCGCGCCGCATCAGCTAAAGTCTGTCTACACTGCACGCGACAAAGCAACCGTTTAAAATCATTTGAAATTTGTGTCAATAAGTCATAAATAGAACGCGGCAGCAGTTTACTGTCGGGGATTTGTCATGCCGCGCCGCATCCAGTGTAGACGCATCACTGATTATAAGGAGTTCTATAGATGATCTAAGATTAAAATCTCTATTATAGATCAGTGGTTCTATAGTATTCCATGTGTTAGGAATCGTGTTTTCCCTTATAAGGAAGGATTCACGCTTCGGGCACACCCCCTAACTCTTCGCCCACACCCCTCCCCTCGCTTGCCCCCACCGATGTCATCGTCCACCGCGATGTTTCACTGTAGACATCATCCGATGCCAATTTTGTAGGCATCGCCCAACCCTACAAGACACGTGTGAACCAATTGTCTTTCCATATTTACGTAAAGCACGAAGTAAACAGGAATGAACATCATAACGTATTTTATTTCAACCGCGTCAATACACACAATTTTTCAAGTTTAAGTCCACCGAAGTGAATCTACTCTCCTGACTGATCTGTTTGTCGGGCAAGATGGCGGATTTGGCGTTATGATTGCCTGTCAATCACATGTGGATTAAAATTAAATCAAGTTAATGTTGAGCGAATGTTAAACAGAGCAGGGTTGTTCTAGGGCAGGGCATCAGTCTGAAAAGAACAAAGATGAATCAACTCCTATAAACACATTAGAATAGTCCTAGGAGAATGCATTTGTGCTCAAAGGGATAAGTTATGCAGTAGTCACAAACGAATGGCTTTCCACTGACCCATTTCTAGCAAGAGAATAGTTTAAAGAGAGAGGTTTTCCAATGTGATGTTGTTTTTTATGTGTTTCAGAGTATCAGAGCATCAGGACTCATCCTGTTAGAGGCCATCTTGTTTGGAGCGCTCCTCCTGTACTTTCCGGTAAGCTTTCATGACCACAGTCATTTTTATTACGTACTTTATTACTTTAGGGGTGTTAAAATGAATGGCACTTTGGTGACTAATATCCTTAGACTTGTAGTGCAATGTAATATTGCCATTAGATGGAGAATGTCTTTTTAATGGCACTAATTTAAGCATTAAAGAAATGCTCTGGGATCATTTTGAGTTTAGCTCTATGGACTCCTGTCATGATCATTTAATGCTGTTAAATCTGGTAATTTATGCATGATATGTGTAAGAATAAGAAGGGACTTTTTACATGGAGAAAAGTCAGTTTACAGGATTTACATCAATGCTGCATTCACTGATGTTACTGATTTTTGTTAGAGCTCAGCTTGTTGATCCAGGAACATAAAATACAGCAAAAGTCACATTTACAAAGGCATTGGCATTATAGAACGATACAGATGTTGGCATTGCACATGGAGCAAAATATGCACTGAAGCAATGTAGGATAAAATAAGGGCTGAGATATTTCATTGATGGACAGTCTCTGCTGTCCATGTGTCGATGAAGTATTGATTTAGACCGATGTCGTCGGTTGCTTTGTTCAGCAAAGCCTTTTGGCTCACAGTAATTGCAGTTTAGTGGCATTCACATGAAGCTATGGGCTTGTCTTAACATGGAAGTGTAAATGTAATTAAAGTGAACTGATTTAGAGGTTTGTAATTAAAGCAATTATCACATACAAGGACCTGGAAAGTAATAATCTTTGAGATGATGTTGGAATGATGGTGGAGGAGCATTTTAGCCATTTAATCGCTCTTTGTGTGACCGTAATTCCCTGTGCATAGAAAACAAATGCCTTTATCTGTTTGTTTGTTTTTTTACCTTTAGAAAAGTACCAGTTTATGATTTTTTTTATCATATGATTTTGGCCACTTGCAAATGTGTTTCTAAATCTGATATGTATCTCATATCTGACTTCTTGGGTGATTAGGTTTAGTAAGGTTAGTTATTCAAAAATACATAAAAAATGTAGTTCATACAGACAGTGACTTGAATACACATCTGATATGATGAACATTTTTGAAATTCTAAATTAACATTAATTTTTTTTCCTTGGGTAGAGTAAAAGAAAAGTCCAGATAGTGTGTAACTGTTTAATTTTTAATGGATTTCTTGCACACAAAAAAAGTGTTATATTAGTATCATCAGTATTCAATTTCATTTTAATTTTAGTTAAAGTTTTAGTCATTTTGTGGCATTTTTATAAGTTATTGTTTTTATGTTTATATAGTTTTTATTCATTTATCATTTCCATTTTAATTGTTTTAATACATCAAGTTAAACAAAACGTTAAACTAGCTGGAAGGAAATAAGATAAAATTATATATATAATAATAAATAAATAAATACAGTAATAAATAAATACAGTTTTTTACATAATATATGTGTGTGTGCTGGGTATATTTATTATGTATATATAAAGGCACACACATACAGTATATATTTAGAAATTATTAACATGTATATATTTATATTCATATAAATATATTTAATATATAAACAAAACATATTTTTCTTAAATATATACATGGATGTGTTTGTATTTATATATACATAAATAAACACAGTACCAGACATATCGTATTACACAGGAAAGTTAATCACGAGTAAGCGTTGCCAACACTAATATATATAGATATATATATATATATAGATATATTTAGTTAACAGTTAAGTAAGGACTTTTTTTTTGTCCAGAGAATCAAAAATGTGTTTTTTTTACTTAAAAATAAGTTTGAGTGTTTAAAATATTGTAAAATATTTTATTATCATTTACTTGCAATCAGTCTTGATTCAAGTGTCATACAGATATGCACATATTCTGCCATCCACACAAACTGGTAGTAATTACACGTTACTAACTTCTCTACCCTTAAAAGCAACTGTGTTTTGTTGTCACATTAACCAATCACAATTAACTATTTTAACTGACTGATGGCTCTAGTTTAAAGTGAATATTATCAGACAGGAGAAAATATCAGCTAGGTGTCAAAATATTAGATCTGTACATTAGGTTTAGCAGTTTACATGCAGCCTATGAGAATGCGTTTGTGCTTTTAGAGCTCCCTCTGATTCAGTTTGTGGTTTAATCTGAAGCTCAGAGACAGATAGCTCTGCCCGCTCACGGCCCACCGTGTAGCTCATCTGAAGCAGATAGACGCTCCGCCTGTCTGTTCTGCTGCGATTGCTCCCAATCTAAATATAGACTGGAAAATATTCTCCACTCCTTCTCCCCCTCTTCTACTTTAAATAATTCTAGTGTTATCAAGAAGCAGAGATGTATCTCATCTTGTTCCCCTGGCATTCTGCTTTGTGGAGTAATGCAATTTTTTCAGCTCGCACCCCTCTCCTACTGCTGAGCGTGTCACATGCAATAACTTCACTCTACGACGTCTGGAATAAAGCGGGGGATGTGGAGCGAGAGAGAGGGGAAACCGAATTACATGTGCACACACACACACACGCTTTTCTGGCTGCTTGTTCATCCCTGGCCATGCAAAACTAACGGGGTGCCTGTGTTGGTGAATTTTGAACCATCCACAGATTCTCTTTATACTCCATATCTGATGCTTGTCATTTTCTGTTACATTAGCTGTCAATGCCTGACAGCTTCATCTTCTGGTAACTTCTCAGGTTTTACATTGTGTAACGTGTAGCAAGGACACATTGACTTTTCCTGCCAGAGTTTTGTTTTTAAGTTGCCAGTTTACAGTGTGTTAATTTCAACATTTACTGTTACTAGTAATTTTTTTATTTTCTTCTGTTAACATTAGTTAATAAACTATGAACTAACTTTAATGGTCAATATAATCAGTAGATTTTTTTTATGAATTATAATCAAGAGTATTAATGGACCAGTTCTTAGTAGTCTATTTGTTTTAAGTTTGTATAGTAGTCATTAGTATATCGTGTTCTCTCTGTTTCCTTGAGCACATGCTCTCACATTATAAACACCAACCAATACTTCCGCAGCTTCTTAGCCAGCTAATCACTCGGTCGCCCACTCTTTGGCTACATAGTGTCCAACCCACCTAGTCCTATCTGCTCATCGGCTAAATCCGTACCCATTGGCAATTTAACGATATGTGATTTCAAGATGAGGTTGAATTTGGTGGACGAGATGCTCATGGATTCATCTCTTTTTATTCCGTTGTATTTCAGGAAGATTTTGTCAGGAACAGGCCCCCTAGCAGTGAAAAACACGATTGCTGTATCTAACTTGTCAATGGCAGGGAAGCCGTTGTGTATAAAAATGGTGAACAAATCTGGTCCCTGCCAGGGAAAAAGAAGATCAAATACACGAAATCTGTTTCAACATCAGAGTTAATTAACATTCTAACTGTTCAACCCAGTCTATAAAAATCAGTACCTCGTCGTACATTTCTGCAACACAGTTTTTGTACCTGCTGCATGTTTTCGCCGCAGTTCAAAGACATGTGCCCACTGGTGGACGCTTAAAACATGGGGTCATACGTCAACCTGGCACGTTTTTATTCCGTTGATATAGGTAAGGATGCTGGGTTTTCATAACGCGTTTCAGGTACGTATTACGGCGGTTCAGAATTCAAATATACGGGGACTGTCGCTAAACGTTAATGCTCTATCGTGTTGGAAATAAGCCCTACACCAAACCCAACCCTAAACATACCCGATAGTATTAACAAATGCAAAACTTATATAAAAACGCACTCCTTTTTTGATGCAAAACCGATCGACAATTTTAACTACCTGCTATGATGCAGATTAGAACATGTTTTTGATGAACACAAGTAGATAAGCGAAGGGGATTACGAAACGGAGAGTCCAATCGGTAACATCACCAAGTCGAGTACTCCAGTGACTCCTGTGACGTACCCGAAACAAAACCTATACGTATATGAAAAACCATCGATATTCAAGCTGCGATATAGCGTGCGCTGCTAACAATCAAAGCATACAGTTTTCAAATCTCCAGCATATTAAAAATGTTTGAAGTCACAAAACATAATACTTGTAACGGGGCTGACGAGACGTGAGACGTGCGGATCCATGTGCAAGTTTTATTTAAAGAGACGTGGTATAACAGGCAGGGCCGAACAATGGCAAACAGGTATATGGCGGGCAAGACACAGGAATAGTCCTAGGGCTAGCGTAGGTCAACGGTCGGCAGACAGAATCACAAAAGGAGCGACGGAGAATACGAGACTAGAGGGATAAATCCAGGAACACAGGAAAAGGTCATGGGCATGGGCAAACAGAGTCCAAACGGCAAAACAACAGGGCAATCCAAAAACAAAGGCAGAGACATATACACAGGAAAAACAGGCAAGGCAAGACTAGACTAAACTAAGAACTATGAAAAAAGACAAAACTAAGAAAATAAACAGGCTCCGTATAGCAGCTAACACTAGGAGAGTGGAAAACGCAGAACAATACTAGAGACCAAACAGGACATAAACATGGAATGACTTGGTAAAGTAGCTAACACTTGGAGAAAAACGCTAGACAATACTCGGCAGTGAAAGAGAGGAAGTCCATGGCTTATGTAGCATGTCTGATTGGATTCAGCTGTGTGTGATCAGTGCATTCAGCTGTGTGTGTGTAATCAGTACAATGGATGATGGGAAATGTAGTCCAAGGTATAGTGTAACAGTCTGTGTAGTGTGAGAGTCAATGTAATGGGAGAATAACCTCTAGTGGCAATCGGCCTGAAGCCCACGGACCGGATTCGTGACAATACTCTTCAAGTGAATTGTGTGAAAAATTACGCTTATAATCGAAACTCTGTAAATCATTATCTGTGTGAAATAATTAAAAGGTGGTCAGTGTTTATAGCCTCTAGTGTTCATTGTTTTTGAAACTGCAGGATATGTACTTATTGGTTACGTAATTCGCATCTTGCAAAAATAGCCCCCGGGTAGTATTTGCCAGGAGACGGATAGTAAATGTTAGCTCAAATAAATAAATAAATTAATTAATTAATTAACGCAACAGTTTGCATCCTTTTTGTGTGTGTGTGTGTGATGTATGACAACTTCTAATGAAATTGTGTTCAACAACAAACGACAGTGAGTTAGAAGTACTACTTAATAATTTGTAACCTAAAACACATTTTTAAGTTGCTAGGTCTTTGTGGGCCTAGAATCAATTATAATTTTTGAGTTCGAAATCCACAGCTGATCCTAGGCAGCATCTAAATGTAACTTATTAAGCATGTATATGTAATGAACAAGTAAAATTGTACTTGTCTCTAGCATTAGCATAAACTCTTTAAAATGTCAAACATAACAGCATTAAACACTAACAGGTCTTTCCCTTTTACTGAAAAACACATACAATTACACTTAGAAATTTGTGTTTAAATTATGCACAATATGAAGTTGCAATGTAATGTTCAACATTATTATGTCAACTGAACTCAACAAAATAATCAAAGGTTAAAAGGTTTAATGAAATTATTAAATTAGAAATTTTAAATTGCAACCATGCATTTATTTAAGGTGTGGCAACAGGTCATTTTTAGAGTGTATTCATTAACTATTTTTCGCAGCGCTACATGATCCCATTAGAATAATTTGTAACATTTTTCTGATTACTGTGGGCCAAAATGATGGTATTCCATAATTAGCATAGTTGCATTATTTAGCCAGAAATTGAGAACTACTGGAAATGGGGTCTTAGCTGCAGGACAGTTTATTTGGAAAAAGTGCTGTGAATAGATTCTTCAAAAATTCTCATTTTGTGTTCCACTGAAAACAACAACATACTGGTTTGTAATGGAACAAGGATGAGTAAATAATTAAAGAATGTTAGTTTTTGTGGTAATCTACTCCTGTAATACTTGCCATTCTAAAATCATGGCGGGAGCTACTGCAGGTCTCATTGGGATGTGATTCTTCCCTTGTGCCTCAAGTCCCTCATACGATTTACACACATTCCCTCCATGCTGAGAATTTCCACCCTCCATCAATCTGTGTTGAGAGCGTGGATCCCTCATAGGTACAGTCTTCACCTTAGGCCCTCTTTCTTTTCCACCAGCAGTCTCTACCTTTTATTCCTCCTCCCTCTCCAGTTGTCCACTTCTTTCACCTCCTTGTTCAAATGGCCTGCTGCCATCCTGACACTGGAGCCCAGCCCATCGGGAGGCTAATGACAAACACACTGCTGTGCGCTGGTGCGTTTTGACCAGCACAGGATGGGGTGTGGCCTTATGCTTTTGGTCGGTCCATGTCACTGCCTTTCCATGGATTAAGTGGCTCACAGAACACCCGTCGTTCTCCTGTCTGTGCACCTGGCTTCACAATCTTAAACCAATCTTCCGCATTATGTTACCGACCCCTGCGAAAAAAGAAGTACACTTTAGCAAACTTTTAAAAGGAGCACTTATTACAGAAATTATATTCTTCAAAAGTCTGTGAACTGAATGTCATTTTTAGGACACTTATATTTGTAATTACAAAATAAAATGCCCTCAGGCCATCCAATGAGTCTGTAGATGAGTTTGATTCTTCAGCACAACAGATTTGTAAAAATGTTGAATAGAATCACTTGCTCACCAATGGATCATCTGCAGTGAATGGATGCCGTCAGAACTAGTCAAAACAGCTGATACAAACATCACAATAATCCACAAATAATCCACACGAGTCCAGTCCATCAATTAATGGATTTGAGAGAAAAAGCTGCATGCTAATGCATCTCGTCTGAATCAGGAGAGAAATATGCACCGAGCAAGCACTGTTTACAAGTAAAAACAGTCTAAAACAGATCTAAACAAATATGTCGGTACATTTTGATGTGAGGAGACAACAGTGGATAGACTTTTTTCACTGGAGGAAGCAATATTATTGATTATGGACTTGTATTTTGGCCAGAAGCAACAGTTTAATGTAAACAATGCCTTATATGGATTGGTTCGTACACACACACACACAACACCACACAGCTTTTTCACTCATAAATGTTAATTGATGGACTGATGTTGGGTAGCTATTGTAATGTTTTATCAGCTGTTAGGACTCTCATTCTGATGGCACTTGTTTACTGCAGTGCATCCATTGGTGAGCAAGTGATGTAATGCTAAAATTCTCATGTACATCTTGGATGGCCTTAGGGCAGGGTTGGGGAGTAACGGAATACATGTAACTAAATTACGTATTTAAAAACAAAATAGGAGTATTTCATTAAAGTTACATTTTAAATGGGTGGTAATCAAATTAGAGCTATATCTGACAAGCATTTTGGATTACCAAAGTGATTACTTTCAATTTTAATGTCATTTATTTCATTTAAACATTAATGTAAGCAGGCAATTAATGTAAACAGAAATTGGCGATTCTTATTTACCCTATTCATCCAATTAAAAAAGTTTACACACGCCAGCTCTTAATGCACCATGTTGCCTTCTTGAGCATCAGTATATATAGTGTGGGGGGGGGGGTGTCACTCAATATAGGTGGCATGCTTAGCCACTTCCTGTCTAAGCATGTGGTTCTTGGCTGGAATAAGCTGCAGTGTAAACCAGACTTCACGCTGGTGCTCAAAAGTCTGTTTTTTTATATATATGTTTTTTCTCTCTCTCCCACACAAAGCACAGGTCACATCCCTATTAACCTAATGTTATCAGAAATATCTCAGTGGATTTGGTGATGACGGGGAAGGGAACCGTGCATGGCTCTGACGGAGAGAGAACTCTTGACTCCGTGGGGGCCAAACTAGATGTAATTTACACGCCTCAAGACTCAGGGGACACAACACTAGCCATTACCTCCTATTCCTTCCCCCGAATGCGGGAAGAGGGGAGCAAACTACTCCCCACACCTAAACCAGACATGTCCACACAGACATTCTCACAGATTACAAACCAAATGGGATGAGAAGAGAGAAAAGAATGAGATGAGCTGTGAAAGAATGAAAATGGATGACGTTATCATTCCAAAGCTGCCTGTTCACATTATCACCATTCAGATTAATGTTAGCTAAGCCTCGAAAAGGCTAGCACATCTCACGTCTCAGACAAGCTGTTGTTATTGCTGTAAAATTACTTTCTGCGTGACCCATGACAATCTGGAAGATCTTGTACGTGAGTTGAGCTCATTTGTAACTTTCCATGATTTAACAAGGGAACCCATATGTACCTTTTAAAGGGATAGTTCACCAAAAAATTTAAAGTCTGTCATTAATTACTCACCCTCATGTCGTTCCAAACCCATAAGACCTTCATTCATCTTCGGAGCACAAATTAAGATATTTTTTTAGCTTTCTGACCCTGCATAGACAGCAACGCACTCAAGTCAAGGCCCAGAAAGGTAGTAAGAACTTCGTTAAAATAGTCAATGTGACATCAGTGGTGCAATCTTAATTTTATGAAGCTACAAGAATACTTTTTGTGTGCAAAGAAAACAAAAATAATGACTTTATTCAACAATTCGTCTCGTCATTTTGGTCGCATGTTCACGAGAGAATCATAATGCATACGTGTGGTGCTGCTAACACAGGCGCCAGCGTTCTGATGTAGAACGTCCATCTCTCTTAGTTCATCATCTGTATATTCTGGTTCGAATAAGTTAGGCTGGGAACAAATTGCAAGTCATCCTCTTTGTCAAAATCGTAGACGTTTTCGAAGACATGTTTTATTTACAGCATGCGTCTTCTTCTGCTTGTAAACAAGGCGCAGCAGGATCCTGAAGCTTGTGGCTTGGTCTCCGTGACTGAGTCGACTGACACGGAAGAAGAGAAAATTGTGAATAAAGTCGTTATTTTTGTTCTCATTGTGCACAAAACGTATGCTCGTAGCTTCATACAATTACGGTTGAACCATTGTTGTCATAGACTAATTTAATGATGTCCTTACTACCTTTCTGGGCCTTGAATGTGTCAGTTCCCTTGCTGTCTATGCAGGGTCAGAAAGCTCTCGGATTTCATTAAAAATATCTTAATTTGTGTTCTGAAGATGAACGAAGGTCTTACAGGTTTGGAATGACATGAGGGTGAGTAATTAATTTAAGGCAATGGGATTTTTCATTCGGTGGATGTGAACTATCCCTTTAATTTAAGATTTATCATCTTATTTTGAAAGATTAAAAAAAAAACTTTTATCATTAGAAATACAACCAAATCAATTAAAAATCAAACTACCGAAGATATTCAAATATATCCAAATGTGTAGGCCAGACTTTTCTCGCTGTGCACTGTCAAACTTACAGCATGCTATTGCACAAGCGTTTCTTGACTCACACATACAAACACACCTGGTGAGGTTGTGTTCTCGCCTTCATGGACCAGAAACCACCAGTCTCCACGCTCCATCTCCATCCTTAATTAGACCTGCTCCAGGAATGACCTCTGCTGGTGCTCAATTATTTGTGGTGTTTGGGGAAAAGGTGCACGCTCTCTCTAATCTTGCATTAGTCCATCTGGTATATGAGACCATAGAAGCTTCCCAAGGGTCAAGGATGGATGGCATAAGGTCACTGCTAGGAAAAAGGTATTAGATCACTCAATATAGGACCTTTGAATGCAGCTACACAAGAATCTCCCCAATGATTGATTGAATGGATTGGCTAGCATTATGTTCACACATAAAAAGCAAATGTTTACGATGTTTCTTCTGCTTCTCTGAAAGACAAGAACCTCTTGCATTATTAATCATGCTATAATACGCACCTACACACACTTCTTACCACGTCTTCAAGACCATAAGGCAATTTCTTGGAATATATGTGGGTTTCCACGAAAACTAATCCAGGATCAATAAGCAGATGGTCTGTGTTCTGACCTTGAGCTGTCTGTCTCATTGATCTCTGCCTTATTCAGCTTTATCAGTCACGCTTTCGAGCAACAAACCAATAACATTTGTCTACCAATAATAAAATACATTTATTAGTTATTCTAAACACCTCTATTGTACACTTTGTGGTTTAGACGCTTATCAAATGGTCCGTCATGAATATGGGCCACTGTCATGTCCCATTACTTTTTTTTAAATGTTGTAAGAAGCACAATTTGCTGAGACATATTTATTTTATATAACATTAAAATTAACCTCCACTTGAAAAGTAGCTAAAGATTTAAACACATCAAACATTTCATTAAATGTCTTGACCTTCTGTATTTAACAGTTAATTATACAACGATTATGACGATTCTCCCAATCAATCATTTAGTCAATCAATTACTCAAACAAACAATAAATAAATGTGACATCTAAAGTAAAAATTGACATTAATTGGATTCTTTGTACAGCATGATGGATAAATGCATTGCATTTTCACAATTTTCTCATTTGCACATTATAGTGTTCACTACATTTGCCAGATTCAAGTATTCAATCATTTTGGCCAAGTTATTACAAGAAGGAAACAACAATCAAATATCTTCTTTAATTTATGGGAAATATTAATTTGTCAATAACTACAAAACGGTCCCAACTTAGGCTAATCTTTTCCCATTTTTGTTAATTTTATAAAATGTATATTCATTCATGAAAAGAAAATGACCCAAACAAGACTGTACTGACAATAGAAATAAATAGATAAATAAATAAAAAGCCACCTACTTTCCTGTATCTACTCTGCTATTATGTAAAAATAAAAACAAGAATTTCAATCATTATAAAAAATTAGCATGAATAGCCGAGGTTATCCTTTCACTGGCATTTATTGAAGAAAAGTTATTTAAGCTCTTCAAGTCATATTTTGTGTCCAATTCATGGAAATGCTAAATTGCAAACCCAAGATGGTGGAACTTCTGAATCATGCATCAACATTTGCATGGAAGCATTTAGCGTCAGTTTGAGCAATTCAACGGCATGATCCATGGCCTTTGTTACCAAGTGCCTGGAGATTGGTGTGGGGGTGGAGATGAGGAACACGCCAGCTAATGATCATGCATGACTGTAATAAATAACAGCATTCAGCTGCATAGAGGGCTTCGGACGTCATCTCATCTGCTCGAGCTTTCACAGCCCAGCTGTTGGAGCCATGCCGCTCCATGGAAACGGAAGTTCTTTATTAAAGCACATTGTGAAAGTGCTGCCTTGATGAGGCGAGAACGCTTGAGAGATTGAGTCATGCTATCTCAGCATCACTGCCCAGCATTAATTCCTGAACCCGTTAGAGACGTCCTCAGTACAGAACATTCGTAGATTTATTTTCAGAAGACATGTACGGAATGGTGGAAGTGAGGTCAGTTAACAAAAAATATACTAAAGAGTCCCTTGTGAAAAAGAAGTACAGTGTTACATACTTTTAAAAATAGTACTTATTACAGAAATAATATTCTTAAATGTTTTTAGACACTTAACTGCATGTCAATTTCAATTGAACAAAAATGTATTATATTCAATGCAGTTAGACTCACTTAAGTAGTATATCTTTATGTATAATTTTATAAACACGTGTATTGTCTTTGATTTATGGTTAAGAAGTTGTGTCAAATGTACTAACAAGCATTGATGGGAAGATAAAATAAACTTTAATGTAATTTCTATTGAAACTTTGTGTATTAAATATAATTATAATAAATAATTTAAATAGAATACCATTTGTAATGAGTTCCACATTTAGCAAAAGGAAACATTTTCTAATAAAATATATTAATGTCGTGTAAAACTACATAAAAACTACAGTTAACATTATAATCAATTATGTGCTTTACACAAAGGGTAAAATGGTAATGCATGTTTAGGATTACCTGGGTACATGAACTTAAAAAGTACCAAAAGAATATGATATAATGTCACCCAGTGTGCCTCGCGTCGTGTGGGGCGACGGACACGGGAGGAATCCAGAATAACAAAATACGATTACACCACGCGAAAGAACACGTAGGACATGGGGATAGACGAGCCTACCGGGCAAACAAACTCTGAACAAACATCCTTAAGTACAGAACTTAATAAGGGGAGACAAGCAACACTGGAACAAATGGGAAACAATCAGGGAGCAGGAAAAGGCCGACCCAATAGGAAAACGGAACACAAGGGAAAACTAGATCTAAGGCACACAGAAAAGCCATGAATAACTAAACACCCCCCTCTGAAAGGCAAGTCTTGCCAATATAACACAAAGGGGGGGCGGGTGGGCGCCTTGGAGATCCATCAGGACAGGCTAGGCGGGAACCGGACGCTCCAAGGCAGAAGTATGGCTCGAGCAACCTGGCGGAGCAGGCACAGGCCTGGAAGCCATGGGGGTGGAGCAGGGAGTTAGGCGCCATGGCGGGCAGGCCAGTCGGGAGGGCTGGAGATCCGCCCGTTAGGAGCAATGAGCGTAGATCAGGGACAGTTCAGGAAGCCATGGCGAGAGCAGACAGTCAGGAGAGGACATGGTGGAACAGGGATTCTCGGGGGGGAGCCCATGGCCGGGAAACAGGGAACTCAGAAGGCCAGGTGGGGGGGGGGGGGGGCAGGGCTGGACGGAATCCGTGGCCTTTGGCCGGATCCAATGGCCCGGCCACTACGGACGAACCCATACTACCCCCGCCAAAAAAATCCTTTGGGAGAATATCGTCTTTAGAGTCCCTCCGTAGGCCTAACTCGGGAACAGTGGCCCTCCCTGGGCTACACTCGGGGACTGGAGCCCTCCTTGGGCTCGACATGGGAACTGGAGCCCTCACTGGGCTGGATTTGGGGGCTGGAGCCCACTCTGGAGCGAGCTCTCGGGCTGGGCGCACTCGGGCAAGGAAGAGGGGCCTGAGCCATCCATTTCTCCTCTTCCTCCTTTTCTGATTACGGGTGAATAGGGTGGCCAGCGGGCTTGAGAATGCAGTGGCCCGCAGGCGGGACATCGGCGCGGCCGGTGGGCTGGAGAGAGCCGTCGCCGGCGGACTTGACTGAGGAACGGCCAGCTTGCTTAACGGCGGTCTTGACTGAGGAACGGCCGGCGGGCTGGTTCTGGATCGGGGCTGGACGCTCTCCAGACACCGTAGGATCCCTTCCCTCCAGCTCAGTCCTGTGGTGTCTGGGAGGTCCACAGGGCAATGGTAATTAGCCCCGATCCAGAACAGAGAGTTGAGCATGGCGTCATCAAAAGCTGTAGACGTGGCGAGCCCGCGAACTCCAGAATACTCGATGACGGGGAGTCCTTTACGGGCTATGGCGATGAATCGAGTGGCGATTTCCATGATGCGGGGAGAAACAAACGGGAAAACAAAAACACGCTGTTTTGGTGCAATATTCTGTCACGGTATGCCTACTGTGTCGGAGCGAGGAGACAAGGGAGAATCCAGAATAACAACAGACTTTATTTACACCAAGGAAAGCACACGTAGGACACAGGGATAGATGTTCAATACTGGACAAAGAACTCTGAACAAAACACTCCTTAAGTACACAACTTAATCAGGGGAAGACGGGACACACCTGGAATCAAATTGGAAACAATCAACATGGCAAAAGCAGGAAATGAAGCCCAATATGGGAATAAGAAAACACCAGGGACCACTAGATCTAAAGGCAACAGAAAAGTCCTGGCGTGCAAATTAACATGGTCTCTAGAAAGGTTACCAGTGGCGGATTCTAGGATTTCCATTTTAGGGGGCTCAGCCCCCAAATTAGCACCTATATATATATTTATCTACTATATCTATATTAATAGATAGTATGATAATCTTATATCTATACTATATAATGTTTGACGAATAGGGGTGTACTATGCTAATCATATACCAAAAAGTTGCGAGTATTCCACTTATGGCATATATAGTTGTACATATAACCTGAATAAGACAAATACAAGTTATCTGATCTCACACACACACTTGTTTTACTGTACACAACACAACATTTTACTGTTGCATTCTAGTAACCCTCTTTCCGTAGTGAGTATGTATCTATAGCTTCGTTTAGTATGTAAACCTCTTTGCCACATGCACTAGAATACATATTACATTGTAAGTTACATTTTCAAATGAAAATGGCAACATGAACGTTTTATAAAGTATGCGTTCATATGTGCTTCATTTTCACTGGAGGAAACAGCTGTGTGGTGTGATGAGGAACCGATTGATATTTTGTAAACTGTATTTATGACAAAGAACAGAACTACGCAGATGCAGATATTATAACAATCTATCATTAAACACACACCTTGTACTTGTTCGCGCCTGTGAAGCTGGGTCTGTGGACTGAACAAGAACGCCGCTGGAAAGTCGGGAGGCGTCGATCGAAGCTGTCGCGTTTTCATAGGAATTTCAAGGGGACGCGGTGTCATGATCGGGACAGTTTATGGAGCTATAGCCCCCCTAAAAATGGCCTAGCGATGCCCATGCATGGTACCATAGCATTTTGTATTTACTGTATATGCATAGTATTTTATATTTTGCTACACAGTAAAAATTGGTAACCTGCAAATGTCAACTTAAAGCACTATTTATAACTGATTTAAGACAAAAATAGTTCAGTCATGACAACTCTCAGAAAGGATTGATAAATCTTTATTAATGTAAAATAGATTGTGCATACGTTTGGTCTTGGCGGCCTAGATCTGCTACACTGCTCCGGAGCGGAGAAAGAAACTTGCTCCGCTTAAATGCTCAGATCATAAAATAAAAGGAACATTCTGCTGCTGCTGCTAGAGAGAGAGAAAGATCCCCCCTTAGCAGATCTAGGCAGGTGGTGCTGGGGAGGTGGTGGGCTAATAGGAGGATATGCATTGCGCGCAGACATGGCCTACGAAGCATACGTCTGGGTTATATATGGCACACAGTAATGAGTATGTGAATCCGATTGGCTGAGAACATTGAATTGAATGAACCAATTAAAGCGCAAATAGAGTTTCATGGCTGAACTAATCATTTTTGTTTTTATAAATGAATGCATATATTTTTTTCAGAGTATGCTAGTGACATTATGTATTTAGTCAGTTTGTTAGTTTTGTTACATTTTTAAAGTACCTTGAGGTGTCATCAGTCAGTAAAAAAAAGATATTAAAAAATATAAATATTGTTTGATACAGTACTTTTGATTCATTCATCTCAATGGAAATAAAGATTAAGATGACTTGTACTGTTTCAGATTGCTGTGGTTGTACACTACATATTTTGTAGCAAGTCATCCAGGTATTCCATGCATACAGAAATAATTTGCACAGTATACATATTGAATACTGCAGATACTGTACAAGTGCTATTATTAGTATTATTAGTACTATTTCTATTCACGTTGCCCCTCGCCTTTGTGTTGTGCACTTCCTGACTGCCACTATCTGTTTCCTGTATTCTTCTGCCTATCACGGCTGTTTGTGTGAGTTTTGACTGACAGCACTAATAGGGTTTCTCTGAATTCCACCACATGAGTCTGATGGCGTCGGCTGTGTGAATTCCTCGGCCGTTGTGATTGACTGCAGTATTATCAATCTCTGCCTTGGCGCTTTGAGAGTGTGTGTGCGGTTGTGTGTTTGGGGGAGAGCATGTGATCAAACACTCTTTGACAGGTCCACTCCTACTCTGCTTCTTTCTCTTCGTCTTACACAAAGAATCAAAGATGTGCAGAGAAAACGACAATATTACGTAATGGGGTGCTTTCTTTGAGAATGACGAAGAAAAAAGGGAGCTGCAGGCGGGTTGAAACTCACAAAAAAATAAAAGAAATGCAAGCGTGAGGCATTAAGATAAATCTTCCAGGACTATTATGTAAAGGTAAATAATAAATGTTTTTTTGGCGTCGGCTTGTGAGTAGATGGAGCCCCTGAAGAGGTGTAATGAAGTGTGTGTGAGTGAATGCCCATGTGAGCTTTGAAGAGGAGTGTGTGTGTTTTTGTGTGGATGTTGCGTGAGGGATGAGGAACACACTGTTCTCAGGTTTACACTCCAGAGGCTAGTGCCACAGACACAGATGAGCCGGACGGCATGACAGTACCTCTCACACAGTTTCACCGGGGAAATGTGTCTTTATTTTTCTGCTTTTAAAGGAATAGTTCACCCAGAAATACTCTCATCATTTATTCAGCTTCATCTATTCATCCTAATATGACTTGCTTTTCTATCAAATACAAAAGAAGATAGTCTTGGTTGTGTTTTTCGCTGGAAAAACATGCCGATATTATAATATTAATGAAAATAATGTACTAAATGTAAATGTACAATTTTATAACTATTTTGGTTACACTTTATTTTAAGGTGTCCTTGTTACAGTGTAATTATACATTTAAGTCCTGAGTAATATTAATTAACTACATACTTACTTTATGGTTAGGGTTTGGTTTAGGGTTACTTGCATGCAATTACGCATAATTTATTGTTATTATAATAACAAGTACGTGTAACATAACAAAGACACCTTAAAATAAAGGACACTTATTTTAAGATGTCCTTGTGACCGCTTACATGTAACAACGAGTAATAGACTGTAACAAGGACACCTTACCAAAATGTTGTGCTTTAAAGAAGTACACTTCTTTTGTTTGTTGACTTAACAAACTAAAGCAATTATAATTTGAACTCTGTGGTGCTATTTGATACTACATTTAAAGTGATTTTTAAATGTACTAAATTAGAACTTCACTACAAATGTGTAATTTAAAATATATTTAAATACATGACATACAAGTTTCAATAGAAAGGACATTAAAGTATATTTTAGTTTAGCATAAATGCTTGTCAGTACATTCAGCAGTTAATTTTAACCATAATTCAAAGACAATAGAAGTACTTATGAAATTTTATATATAAATACATTCTGAAGTCTCACTTAATTGGGTTCAACTAATTTTTTAAAAGTATGTTAATATGTACTTTTGCACAAGGGAAATTAAGAATGTGTTACTTCATATTAGTTCAATTGTGATCATGTTTTACAGATTTGCTTGCGTTTTGTAGGTAAATCAACATCTAAGGTCTTTCATAAAAAATTATGTTTAGCAAACTGTTCATAACTGCATCACACATTTAGAATAAATACAACATTATCATCAATTACTGCAGTTTAATTTATAAAAATAACAATCTATTGTTCTAAAAACAATAATCCTTAATTGTTTTATATGCATTGTAAGCATATATTGTAAAAACAATAAGGCACTTGAGACCCTGTTGTATTGTGAAAAATACTTTAGCTGTAACTATATTCATAAGAATGGCCTTATTGCATAATTGAAATGTTGCTAACAAGCCTTCATGACAATTTTGTGTACTTAAAATCCGATGCAACCTTTCACCCCCACCTCCCATCTTCCTGACCAAGCAGGAATATCACCGTGATTCCCAGCACTTAGCATTGATTATTAATGGAGAGTTTAAAAACAAGTGAATGAAAGAGAGAGGTCAGTTTTATATGCAGTATGCACTGGAATTTACTCTGGTTTGCTGAGGAGGGAACAGGCAGTCAGGTGGCTCTCGTGTCAGCTGGGCCTGTAGACCTGTAGTATGTATGGATGCATGTGTTTGTTTTTTATTTATTTAAGAGGACATTCTGATGTTGTGTTAATGATGTCACATGAGCACATATAACATACCATCCACATTTACATATTCACCCACGCTATGCTGTGACTCTTGTGATCATCTGAAATGAAATCAATATGGCAAGTTCAGATCAGTGAACTGAAGATCTGTCATGTTAATTATTACAAAATTAATTTTTAACTTGTCACTTATTTTCTTGAAGAAAAAGAAAGAAAAAAAGAAGAAAAAGTCTGTGTTGCAGTGAGGCACGTTCAGATTTATTGACATTCATTAATTATTCAAAACGAGGAGTAAACAAAATGCGTACTAATACTTACCTTTTCTGTGAAATCCAATTTTTGTTGCCATGAAAACCCTAAAATGACCTAAATGAATGAGAACAATTTGGTTAAACTTTACTTGAAGGGGTGTGCATAAGACTGACATGACACCTTCATAATCATGACATGACACATACATAATTATGACATGACACATATCATGAATATGAAGGTTTTTTATGCATGTTTATGACAACTGTCATTAAGTGTCATTCGCTCAGTTATGTAATTTTTAATGCAAAGATGACATTGTTTGAGATGTCTTTGTTATGGGCTATGGTTAGGGGTAAGGGTAGGGGTAGGGTTAGGTCAAATAATGTCATATTTGCATTAAAAATGACATAACTCAGCGAATTACACTTAATGACAGTTGTCATAAACAAAAAAACCCTTCATATTCATGACATGTGTCATGCCATGATTATGTAGGTGTCATGCCATGATTATGAAGGTGTCATGTCAGTCTTATGCACACCCCTTCAAGTAAAGTGTTACCCAATTTTACAGCTCAAATAATACACAGGATTTAAAAGAATAAATGTAACTGCTTTTATAAAATTACAAGCCTTACCTTTCTGTGAATTCATCTCCTCTTCCATTGTCATTGCCTTAAAGGGACCAGTCTGTTTTTTTTTTTTTGATAATTATGCCACAAATGCTGTTGATAAGCTTAACTTAATTACTGAACTCAGAATATATTTTTATTTGCTATTTAATTTAGTCATTTAACTAAATTACCACATGGTTATTAAAATATAAAACAATTTGAATTCATGATATATTCTATATCAGGGGTGCCCAACCCTGTCCCTGGAGATCTACCTTCCAGTTTAGCTCCAACCCTGATCAAACACGCATGTCTGTAATTATCAAGTGCTCCTTCAGATCCATATTAGTTGGTTCAGGTGTGTTTGATCAGGTTTGGAGCTAAACTCTGCAGAACAGGTTGAATCTCCAGGAACGGGGGGTTGCCCCCGGTTCTATATTAATACCTTTACTCAGCAAAAACACATTTAACTGAACAGATGAGACAGTAAAGACTTTGTTTCAAAAAATGCGTTTTTTATTTTCATTTCTATTCATCATATTTCCACACATAAAAACGGATATATTGACACATTGAAATATTGAAGACTGCTGAAAATTCAGCTTTACAATCACACAAATAAATGAACTTGTTATCGCACACAGTTTATTTAAAATAGCTGTTATAAAACAGATAGTTCCGGTCCTTGATTCTGATTGGTTGAGAACACACACATTCGAATCTGTTGTAAATTACTCTACAAACACACACCTTTGCTTACGATTGTCTGTTGCTTGGCAACCACAACTGATTCTGAGGAACTACATTGTTTGGCGGATGAATACTGTTTTAATTAATATAATTACACTTTATTTGCTCTGTTTTATTTTGTGAAACCTTACTACGTATATGGAATAACCGTTTTATAAAAGCAATAAGCCCCGTGAAGCCGTGGTTTACAGTGAATTTATAACAGCTAGGGGGTTTTCGTGTCGTGCCTACCACGGCCCTTAGCTGTTTATAAATTCACTGAAACCACTGCTTCTTGGGCTTATTGCTTTAATAATGGTTTTCACAATGTTACTGTTTTTACTATATTTTTGGTATAAAATAACTGTAGTCTTGGTGATCATAAGAGACTCAAAAACACAGTATACTGACCCAAAACTTTTGAAGGCTAGTGTATACACTTATTGTATATAAAAATTGCTTGGATATGATTTTGTACAGATATACGCCTGGTGGTTAGTCAATCATAACCAGAGATAATTTACACATACAAGTCTTGTATAGTCAGTGCAGTAGAAAGAAGACCCACTGTTATTCTGAGCGTCATGAAAAACTGAATTATAACCATTCAAGTGATGCAAGAAAAAAATCTTTAAAATTCAATGCTATAGTTTTTGTTGAGCCGTTATTGGTCGTTTAGATGTACTGATTCATGAATATGCAATAACATAAAATTAGTAAGTGCTGACCGTGCTTGTGTGTGCTGTGTAGCAGGTGTGACCTAACAGCATGTTTCTCTGATAGATGAGAGCGCTGTCAAATCCCCAAAGACGAGACATGCGTCAGCTGCTCCTCTGTGCACCTCTCTCGCTCGCTCTCTCTCTCTAAGATTCAGTTTTTTTTGTTTTTTTCTGGAAGAGGGAAGGTCTCGTCATTAAGTTCCTCTCATCACTAATATTTAGAGTGCTCCGGGCAAACTGTGGAAATGTCAGAGCTGTCTCTTTCCTTTTTTCGTTTTGTACTTCCCTGACATTCAGTTAAAACCCTTCACCGCAAGAGTGAGGTTTTGGTGGGTTTTTTTTTTTTTTGTAAATGTTGTTTCTGTATTTTTAAGGTGTTAGTGTTACAATAGGTGCGGTGATGTGCTAGACATTATATTTCCAATTTAATAATTATAACTATATGAATTCTGTGGATTCAATGTAGTTTTTTGATAATAATATAAAATGTGTTTTTGTGTGCCTGTAATATTATAATCATGCTACTGCACTTATTTTGAGTCAACTTGGCAACAACGGCTATTTGGATGTAAATATAGTTCTTTTGATCGAGAAAAATTTTAAGTCATTACTGAGTTAACATATTGTATTTATAACAAGATCAGATATCATATAAAATTGAAAAATATGAAAGTTTAGTGATATTGCTGCACTAACGTGTAGTATTAGATAACTCCGTGTTTTTTCTCAACCTGGTTACCGTCTGGCTCTCCATCGTCTCTCGCCACGGCAACTGCGTTTTGTCTTCTCAAGCCCTCTGAGGAATCAGCCACTTGAAGCGCTGTGTGTTTTGTAACGCTCCAAGTGCGGTGAGACTTCCCTGCAGCATGCAAAATACAGTCTCGCCTCACCGATCTGGGCAACGTTGACTTCCGTCGCCTCCTCTCGACTTTCCCCCCCAGAGTTGCACCACATCCCTCGTCTGACTCAGAGCTAGTGAGCCAAAATAACCACGTGCCTGCATCTTTTTCCACTGCTGTGGGACGACCATTAATGCCTCTGCTAATCGGATTAGCACGAACGGTCCCGAAAGGGGGGGTCGTGGCACATCTGCAACACACTGATAATTACGCAGCCTCAGATGTTTGTTCTTCTTTGTCTTTCATGTTTTGGATGGGGCTCTGGTGCCGACACACATCACACACACACAGAGGTCAGGTTACATTCATTCTCATTGATCTTTGACTGATACGTGTGGATCAACTTTCAACTGGCCATCAATGAAAGTCCATTATGCATAGCTGTGAGTGGCATGGAGGAGATAATAGTTTTTTTTTTTTTTGGTTTTTCTGTATGTATACTGTGCACAATGTGTGAATTTTCTATACGTATGGAGCACTTGGATAAGCTACTACTATTTGCAAATGTGTGCTGTACACTACCAGAGTGCACTTCTGTAATGCATCCCAGAATGCAATTTGCTTTACTTGACCTTCAATTTTCAGTGTGACAAATCAGAAGTCCCTGCTAACAAACATTTCTACTATATATCGTGCTAACGTCCCCATTACATTTTTAAAACATTATTTATCAAAGTTCTCTGAACATTCAAAATGCCCTTTTTTATGTTTAAACATTGTTTAAAAACGTTGTGAATGCTACACTCTAAAAAACGCTGGGTTAACTTACCCGCGCTGGTTAAAAAGGGACAAAAACCCAGCAAAACAACCCAATAGCTGGGTTTGTCCTTTTTTAACCCAGCGCTGGGTTATATTTAACCCAGCATTTTTTAGAGTGTAGGGGAACATTACCTTTGATAATTTTGCAAACATTATGGGAACATTACTTTTAAATGTTCTCTTAGCATTTCTAAAGTAATAAAAAAAAACACCACAAAAACCTCCAACTAAATTTATATGTTTGTGCATTTTTGAGAACATTTTAAGACAGATTAACTCGCTGGAATGAAACTCCGTTTATGTTACAACTCTAAAATATGCGTGGTTGAAACTGACACCCCCAGCAATTGGGTTGTTTTGCCCCAGCGGTTGGGTTACTACCCAGAAATTTGGGTTAAACATTTAACCCAACCGCTAGGTCAAAACAACCCAATTGCTGGGTTTGCCCATATTTCACCCAGCACTGGGTTGTATTTAACTCAACTTTTTTAGAGTGCTGGATGAATATTTGCTCATAAGTTTGAACAACTTTGGCAGAATGTTAGCAAAACATCTGAGAATGTTCCCTGGTAGCTGAAGCAGTATAATTTCATCACTTGACATTTTTAAATTTTAAGACATTTTTACACAAAACTGGATTTGAAAGACAAAACAATTGTTGATTACTTCTCTACATCTAAATATTCCACACATCCTACTTACACTACTGTATGAAGTAGGCAGTATCAAATTAGTGTTACATCCAAATATGCAGTATCATGAAAAAGTAGGCAAAAACACTCGGATGATGTATTATTTCTTGCAAGATTCTTAAGTGCATATCCGATTTATTATTCAGTAGGCACATTAGAAAAATGTGCCTCTACCTACATTTTTGCAAAAGTCCAAAACATTTACATATACATTAAAAATTCACTGTGGTTTCCAGCTGAAATGAACACTAAGGCAGTAAAACACCAACAACTTTTCACCAAATTATGATTGCGGGGTCAAATAAGTAAGTTATTATAAAACCTTGTTTTAATAACAGTCCTTTCACAATTACATGTTAGGACCTCAAAAAACACTAATAACATCGTGCCTTTCTTTGTAAATTTAAATGCTTTTTCAAGTTGCTTATAAACCATGCTACATATGTTATGCTTTTCCTTGATACTTTCTCGTTGCTCGCCGGGTACACAGCATTACACTTGTGCACAGCAAATCAGGTATGAGTCCTTTGAAACACAAGTCCACCTAAAAGAGCCAAGGTCTGGAAACTACGAAAATATCATGTTTGCTCGGCAAAGGCCTTTTCCATGTTTGTTTTTTTGGGTTACAGGATATTTCACCCAAAAATGGAAAATTCTTCCATTAATTATTCCACCCTCGTGCAGTTCGAAACCCGTAAGACCTTCGTTCATATTTGAAACACAAATTAAGATATTTTTTGATGAAATGCTCCGAAAGCTTTCAGACCCTTCATAGACAGCAAGAGAACTACCACATTCAAGGCACAGAAACATAGTAAGTACATTGTTAAAATGGTCCATGTGACAACAGTGGTTCACCTTAATTTTATGAAGCTATGAGAATACTTTTTTGTGCGCAAAGAAAACAAAAATAACGCCTTTATTCAACAATTCATCTCCTCCTGTAGTCCGCTGCCATTATCAAGGGTCTTATAGGGAGGTTTCAGAGAGCTCTCGGATTTTATCAAAATATCTAAAGGGGTCATATGATGCTGCTAAAAAGATATTATTTTGTGTATTTGGTGTATGCAATGTGTTTATGCGGTTCAGGTTCAAAAACACATTATTTTCCACATACGGTTACATTATTTTTTTCTCCTCTATGCCCCGCCTTTCTGAAACGCATAGATTTTTTACAAAGCTCATCGTTTTGAAAAGTGAGGTGTGCTCTGATTGGACAGCTATCCGGTGCGTTTTGATTGGCCGAATACCTCAATCATTTGACGGAAATGTTACGCCCCTTAGCATATTGTGATGATGCCCTGTCAGTCCGGAGTGATGATTCAAAAACATGAAACCCATTATAAACGAGGCATTCGTTTCATCCAGTTGTACATAATTACTGATTATAATGATTTATACTGTCGTTTTACGCGTTGCGTTGCAACTTAAACATAAAACCATGTCCTGTGTAGCGTCTGGACCACTCAAACACACAATATATATTTTGTTAGCTAGATTTAACAAATACTCTGTAACACCCAAGGAAGCCGAACAGGCACCTGGTTGCATGTCAACCCTGACACCCGATACATTTAACGACCGTGTCCGGAATTTAGGTGAAGAAAAGGCTTCCTTGCCCATAATGAATCCACAAGGGAATGACTTTCTTTGCTAATTCATTAAGAGGAAACCCGTTTCTTGAATGACCCCATGATCCTTCAGGTCCTTGGTTATATTAGTGTCATCGTGTATTTTGTCTTTGAATTTGTATACTGTTATGCAGGTTTATAATCGAAACACACTCCTGTCAGCTTACATATATATAACCCTACCATGTTTAGTATCTATGAATTCGTATTCGGATGATCTAATTGAGAGTGTATATTGTAAGTTTACACCTACGCAACATATTAGTGATCTAAGAGTCTTTAATAATTTTTACACAAACTTCATATGCAAATTACCATGCTTTCAAACAAAGGGCCATAAAAAAAATGCCCCAGTATCTCAGAACGCCCACTTGGGATTCCGGATTTTCTCATTGGACAAGCCCATCTTGAGAGGCGTGAATCTTTGCAGGCTTTAAAGGCCGGACTTCATGTGACCCGCCCAGTGTCGGTGGTTTGTTTGAAGTCTGAGAGCATGTGAGAAAAATGCTCCCGGAAACCCTAAGCTCGTGCCAGGCCTCGGCCTTGTCCTTTCATTTCACCAAGATTCTCTGACTCAAACTGTTTTTTTCTCATCAACCAACTTCAGCAAGATGTTGGGCTTTAAGATTGCATCAGGAATCTATTTTTTTAGACAGACGAGACTTGCAAGTATCAACCTTAGTCTTATTAATTGATACATTAAATATCAGTTACACCTTTTTACAAGGTGTGTTTGAACTAAGAATCTGACGTTTCCCTCAGGTGTAGATCTGCTGAATAGGCAAATGGTTCCATAAATTTCATTCCTTATGTCTCTTTTCTATACTCTTTTCTCAAGATGGGCTTATCCAATGAGAGAGGCCGGAATCCCAAGTGGGCGTTTTGAGATACTTGGGCGTTTTTATGGCCCTTTGTTTGAAAACATAGTAATTTGCATATGGCCTTGCAGCGAAATTACTACAGGTTCTCAGGACACTAATATATTGCGTATGTACCAACATATAATATACACGCTTGTTTCGATCTTAAGAAGGCGAATTCATAGATACTAAGCACGGTATATGTAAGGTTATATGAATGATTGGTTTATCGTAAGCATGAATAAAATAGTCTATAATACAACAGATTAATACAAAACAGCAATAATATACACAATGGCCTGAAGAATATGTGTGTTCATTCAAAGAAAGGTTTTCCTATGAATTAATTAGCAAAGAAAAGTCAATTTCTGCTCTGTCTTTCCTATGGGGACAAAGAGTGGGTTATCCTACTCACATTCCTGGGGGGTCATAAAACCAGTGATATCATGATTGGTTGTCATGGTGACCAAGGGGGGATGGTGTTCATCAGAAATCCTGGCATCCAGTTTATTGTGTGAGGGGACTGTGACGATTTGTTAATATAATGAATAATTGATTTGTTAAATCAAATTAAAATTAGTGTGTCAGATTGGTCGAGACGCTACAAACGTATAAAATCGATGATCATCATTACATCCTGCACACACTTTGACAGAATGCAAATTTTACACAGCTGGTCTATATTATGTGACAACCTTGTAGCATACTATTGTTTAAACTGTGTATTGTTGCAGACTGTGTTCTGTTTTATATAATTTGAAAGTATTCAGTATGTAGAACTGTATATAAAACAATGTGCACTATGCAAGAATTCAATTCTGAGTCTTTAATTGTAACAAAGCAGTTTCCTAAAAACATACTCAAAATATATTTTCAGTACACAGCTACAGACTAGCCCAATGTGTTGCTAGTGTGTTGTCCCGTTGTACAAATTTAATGCACTTTCTTTTATCTGTCTGACAGATACAAACGTCACTGCTGAATGGGGCCATAGAGTTATCTTCATATTTCTGTGTCACTACATCGAATGCGTTATTCAAGTTATTATATCCGTTGACAGTTTAACGTCTAGGTTACTTGTGTAACCCTCGTTCCCTGAAGGAGGGAACGGAGACGTTACGTCAGTGACTGACGAATTGGGATCTCGCCTTGAGAGCCCAATCCCCTTCGAGTGTTAACTAAACAAGCCAATGGCAGTTGGCGTGCGTGTTTCGCCACGCGCCCCCCGCCCCGCAGCGCGGGTATAAAAGGAGTGCAAACGCACATCAGTTTTTCACTGAGGAGCCGAGACTACGTGCCCCGGCCACACAGCGGTGGTACAGCAACTGTGGCGACGGAACGTAACTTCTCCGTTCCCTCCTTCAGGGAACAAAGGTTACATACGTAACCGAGATGTTCCCTTTCAGTCAGTCACGTTCTATGTTACGTCAGTGACTGACGAATTGGGATCCGTATGGAAAACGCCACTATTGCTGACCCCAGTGCGGAAGCCGGCAAGTCCCCCCACACCAGCTGGGGCGGAAGACAGGACAGCGGCTAGGCAGAGGTGTCCGCCACTGCTGTTCCATACAGTGGTACATTGGATAACACTGGGAAAGCGTACCCAGTTGGGACGCTACGGAAGCCACATCCCGCACATAGGAGGTATCATGTGGAATACACATATGGACTGGCCCAGGGTAGTGCTACATATGGAAGTCCCTGCGGGAGACTCAACCCGCCTGGGGTGAGAGTTCCACTACACAGCAGAGATGGCAGTGAACGACTGCCAGGGAAAGACACAGGCTTACCGTATGGGGAGCCGTACCGTGGAAGAATACAAATTTGGGATCACCCGAAGGGGGAATCACTACACACGGGCACCTAGCCCAGCACAAGGGCTGACCTTGGGCATGCACACGAGTGCTGAGCCTGGCGTCTGGCGCTCCGCCACGCCTGACCGCCGAGGGTGCGGGAGGAACTCCACCAGGGTTCGCCATGGGGAACTGATTGAGGAGCAAAAAAGCGCACGTATCTGGTCTGTAGAGGGGAATGGCGCAGCAAGCGTTATCGACACCGAGCAGGTCCGGTGTTATTGCCTACCTGAGGCGAGTACACGAGATGACACGTGCTCTACACGGAGATTATAGAATCTCTCAAACGTGTTAGGCGTCGCCCAGCCGGCAGCTCTACAGATGTCTGCTATCGAGCGCCCCGCACCAATGCCCAAGAAGATGCCACTCCTCTCGTAGAGTGAGCTCTCACTCCGAGGGGGCATGGTAAACGTTGGGCTTGGTATGCCAAGACTATAGCCTCCACTAACCAGTGGGCAAGTCTTTGTTTAGAGACAGCCTTTCCCTTCTGCTGTCCTCCAAAGCAATCAAAGAGCTGGTCTGAGGCCCTGAAGCTCCGCGTACGGTCCACGTAAATGCGCAGATCGCGAACGGGACAGAGCAGAGCGATGTCTGGGTCTGCCTCCTCCCGGGGCAGCGCTTGCAAATTCACCACCTGATCCCTGAAAGGCGTGGTGGGAACTTTGGGCACATATCCAGGTTGGGGTCTCAGGACAACGTGAGAGTTAACCGTTCCGAATTTTAGGCACGAATCGTCGACCGAAAATGCCTGCAGGTCCCCTACCCTCTTGACCGAGGCCAATGCGGTGAGGAGTGCTGTCTTTAATGACAGAAACTTAAACTCTACTGACTGCAGAGGCTCGAAGGGCTCCTCCTTCAAGGCCGTCAGGACCGAGGGTAGATCCCAAGAGGGTAACAGGTGAGGGTGTGGAGGATTTAGCCTCTTTGCCCCTCTGAGAAACCTGATGACCCAGTCGTGCTTCCCCACAGACTTACCGTCTACTGCCTCGTGATGCTGCAATGGCGGCAACATACACTTTCAGGGTTGAGGGAGACAGCCTTCGCTCCAACCCATCCTGCAGGAAGAAAGCACGACTCCGATCGGGCATCAACGGGGGTCTTCCAGGCGGGAAGAGCACCAAACGACGAACAGGTTCCACTTCAGCCTGAAAGCGTGTCTGGTAGACGGGGCTCTAGCTGAAGCGATGGGGTTTACTACTGCTGGAGGTAGCCCACCTAGAACCTCTGTGTCCCGTCCAGGGACCACAAGTGGAGTTTCCACAAGTCTGGACGCGGGTGCCAGGGGGTGCCCCTTCTCTGAGAAAGGAGATCCCTCCTCATAGGAATTCGCCAAGGAGGGGCTGTCGAGAGGAGCATCAGTTCGGGAAACCAAGTCCGACTGGGCCAATATGGCACCACCAAGAGGACCTGCTCCTCGTCCCCCCTGACCTTGCACAATGTCTGTGCAAGAAGGCTCACTGGGGGAAAAGTCGTATTTGGCGTAGGCCCCGCTGCCCACTGCACGCCAGTGCTCTGTGCCGAGATCCCTCGGCCAGGGAGTAAAACCACATGCAAGGGACGTGTCCGGGGAGGCAACTGTCGTACCTGAGCTCCCCCCACAGCGCTCCAATAGCTGGACTTTCTCGGGGTGGCGTCGCCATTCCTCCCGTAGGGGCGGCGACGCGTGAAGCTCTTGCGGCGGCAACGATGAGCTCGCCCTGGGATGTGAACGCGCGACGACCCAGATTCTTCTGACCCAGAGTAAAAGAGGCGGGTGAGTTTGCGACAGCGTGCGAGGGAGCGTAGACCCGCCCTTGTTGGTTGATGTACGCAATGGTCGCTGTGCTGTCCGTACGGACCAGTACGTGTTTGTCGTGTAGCAGCGATTTGAAGCGTCGCAGAGCCAGCCATACTGCTTGCAACTCGGGGCAGTTGATATGCCACTGCAGTCGGGGGCCCCGGCCGGAGCCTCGCAGTTGCATTCCCATTGCACATGGCCCCCCAGCCCCTGTTAGAGGCATCTGTTGACACAACAACATGCCTGGATACTTGCCCAAGGGACACCCCTGTCCGAAGAAAGGCAAGATCTGTCCACGGGCTGAGGGTCTGACGGCAGAACGGGGTAACAGAAACCTGGTACGTGCCGTGTCGCCATGCCCATCTCGGGACCCGGTCGTGAAGCCAATGCTGAAGTGGTCTCATATGAAGCAATCTGAGTGGCGTGACTGTGGCTGTGGATGCCATATTCCCCAGGAGTCTCTGAAATTGTTTCAGTGGGACCGCCGTCTTGCACTGGAAGGACCCCAGGCAGTTCAGCATCGACTGCGCACGTTCTACTGAGAGACGTGCTGAGAGGTTGACCGAGTCCAGCTCCATGCCGAGAAAAGAGATCCTCTGCACCGGGGAGAGTTTGCTCTTTTCCCAGTTGACCCGAAGCCCCAATCGGCTGAGGTGACTGAGCACCATATCCCTGCGTTCGCACAACTGCGCTCGGGGCTGGGCCAGTATGAGCCAGTCGTCGAGGTAGTTGAGAACGCGAATGCTTGCTTCCCTCAATGGAACGAGGGCTGCTTCCACGACCTGGGTGAAGACACGAGGCGACAGGGATAGCCCGAATGGGAGGACCTTGTACTGATATGCTCGCCCTTCGGACGCAAAGCGGAGAAACGGTCTGTGTCGAGGGAGAATCGAGACATGAAAGTACGCGTCCTTGAGGTCGACCGCTGCAAACCAATCGAAAGGACGGACGCATTGAAAGATGCGTTTCTGCGTCAACATCCTGAACGGGAGCTTTTGAAGGGCCCGGTTCAGTACGCGCAGTTCAAGGATTGGTCGTAACCCACTGCCTTTCTAGGGGTACGATGAAGTATGGGCTGTAAAAACCAGACCTCATCTCGGCTGGAGGGACCGGCTGTATCGCGGCCTTCTCTAGCAGGACCGCGATCTCTGCACGCAAGACAGGAGCATCCTTGTCCGGCACAGAGGTGAACCGAATGCCCCTGAACTTGGGAGGGCGCCTGGCGAATTGAATCGCGTAGCCGAGTCTGATGGTTCTCATGAGCCAGCGAGACGGTCTGGGGAGCGCTAACCAGGCCCCCAGCGACCGAACTAGCGGGACTAGGGAGACCACGACGTACCCGCAGTGGGGCAGCGAAGTGGAACACAGGGACCCAACCCGTGAGGCCGCGCGTCCCAGGGTGGGGTCTGTGTGCGCAGCGCGCGACTTACCTGGCTTCACTGCTGGGCAGGGGGCTCGTGAGGGGGCGTAGCGTCCTTGAACTGAACCCTTCTGCTCATTAGCGAAGGGAGAGGGGGACGGCCGTGTGGAGACTGGGTCTCGTGCACCGCCGTCCTCACCCTCTTGGGACCCGGAGGCAAAGGAAACTGCTCTTTTATTGAAGTTTTGGGTACCACTGGCTTGGTAGCCAGTGGCGGAACAGAAAAAATGGGAACAAAGTATTCTCCAACCGGCCCTCTTCCGGGGGAAGGAGTGGTGCGGTCACCATCTCCTGAAGAGCAGGATCCAAGGGCTCCGGGTCGCCCGTCTCAGGGACGCCGCCTGCTTTGGCGCTTCACGGGCTTGGCAGGGGCGGAGGCGGGCTGCGCCGGTTTCCTGCGGTTTGTTTTCCGTCCTTCGTTGTGAAGGCTGCTGTGGTGGCCGCGCCGGAGCGGAGGTGGAGGCCGCAGGAGGGCGCCCTCGGCGACGAGCAGACAGAGGGGCTGCAGCCGGCGGTGGGGTGCGGACAGCAGCAGACCGCCGGGGCAGGATGTGTCGAAACGCCTCCGTCTGCTTCTGCGCGGCGGAGAACTGTTGGGCAAAGCCCTCCACCGCTTCGCTGAATAGGCCGGCCTGGGAGATCGGGGAGTCCAGGAAGCGATGCTTGTCGGCCTCCCTCATATCCGCCAAGGTCAGCCATAGGTGGCGCTCCTGGACCACCAATGTGGACATCGTCTGACCCAGGGCCCGCGCCGTGACTTTCGTCGCCCTAAGCGTGAGGTCCGTCGCCGTGCGCAGTTCCTGCAGCACACCTGGGTCAGCACCACCCTCTTGCAACTGCTTCAACGCCTTGGCCTGGGGGACTTGCAGGAGGGCCATGGCGTGCAGGGCGGACGCGGCCTGTCCCATCAGCACTGTTAAAAAAGGGGCCCCTTAGCCCGTCAGAAGCGGGACCAGAATTACAGGCCGCCTAGGCCCTGGATGGAAGGCGTGGACTACCTCTCCAGGCGGCGTCGCTTTGCGGGCAGAGCTGCATGGCAATCGAGCGCTTGACCGGAGGGATGTCCACATACCCTTGGGCCGCCCCCCCCCGTCGAGGGTGGTGAGGACGGAGGAGGCACCAAGTCTGTTTCGGGCAGAAAAAGGTGCCTTCCAAGACTTAGTAACCTCCTCATGCACTTCCGGGAAGAATGGAACTGGAGGCGGCTGCCGACGCCCGGCCTGCACCCCCAGGAACATATACAGGCCCCGCACAGATGCTGGACCCCGCCCTGGTCCGAGGACCCAGCACACTCGTCCGGAAACCCCAGGTGGTGCGCATGCTTGAGGAATGAGAGGCCCGCGGGGACGTACTCGACGGGGAAGCTCTCACTGTAACCCTCAGGTCTCCCTGACCATGAACCGAAGTAGCCCTCCGAGAACCAGAGGAGCTAGAGCGGGGCATGGCAAGGGGGATACCCCCCCGTTTAATGAGGAGGTATCTGGACCGCAACGTTGCGATGGTCATGTTCTCGCACTGAGAACATGATTCATCCATGAGCGCTGCTTCAGCGTGATGTAAGCCCAAGCACGAGAGGCAGTGGTCATGACCGTCAGATGGAGGCAGGAAAATACCACATCCAGAAACGCACGAGCGGGCCATTTTTAAAAAGACGCCCGTCGCTCGTGAAGCTCTTTTAGAAATAGCTCTTTTAGAATTTTTGGAAACACTCTTTTAGAGAGAGCGCTGAAGCGCCCAGGGGAGTTCGCGGCAAGACTGCAGAATCGGAAGCTGCAGCACGCCGGAATTTTTGTCATTTCAGCAACCTGAATGCAACCCCCGCTGATACGCGTCACACCAATCCATCTGGTTTTCTTTTTCTCCTCTCGAACAATACCTCTGCTTACCATCGCGGAGATTCGTCCTGTAGAAGGCTCGTCTCCGAAGCGAAAAGCTGATGTGCGTTGCACGCGCTCTCCTTTTATACCCGTGCTGCGGGGCGGGGGTGCGCGTGGCGAAACACGCACGCCCACTGTCATTGGCTTGTTTAGTTTACACTCGAAGGTGATTGGGCTCTCGGGCGAGATCCCAATTCGTCAGTCACTGACGTAACGTAGAACGTGACTGACTGAATGGGAACTAACTTTCACTTGCTCAGCAAGATTCTCTTCAAACTGCTGCTTCACATTAGCTGACCTGAAAAGGGAAACTAAATGTAGAAGATGACAGTTTATGCTAATACTCACCCTAGCTTCCCTTTGCAACAAAGCTGAGATGCTGTGCATACTTGCATTGCGCTATGAATTGCGTTTTGACACATTACAGGCCTTTGAAATACTGCGGTTCTAGTCACTCTTGTAGTACATTCTATATATTGCTGACAGGGTACAGGTTTCAACAGAGATGTCACTTTAGTTGAAATGAATATTAGGCTGACAATGAAATCATTTTTGAGAGGAGTGCTGTTTACTCTGCATCAGATATTTATGAGGAGGTGTAAAGTGTTAGTTTTGTATGGTTTGTCAGTGGCTGGTTAAAACTGTTGAGAGTTCTGCTGGAGGCGTGTGGTACTCCCAGTTCTAATTAAGAGCTGGCCGACTGGATGCTCCCCTGACAAGCACAACACACACACACTTCTGCCAAAAATCTTAGGCAGCTATTACACACACACACACACTACATCTTAAACACATTCCTGCCCCACTGGATGTTAGAATTGCATTTAAAGGGGTCAATACATTTATCTGAGTTTAGCTTCCCACATCCATTCTCCACCCTCTTTCTGACCCTTACAATTGTGCAGTCATTTTTGTCACTGTGCCTTTATGAAACATCCCTTTTTCATGTTGGCACCCTAAACACACTTTGGTGACACAGAGTAATGACCATCTATCACAGTAATATACACATAAAGAGAGTTGGGTTAAGTTACTTTATAAAAGTAATGCATTACATTATTGTGTTACTTAGATACTTTTTATTGAAAGTCATGTGTTACGTTAATTTTGTGTTACTTTTTCTCATCTGGGCTGAGCTTACTTGTTTGTTTTTAATATAAAAAGTTCAATTTTTCGAGCAAATGTAAAAGCGCTTATACACCTAAAGTGAAATGAATAAGCCATGGGCAGCAGGAAATGTAAATTCAAGTCAAACAAACCTTTCAGCTGTGCTGCTATTTTGGATTGCGTGAAGAATAGGATGCAGGAGAAGAAAGGTCAACACTCTTCACCAATAAAAGAAAAAAAAATGAAACATGGTTTTTCTGAAGTCATTTTTGCTTATTAGTATGGTTAATTTGGATCATCGAAGGTCAGCAGTCAGCAACAAGACTTTATAAACATGAAATAATACTTAAAGGATTTTTTTATTATTATTATTATTTTTCCATTTTACCTTTAATTATTGCAGATGTGCATCATATTCTGAGTTAGCATTTCACTGTTTTTATTTATTTTGAGGAATACTGAATTTGTTTTTGTGCAAGTGAGATGAGAAATGCATGTTCACATTTAGTCTAGAAGTACAGTAACCATAACCATCATGTTTACACAGTGCCTCTGCACTTCCGATTTCTCTCAACATGCGGACAGGAGAGCTGTCAGTCAGTATATGGGACAACAAAGTAACTGGCATTACATATTTGAAAAAGTAACTTAGATATTTTTTGTAAATTAAAAAGTATTGCATTACTTTACTATTTACTTGAAATAAGTAATCTGATTACATAACTTGTGTCACTTGTAATGCGTTTCCCCCAACACTGTGCATAAAGTGCACCATTTTGGCAAGGTCAGGTTTGACTGATTAGCATTAGCAGTTAGAACCTGCTAGTAGATGCCATAACTACACCATTCTAGTGCACCAGACCAGGGCTGCGTTTCCCAAAACATCGTACGCCCAAGTACAATGTAAAGACCATTGGTGCTAATAGATTATTTTATAATGGTCATGGGAAGCAGCCCAGGTATGTTATACTTCTTTGACTGCTTCATAAAATAGTATTGATGGATAAGGAGCTGCTGTTCTGATGGGAGGACTAAAGCTTTCTGAAACAGTGAACCATACTTTGAATCAGTTCAACCATTTACTTCACAAAATGATTCACTGCGCTCAAAACACAGAGGACATCTGCTGGTGACACGAGTAAATGCAATGGAAAGACTTGAGATCAAAGACAATGACACAATGCTTTGAAAATGACTTCCATGTATTTTATTTAAAAGTTAATCTTGTGCTTTTTTATGTTGTGATAACAGTTATGAAAGGGCAACTGAATGTCTATAACTGAAGGATTCACACGATTATTCTAGTTTTATTTACACCCCGACTCAAAAAAAGCTTGACATTACAAATGTATCTTCATCTGCCTGGTCCTTTATATATATATATAGATATATATATATAAGATAGATATACAAAAAATTAATTATTTATGTTTGGCCTTTTGTATGTTTTGGTGGTAAGACTTTTAAATAGTAGTTGTCTTTATCTTTATCTAATTTCAATTGGATAAAATATAGTCTCGCCCTTAAATGAGTTACCAATGCTGAACAGCTTCTCATGTTGACTTTAAATAGCAGAATAAATATTTAATGATATGCATCTTCACTATTCGATCATGTCAGCCTCTAAGATTTGTGTGGTAGCTGTAGAAGTGTGTTAGAGAGCTGTGAGGGTCTGCAGGAGCCCCCCTACGGATGTGCCTCGGTGTCTGTCATTAGTTTTCCTCAACTTAATTAAGACAGAAGAGTCCGTGCTGGAGCAATTCATCTGCTCGGAATCATTTTTCCATAATCAATCCAATAATAGAGCTTCCTGAGAAGTGAGCAGACTGTTGTTATTAGATTACACACAGAGCGTCGCATCAATGTTTGCACATAGAGAGATTGAGCGGAGGCCAGCGCGGGGGGGACAGAGGGGGCGGCACAGCTGTGAGATTCTGCTTCAATTACAGTTCACATTTAGTGTCTCTCTCTCTTTCTCTCTGTGGATGCAACGGAACTGCGGTGATGTGCTGGAATTCTCAGTTAGATTCCTTGGCATCTGACGGGTTTGTTTGGAGAACTATGACAGATCAGGATGATGGAAGGAAAGATCAATGACAGCGCACATCACTGACACATCATAGAGAGTGTTTGCATTTTGTAATAGGTTTAAGGCTTGATGCAAGTCTGGATGGAGTGACGAGCAAAGAAATGAAAAGTGAATTTCTGATTTATGCACCTTCAGGTGACCTCAGGAGAGAGAAAGAGAGAGAGAAAGCTGCTGATAGGATGTTAATTGTCCATTACTTCCTTATACGAATTCAACAATAAAAAGATGTTTAAGTGTGTCATTTTTTTGTTTGTTTGGTTATTTATTTGTAAGTTAATGTGTAAATTTCATGTTATTTTAGTATAATCAGTTAAAAAAGAATTTAATAAAAAAAAATGCAATGAAATTTGACAGCTAGGTGAAGCATAACAAAATGGAACATAATGTGCTGCTCATGGCGCGAGATGCTAAAAAACAGTGAGAAGATATTCTTTTGCCACAAAAAGGTTGGAGACATTGTTATATACAGGGCTTTTATTATGTACATATATACAGGGCTTTTCTCAGCAAATATTATTATATATAGCGATTAATTAATGAGTATATGTAGTTAATTCGATTTTCTAGTTTCTTCTATCGCAGCTTATTAAATTGTGATTATTTAGTTATGGCGTTCTTTTATGGTAACATCTAGACCAGGGATCCTCAAATCTGGCACACGAGATCCACTTTCCTGCAGAGTTAGCTCCAACCCTAATCAAACACACATGAGGCATGCTACTCAACGTCTTCAGGATCATTAGAAAATCACAGGTAGCTGAGTTTGATCAGGGTTGGAGCTAAACTCTGCAGCGCATTGGCCCTTTAGGGCAAGATTTGAGGAACCCTGATCTAGACTATACATTACCCCTTACTTACTCGTTTTTAATTTATAAAATAAAACTACTTTTTCATCTTGTGATCATCAAAACAGTAGGGGTCTCATATCAAACATCTTCTTATCCAGATATCCAGATATTAAAATAAATGCATATTAATTATCTTCTAGGTGGTGATTCTGTACTTCCAGCCGAGTGTTTTCCGCTGTATACTACTGCGATGGGTTCGTCTGCTCGGATTTGCCACTGTCTATGGAACGGTCACCCTCAAACTCTACAGGTACGACATTTATTACGCTATAAAAGATGAATTACTTGTCCAGATACCTGTCGAACTTGCAGTGTTGTTGTTATTTTGGTCACAGTCTTAGTTATAATGAATTATTAATCCTAGGAATGGCTAGAATGAGATATTGAGAATGACTTATGTGAGCGGAGAATGACACACTGCAGTCCGTGATAGTTTTGAGATTGATGCCTCTGCGAAATAGATAAGCCCACCCCCCCCGCTCCAGACAAACAACCCAAACAAACACACACACACACACAAATAGGCGTGCATCTGTACACGCAATAACACACCCACACACACTGGATGACTCACAGACCACGATGTTATTAAATGTCACAACTTGCGCTTTCCTAATATGGCCGATGAGGTGGAACCTGCTGAGATCTTTGCCATTTCAGAATCAACCCTGAAAAAAAACAATAAGGCTGGATGGGTGTCAGGTAGCAGATTGGATGGTGGGCGAGAGAGCCAAAGGCTGGGCTACAGAGACCAAGCAGTCAGCTAGATTACATCTGTTCCTCAAGGGCTTTAACCATTACTAAACCAAAATAAAACAAAAATATTTAGAGCATATATTTGTATGCATTTTTATATATTATTCATAAAAAATATTTTTTTTTCCTAAAATATATTTTTAACTAACTTAATTTTTTTTATAAACACTATTATGCAATTTAAACATTCTGAACTGCATGACTTTGTATATCATTGTGAAAATGAGGTATCCTCAGTTGTATTGAATGTGCTTGTACTTAATTGCAATTTTGTCATTCCAAAATTATATTAAAAGTCCCCATGAAATCAAAATTTAAGTTTTTTTGGGTGTTAGTATCAATTATGTTAGTCTTAAGGTTTCTATAAGGCAGTGTGCTCCAAACAGTGACAAACATTCGCATTTTGGAAGATATAAGCATTCAAAGCTTGCAGTTCGTCGCTTCCGCCAAAACAGCTCAACGATTTTTTTTTTGATGTCACATCGTACTTCATCTTCTCATCAAACTTTGTCCAATCAAATGCTCTCTAGAAGCCGAAGCGCCTGCCCCCTGCACTATAAATAGATGCTGAAGCCGCGGCTGAATTCGGTCACTTGTCCACAGAATTAGTATATTCTGTACAGTGAATGGCACGTAGTGCACTATATAGGGGACAGGGAACTATTCAAACAGTGTAAATATGCTTTCCATAGCTGTGTCACGCTAACCACCGCACCACACACACACTCTGCTTCGGTCCAGAGACACGATAGCACGGAGCGGATCACATGCGTGAGTCGGCGCAGACCACAAAATGTATTGGAGCTATTTTAATTCTACACAGAATGCTATATTTATAGCAATATGGATGAGATTGTGGCTGGCATAACCTGTCAAATGCGACTTTACGGAGCTCAATGTCTCTGAAAGGCTCTAGCCCAAGCTGTGATATAAACGACTGCTATTGGCTATTTACATGTATAATATTTAAGAAAAATGTATTGTTTATTTATTGTTATGTTTATATATTAAATATATTTATATGAATATAAATATATACATGTCAATATTTTCTAAATATATACTGTATGCATATGTCTTTATATATACATACTAAATATACACAGTACACACACATATATTATGTACACAAAAACTTTTAATTTGGATGCGATTAATCGCGATTAATCGTTGCCCGCACTAATAAATATACATATAAGGTCTTAAGTGGGTCAAAAAAACCTCTACTGTAACTGCTTATAAATTAAAACTATAATGTATGTAAATGTTATTGCAATTAACATGCAGTATACAAAAACATTGCATTTTATTTGCACTTAAATATATTAAATGTAGTCACACTTAAATATGTGTTACAAGGTTACTTGAGGCACCTAGATGAATTGTGATCAACTTTTGATTTTAGTCCTCACATCAAACATTAAACTTTAACTTTGTTATCCCTATTATATTTCATAAAATGTACAGATTCAAACAGACTATTATTTAAAGGGGTCATATGATGCTGCTAAAAAGAACATTATTTTGTGTATTTGGTGTAATGAAATGTGTTTATGCGGTTTAAGGTTAAAAAAACATTTTTTTCCACATACTGTACATTTTTTTTTCTCCTCTATGCCCCGCCTTTCTGCAATGCGTCGATTTTTACAAAGCTCATAGGTCTGAAAAAACCTCAGGTGTACGCTGGATGGCCAGCTATCCAGTGCGTTGTGATTGGCCGAATACCTCAAGCGTGTGACGGAAATGTTACGTCCCTCACCATATTGTGATGATGTCCTGTCAGGCCGGAGCGATGATTCATAAACATGAAAACCCATTATAAACGAGGCATTCTTTGCATCCAGTGGGGACATAATTATGGATTATAATGACTTATAGTTTCTTGTTATAAACAAAAACGCGTTGCGTTGCATCTCGCCGCGTAAACATAAACCCTGTCTGCATTTGTGATCGGAAAAATGACAAACAACAAGCCCTACTCTACCTTGCCCAAAAAACTTGCTTAAAATATATAAAATATAAAAACTCTTTAAATATAAAAAACTTACCTTACAGAGTCTTTGAGTCGAACAGCCGTCATTGTATCTACTCTCACAGATCAGACACGTCCTCCATAAAACGCCTGGGGTTTAGAGTTAGCAGAAGGCAGTTGGATTCGACGAGGAGTGGTCCGCACGGGCTTGCGGCACCACCAGTGATGACCCCGGGCTGGACTCCGTCTTGTCCACGGTGAAAGCCGATCCGGCGAATCCACAGCGCAAAAGTTGTAGTATTTCCTCAGCAACCAGCACGGATCAGCTCCAGGCATGACGAGGCAGATATCGTCCTCTTTTGGAAGGCCAAACAAAGTAGTTTCGCTTTCACAACGAATCGCACAGCGCCTTCACGACATGGCGGCGGCAACAACAATACTACAATGAGAATAAAAGCCTTCTTTCTTTGCGTGAACATTAGGGTGGCGTTATGCCTTCCCACATAGTGATGTAGACATGTGGGGGGGGTGTTAGAATGAGCAGTTTTAGGTAGGCGTGGCTGACTCGTAACTTTTATAAAGAATACCTCTTTGAATCTGAGACTTCAATCTTTGCAACTTTGCAGATCTTCTTTAAGCACCAAGAGCTTGAAACACTCCAAAGAGAAAGGAAAATTTGAATTTGCATCATATGACCCCTTTAATAAAGACTTTAGATGCTAAAAAGAAGGTCAGCATAGAGTGGCTCTCTAATGCACTTTTCTTACTCTTATACAGACTTAATTTCCTGTGTGACCTTGCAGCATTAGCCTCTCCTGATTTAGCTGCTGTGAAACCCTTTTAAGCACAGTTAAAGTTTATATTATCCCTAATTTCCAATTAAGGTAAGCATCCTATAAAATGTCAGAGCTGTATGTTTTAATCAACTAGTTCATCAGGGGTAAAGTACGTTTTAAAAAGATTCACTACATTTTTAAGCTACATGCCAAAATGCCTGCTTAAAATCGTTGTGAGAAAACAAATAACAGGAGGTACCTAGACCAAAATGGCCATAATGTATTACAATTTACTGAATGGTTTGGACAACAAAAATAGAAAATGAACAGTGGACAGCCTGTGTGGCGGGTTCTGAGGATCTAGCCTGCAGTAGGTTAGAATGAAGGAGAATCTTGCACAGAACGTGCACAGAAGAAAATGTGGGCTAGATGGGATGATATATGCTGGAAATGCCAAAAGACTTAATGGCTTTTGTAATTAGGCAACAGAAATGAATGACTTCTGTTCGGATCTGGACAGAAATGGGATGATGCTTCACTAGGGTGAAAATTAGCACATTGCTTAGACAATTTTTTTAATAGACGCTCATTAAAGTGGTATAGATGACACTATATCAATGTGACACAAAGACAAACGGTGATAATGAGAAGACTGTACGCTATGGCCATTTATAATTTTGTTTGATGAGACAGACTTTGAAATCAAAAACTGGTCCACATCCAAAGGGAAGAATGTATATATTATTATGTCGAAAGAAATCAAAATTGGCCTTTGATTTCTTAATGCACATTCAAGTGTAATTCTTCGGTTCTATTAAAACTTTAACAAAATATTCTAATATCGACACTTTTCCAGATCCAATCTCATGTCATTTCCAATATGGAAGTGATAATGATACAATGGTTGTTGTCACTGTTTTCCAGGGTTCTCAAAGTGTTCCTGTCACGTACAGCCCAACGGATCCCATACATGACCAGCTGGAGAGTGATACGTCTTCTGTGTGTCATCCTGCTGATTGTGTTATGGTTCGCAATAGCCTGGACCACCGCTGTTTGTCAGAATCCAAACAGACATCTCGCTCTCATCAGTGTGGGCTTCACCACTGATGGGCTACAGTTCAGCATGTGTCTGCTGGACCGCTGGGACTACATGATAGCTGTGGGTGAGTGAATCTGTTACCTAAGAGTTTCCTGTATGAGTATTTGGCATTTTAATGAGCACAGGCTGGTATTTAGCAGAATGATCCCGCTGCGCTTTTCCATGTAATGACAGTGAATGTATATTGCAATAGCACAAGAGCACCGTAAATGTAGTCCATATATTCACATTTTTTTTTCAAAAAGAAGTGCGCTTAAATGAAAAAAAAATACTATAAGTACTTTTAACAATATTGTTATCAGTATTACATTTAGCAACATTACAATGTGTAATTACAAATATATTTAAAAACATGACAAGTTTCAATAGAAATGACATTAAAATATATTTTAGTTTACCATAAAAGCTTGTCAGTACATTTATCAGTAAACTTGAACCATAATTTAAAGACAATAGAAGTAATTTTGAAAATACATGTAAAGATCCTACTTAAGTGGGTAAAAAAAAAAACACTCAAGTTCAGCTAATTGCATTTGCATTTAATAAAAATGTAAACTACAATATGTTTTAATTGAATTGCAATTGACATTCAGTAAGTACATTATTTCCATAATAAGTAATATTTTTTAAAAGTATGCTAAAAAGTGTGTACTTTTTCATGCAGGACAGCTATTTTATGTTGCTATTCAGTGAATTTCTGTAAGTCTTTAATACGCCTTTTCATGACAAAATTGGAAACATTGCTAAAATGTATTATTTTTATGTATTTTTTAAAATAAAATAGTGCTTATTTTGTCAGTAAGGGAGGACAAACTTGAATCTGTTCTTGTTCCAAACAGCTAAGATATTGAGTCCTGACAATGTTTTTAAAAAAAGAGTAAGTGAAACAGTTTACATTTTGCTATGATACATATTTTAAATATCAATATTCTACATTCTACATGCAAAAGTAGTTATTTTGCATTGTGTTAAAATGCCCAAACAAATAATGAATTAAGCAAGATTATACTAGTACATTACTACCTTTTTCATTATTGTTGTCATTATTATTATCGTATTTGTATGGAGTAGGTATTGTAAATAGAAGGCAAAGTCAAAAGCATTGCATTATGGGATACAATATTCCATACAGTGCACTCTGCTGTGAATACTACTCAATTTGACAAATGTCATATGTCATTGAGGTATGCTTTGCATACAAAATAAAATTAACAAATTACACACTATCTGCATAGTGTACATATTCTTTACTGCATGCATTGTAAGTGTAGAGTATGCTAATCTAAACATAACAAGCGCGGTAGACCAATACAGGTCATCATGTTCATAATACAAGCCAAGAAAGTGATGAATCAAGGATGCCTTGGCACTAATTGCAGACACATAGCGAATCTCACAGGAAGCATCAGTCGGGCTGTGACGAATCGAATTCAGCACAAATGTTTATCCTGATGTCTTATCCTCGAGCATGGCAGATTGGAAAGTGCCCAATCTAACACCTGAACCAGTAAGCGTCACATTGATGATGACAGATTTTCACTGGGGAACACATGTTTATTGATGTCAGGCCAGCTGACTGGCTGACATTGTATAGGATGTGCCAATAGGGGATGGGGAACTATAAAACTTTGGACTGCCTTCCACAGCTTCATTTGCAATTGTCTGTCAAGAGGCGTCCAGAGAATACAAGCAATCTAGATGGCGTTTATTGCGTTTATTGAATGTCTTTTTTCTCTATCATTCTAGTATTTTCAATCTAGCGCTATATTGGTTTGTAACAGGAAGGTTTTGACAGCTACATCATTCTCGGGTTGATC
Source organism: Sinocyclocheilus anophthalmus (assembly GCA_018155175.1). Taxonomy (NCBI): domain Eukaryota; kingdom Metazoa; phylum Chordata; class Actinopteri; order Cypriniformes; family Cyprinidae; genus Sinocyclocheilus; species Sinocyclocheilus anophthalmus. Next base: position 27,740 of record JADLZN010008525.1, on the reverse strand, counting down.
TGGGAACTGGTAGGTCCCAGGTACTAGTCAGATGGGTATTAACTCTATACTACCTCTCTCAAACAGCTGAGTTCCTGTTCCTCCTGTGGGGTGTGTATCTGTGTTATGCGGTGAGGACCGTCCCTTCAGCTTTTCATGAGCCACGCTACATGGCCATCGCAGTGCACAATGAGCTCATCCTCTCTGCCATATTCCACATTTTAAGGTTAGTGACCGCCACCAAGGACTTTCTCCTTCTCAATCTTCTTAATTTTAAGCCCCACCCACATTAAAAGCTACAAATAACTTGCAACAGATACAGTTATCGTCGCCCTAATAATAACTCACTGGTCGCTCTTTTCCATGCAATTACAATGAAAGAATCAAAAGGATACAGTGACTTGTGCTCTTTATTCCAAGTCATGTGGTTTATGTGAAGAACAGATCTAAATATAGGTTGCTATTCTTTAAAAATCTTCCTCTTTAATTGAATGTTAACCACTATGGGTCTTAAGATCATTGGGTCTTAAGAACCATCAATCTGTTTCATTAAATGGAAAATCCTCAGAGGAATCATTTCAATAATTCAGAGGTTAGGATTTCTTCAAGCTTTGATGAAATTGTATTCGTTCATTTGCTTTGAGATCCTTTAATAATCAGAACTAATTTGGATACTTGGCAAAATACACTCTTCTCTCTTCACCTGTTGCAATATTTCACTAAAGTGATACACTAGCTTACTGGTTTGAAAAGCTTTTTTCTCATTTATTCAGTCACACTATTTTAAGGTCCAATTCTCACCACTGACAAACCATAAATTTTTGCCTCAATTGCTTCTTATTAACCCTTTAACAGTCACACTAAGAAGTACATTTGCAAAAAATTATTTATTGCTAAAATGATGTTCCTGACACTACATTGAGCAACTTTTCATTTTTTTTTTGTCAGATGACCCCTTCCCTTAGCGGATACACAAGTCAACCAGCTGGTTGACTTGCCCAGTTAGGGTAATTCTCGGCATGTACTCATTTGTGCACCTAAAGTTGACGTTTTTTTCATATAAAAACATTACAGACAGTAGAATGTTAACAACATCCATTAATTTATTTAAAAAACATGTTTTTATTATAACAAACAATAAATACATTGTATAAAGTGCAAAGGTCAAAGAAATATAATAGAAATTGAATACAATTTAGTAAATAAATACAACAAAATAAATGATGATAATAAATACAAACATAATAAATAATTATTATATTATATTATAAATAATTCACACAATAAATAACAAATTTTGTGATAATCTATATAAGTATGATAAAATACCAACTAGCCAGGTAATATAAAATACCAAATTACTGATATGGTGTATAGATTAGATATGATATGTAATAAATCACTGTTTTTTGTTGTTCAAACAATGGAACCACTTCTCATTAGCTATCTCTGGAGATAGATTATAATAAAAAATATTAAAATGCATCTAATGTAAAAAATAATAACATTAGAATAAAATATCAATTACATACACTGTATGGGTGGAAGTGTTGGGACGCCTGACCATTTGCACCAACAGGAACTTTAATGACATTAACACTAAGTTGGTCCCCCCTTTGCATCTATAACCGCTTCCACTCTTCTTGGAAGGCTAAGTCCCTGTTGGTGTAATGGTCAGTTGTCCCAATGCTTTTGTCAATACATTCAACTCTGGTGATATGCAACAAAGCACTGTTTTTTGTTGTTTAAACAAAGGAACAACTTCCCATCTCCACATTTGGAACATTGCCAACGCGACACTCCACCTTTGCACAAGTTGCACCTCCCTCGCTGAGTGCCAAATGTGGGCCAGTGTCCAATGCCATCATAGCGGACCTCCAGGCTGGGATGGAGAACTCGAGGGTTAGGGCGACGGACTTGCGGCTTGTGCTTTGCACTTGGGGCCGGCCAACCCTGGTTGGTACCTTGTTGGCTCCCTTCAACGTGGCTGCCACCGACAAACGGAACTTCTTCAAGGGCATCGGTTTCTCTTTGAGAAGGTTGCAGTCCCGCTTGTAGATAAGCCATGCATTCACAATGCTCACGTCAATGATGTACCCAAACAATGGGAGGTACCAGCGCCGTGCCTTCATTGGCGTTTTGTAGAGGTGCACAAGCATATTGGAGAGATCGATGCCTCCCATGGCTTGATTGTATGCCAGGACGATGGATGGGCAGGGGACGTCAACCTTCTGTTGCGCCTCCTTTTTGTATCTTTTCACTGAAGACAGCGGCTCCACCCCACATGCGCTGCTCAGCAGGGTGACACACTTGTTGTCGAACCACTTCACTGCAATGACTCCCTCTGATGAACAGAAATCAACAACACCTCTGCCTTGCTTCACCATCTCCTTGTCGCTCATCAATGTTGCACCACCTGAAAGTAATGGAAATGAGAATTTTGTGTGTGAGTATATATTCTAATAACACTAATACAGTTTTCTATTAAAAACACAAGATTGTGTACAGTATATCTGCATCAGAAGAGAAAAATGTGTATGCATGCTCAACCCTCTACATTGCGAGTAAATGATGTCTAAGATTAGACAATGGCTAATAAATTCTCAGATTTTACTCACCAGTGTGTGAGTTGGAGGCTAAGTATAAGTTTAGCACAAATATATTTCACTCGCGGAACACTCTCTGACTGAGCGCTTCAGAGTTGGGGTTTCAGTGTTTACAGTGTCCGGCGATCTGGCCATTTTTCAGTTCTCGTGAATGGATTGCACAACGCACTGTATTGACGTATCGTAAACTCTAATGCGAGGCAGCACGACTCCTCGTCGCTTTGTCTCACACACACACAGCACACCGAAGAAGAGAGGGAGAGAGACAAAAATTGTAAACATATCTTTGTTGTATTTTTCCTTTCAAAATAACATAATTCCTTTGAATTCTTCAGCTTTTAAAGAAACGCGGTTTCTCCATAGTGGTCGGATCTAATTCGCAAACGGCAATCTCTTGGCTGGTGCCCCTATTATTTGTTTCCTGTTTTGATATTTCAGCAATCATTTCGGCTGATTTTTTTTTTTACAGAAACACTGGATGACCAAAAAAGCACCACCACCAGTCCTAAGTTCAGTTCAAATATACATTCATTCATGGTTACCAAGTTTTAGTTCTAATTACTAGTTCTATCATTAAATAATACTTGATCATATTATAATGGTTGACTGACTGATGTTAAGTGTAAACTTTCAGATATTAAAAAACTGTGCCATTTTTACAAACATATAGATATATATATATATATATATAATACCTGTATATAGAAAGTCTGGCGAGTAAACTAAAAAATGTACTAGTCAATGGTGATTAAATTGCCAAGGTGTCCGTAGAGGGTTGATGCTTGATGCATGGTGTGGTTATGTGTGAGGATGTGGTTGTATAATTAACAATTAACATGATTAACATCACTGAATGTACATTACCTGAACGATTTGCCCTGACGGTACCCACACTTCTCAGTCCGAGGTTGGTGTGCAGTGTCTTCACCAAGTCGAAGCTGGTAAAGAAGTTGTCGTAGAATACCACAGTTGCTTCTTTGTGTGTGATAGTGTTGCAGAGTATTGAGACAACTTTGGCACCTAGGGAGAGGTCTTCCAAGCCCAGATGTGCATGCTCTTCCTTTTGAATGTTGAAGAATGTTGTGGCCCCTTGGTAAAGGATGAAGTCGTGGATTATGCCAATGGAGCTGGCCCGACAGAAGATCTTAAATCCCCACTTATCCGGCTTGTTTTTAATATACTGCCAGAGTTTGCCAGCTCTGGTGCCCTTGTAAGCCACCATCACTTCATCAACACTCTGCCTGTTGGTGGGGGAATGAGAAGGCATTGTTCTCTGAGCATGTCTAAAAGAGGGCGAATCTTATGGAAGCGGTCAGTGCAGCCTTCCATCTGGAAGTTGTCATTGAAGTGGACATGTCTTCGTAGCACTTTAAAACGCTTCACTGACATGGTATCAGCCACTGGTGGGAATCGTGACTCACAGGCCCAGTAATCTTCTAAAGAGGGAAATTCAAAAACTCCCATGTACAGCAAAATTGACAAAAAATCTTCCATTTCAGCAACTGTGGTGTTGATGGATGTCCCGGTCTGTTGAACTGAGTACTGGTTGGTATGCTCAGTTATGTGCTCAATCATCTGGTCAGTGAAGAGCCTCTTCCAATACATAAATGGTGACTGGACTGACTCTGGAAGCATGAAGACAGGCTCGGGCACAGTGAAAGGTGGAATGTCCTTCTTTACCCATGTGGTCTTTTTGGACTTTGCAGGATGGGGGGGAGTTTGATAGAGGTCTGTAGAGACTTCAACAAGCCTGTTCCTATTTCTCCGTTTCTTTGGAGGGGGCATCAAATCTTCGCTGGGTGGAGGGACATGATCATAATTTTCATCATCTGGATCACTGAGATCTTCAACCTCAGAATCACATGGATCAGCAGGTAAAAGTGAAATACTGCTGTAGGCCGTGGATGTAGGTCTGGGGCGTCCATAAAATGATCGACAGTCCATTATGCCTGAAAGACATGGCACATAATAAACATTACTATACACAAAAATGAAAAACTGTGTCTTGATTATTCAGTGCCTCAGGTACAGCTATCCATAAAAATAAAAAAATTGTCATACTGATAAACTGTTTTGCCAACATAGACACATTGAGATTTCATATAAATTGATAAGAAAAATGGTACTAATACTAATACATATTTTGTGTATTGTGTATGATACATTAAATAACACACATCTATGAAACTAGATATAACAAGAGACAAAATATTTCAGTGTGAATGATGAGGTAATTTTACTGTGCTAAATAAAATATGGACAAATGTCCATCCATTCTTTTAATTGCAAACTCATAAACATGTTATATTGTGTCAGATTATTGAACAGAAAATTGAATGTTTATAGACAACTACCCATCTAGACAGCTGTAGCTATAGCTATTTGATGTTATTCCAAAAAGGCTTGGATACAATGGCTATTGTAGAAATAATAAGTACTAGCTCATGTCAAATTATGTAAGGATTAAACTGATTTAAAGATATGACAATCTGAAGGTAAAACCAAATACTGTGTAGATAAGGGTAAAATACATACAATTCAGTTTAGTGAGGAAACTGGCTGCATGCCAGTTTATGATCGCATTGCTGAACTAGCGTCAATTCATTTTACCCTAACTGGGCAACTCGACCGAGCGGTCAAGCATATTTTCTGAGGTAACACAGAGATTAATTTTATCACCATGCTTCTGCCATTCAACAAAATATAGTGTTAGGAGGTCTAGAACATGAAATCAGATGTATAAAAATCTTACCTCAACTTTCAGCGTCACTAGCGGCAAGGGTTTGAAGAGAGCGCCACAGCAATACACTTCCGGTTTTGTTTCGGCTTCCTCAGCATCAAATATATCCTTGCAGCATAGCCACCCAGTGGATACAATTGAAATTACACCCTCTATTCAATGAGGGGTATAAAGACAAACAGCCAAAACTGCAGTTTGGCGAGTTTTAATTACAGAAATGTGATCGCGAAAAAAGGTCAACCGTGCGGTTACAATGCACGTTAAAGTTAGTTAGTAAGGTAGTTTGTTAAGTGTAGGGTATTGGGTCGGATTAGGGAGGAAATATGTGATCAGAATGTGTCTTATAAGTACTAATAAACAGCCAACATGTTAATAACAGACTTGCTAATAAACAACTAGTTTAGTAAGAATAGTAAGAATTGGTCCCTATGCTATAGTGTTAGCATTTATTCTTATCGATTTTGCCATTTCTGGCACACTTTTGACAGAAACCAAAGATTTGACATCATTTGAATATTCATTCTGATTGGTCAGTTTACTATTGAAATTTTTGATTAAGCTATCTGCTCTTGCATTGGGCAGTGGTTAAACCCCCCTGTGCTATTTGAACAATTTATCGCTTTTTAGTTCTTATGTTAATTTTAAATGCATTTTTGAGGAAGCTCAGCTTCCCCTGCCCGATGGACTGACACTGCCTTCTAAAGAGTCGGTTTAGGGTTGTGGAGCTTATGAATAACTTCAGCAGTAATGAGGCACTCATTCAGACAGGGACTTGAACTCTTACACAAGATAAAGGCAGTTGACTTCAAAGACAGGGCATGTGATTTTTAGAAGTGCTGCATCGCTTGCTGCTCTCTCCACTGTTTCTACAGTAATTAATCACAGTACAGAGCCATGGGATAGTGTTACTTAACTATCTGTATTTTGGTGTAACAGCACCCATGTCCTTTCATCATACACAGTAATTAATGCATTGTGGCAGCCAGTGTTTTCAGCATACACAGGTCCTTTCTAGCTTACCTCAGGAATTTCAGAAAGTGATGTAACAACAATATGAGGAAACCTTATTTTCTGCATTCAAATAGACATGTCCACGCTATTCCATGCAGCAGTTCATGTCATCTCAGAGGGGCCGTCGATTTCCAACCAGATTAAAATAGCTGGAAGCAACAGAGCTGCAAACCTCACTGCAAACATGGTGAAGGTGAACACAGTCTCCCAGCAGGTCAGCACAGATAAACCTGAAGAAAGAAAAAAAATATATATATATGACCAAGCACAGATAAACACAGTATAAATCTTAAAATAAACCTGCTGAATTGGAGCTGTGCACATGCTCTAACATCACTGTGTGACTGCAGGTTCGATAATAGCTTGTATCATTTGCAAATGCCATTCTACCTTCACTCCCTAGCTCTGGAGATCAGGAATCAGTATATTGTGTACACAAATCCAGGCACCTGGCTCAATGTTCAGTTTAGCCTCTTAAATCACTCACTTAGTAGGTTTCCTGTTTTTGTAGTTGCAATAGGTGACCATATAAACATGCAATGGTTTTATTTTGTTCAGTCTAACACCAAAAAAAGTAAAAAGTGTAGATGATTGTTCATTTGGATTCTGTAAATCCACCCATAGGTTCAAGCTATGAATGAATAGGTTCTTAGAATGAGTGCAATGATTAATTAATCTGCATAGTGTAGAGTGTAAAAGTGTGATAAAGCCATGCTGTAGATACTACCAAGGTTTATGGGGGAGAAAAGTGAGCAAAACATGTCGCATTGGATGCTGCTTCAAAGCTGGGAAAAGTTGTAACATTACTATATTACCCACTTTGATGATACCATATATTGAAAGATATATCAATGTTTATTAAATTTTATATGCATTCATATAAAGTAAGTTCAATTATTGAAGAATTTGGCTGTGTAAATAAGCATTTTGGAATACGACCTGAGCCACACATAATGCTCACATACCAGATAGCTATATTGTATTGTACTGTATTATTTTAGAAGTACGCAAAATTGTAAAATATAGAAACTGCAATGGTTTTTATTTTGTTCATCCTATCGCCAAAAAAGTAAAAAGTGTAGATGATTATTAATTTTTCTGTAAATCCATCCACAGGTTCACTCTTGCCCCTGAACTGCACCCGGACTGGATGTTGATGCTATTCTTTGCTCATACACACTTGACAGTGACTGTCACTTTGGCGTTACTGCTTGTGCCAAAGGTAAACCCACCAATCCTCTTTTATCCTCTGAATTATTTGTTGGCTAAACTCAAAGTTTACAGAATCTCTTAAACACTCATGTCTTTCCCACAGTTCTTGTTTGCGGGTACACATCTAAGGGATGACATTGCTACAGAGGCCTATGAAGATGAATTGGACATGGGCCGGTCTGGGTCATACCTGAATAGCAGCATCACGTCCGCCTGGAGTGAGCACAGTCTGGACCCAGAGGATATTCGGGTAGGTGCCCTGATTTCTTTCAGGCTTTCTTTTCCCCTTGACTCTGTCCTGCCTTAGTAATTAACTGAAATTTCATAATCTGCAAATATCTCTTGACCCCTTGTCCTATAACTGACAAACATACTGAGCCATGGCAGTTTTTTATTGCAGACACCAGAGGAAATGGGCCAGCTAAGTTCTATTAATGGCTGTGGCGTAAGGTCTTGCGACAGTCTTTGGGAAAAACGTACCAACGTGAGCAGAGGTTTTCGTTTGTTTGTTAGAGCTGAAGAAGTCTCTCACCAAAGACTCAAATTGTGTTCATAGAAAGGGCATTTTGCTAATGGGATAAAGTTCTGCTCTTGGTATAATTGCCGTTGATGACACAGCTGTATGAAAATATGTTTTGATGTTCTTCAGAGGCTCTTTCAGACCTAACAATAAAACAAGAAATTTTCGTATTTGACACCGTCCCAGACTGTCCTGTCTCTAATTAGTGTAAACAGCATGTTGGTTTGGTCTAACGTCTTTGAGGCACTGTCTGTAGTTGCATATAATGACTAGTTCTGCATGCTTTCTGTGCAATAGAGCGTCTGCTTCACTGTAACTAGAATCATTTCATTTTTATGCTTCTACAATCATAGTTAATGGCCCATTTTGTCTTCAAATCCACAGGAAGAGCTGAAGAAACTCTACTCCCAGCTGGAGATTTATAAGAGGAAAAAGATGCTGGCCAACAATCCTCACCTGCAGAAGAAGCGCAGCTCCAAAAAGGGCCTAGGTCGCTCCCTCATGCGCCGCATCACTGAGATTCCAGAGACAATGGGCCGGCAGTGTAGCCGTGAGGACAAGGACCTGGGTGAACATGGGAGTAACCGCAACAGCATCTGTGTCCTAAGAAAGAACCCTTTTGAACCCACACACTCTGTTAAGCCTGCCAAAGATGAATCCTTGAAGAGCAAAGTTTTCTCCCTTAAAAAGTCCCACAGCAGCTATGACCATGTTCGGGACCACAGTGAGGATTCCAGCAGTTCAGTAACTGACAATATGGAAGTCACAAACACAGAAGGCTCCCTTCTCGAAACCCTAATGGGCAAGAAGCTTGTCAAAAAGTCCTCCGAGAAGATTGATGCAGCCAGTGAGTCAACAGAGTCCGTTCCCCTGGTGTGTAAGTCAGCCAGCGCTCACAACCTGACAGCTGATAAGAAACCTATTCACCCTAGAACATCCATGCTGCAGAAATCTCTAAGCGTCATTGCCAGTGCCAAAGAGAAAACTCTTGGTCTAACAGGAAAGGCCCAAGCAGCGGAGGATCCAACAAATAAAGCCAATCAAAAGAACAAGGATGCCAAGACCCCAGCTGAAGCTGAAGAAAAGGAGGGTTATCCAAAGATGATTGTCAGTCAGTCAGTGGAGTACAAGCAGACAGCTGCCAAAGCTGGTATAATGAAGCCACAGATGAGCGGAAGCCAGCCCTCAATTTGCTCAGAAACAGCCAAGGGGAAAGACCTGTATGACCTCTCAGAGGTGTGCCCTTGGGAAGTGGAGGACGTGCCGACTCCCTCCGAAAACAAGGTCCAGAAACATGTGTCTATTGCCCCCGAGCAGACCACCACAGTCCACGGAAGTAGCAACAAGGCGACAAAGTCGCAACAGCAAAAGCAGAAAGCCACAGAGCAGTCACCCTCCGTGGTCAGGCGTCCAACCCAAAAAGCTGCTGATAGAGCAGACATATGTCCATGGGAGGAAGGAAATGAGGACCATGGTCAGGCAGTGGGGCCAAAACCTCACTCCAGTAGTAAGCCTGCCATGTCCAAACCCCAGGCATCTGGAGAGGTTGCCAAGGTTCTCAAAGCTGAGGTCTGTCCATGGGACTTTAAGGAAGTGTCGAGCAAGCCAAAGGACTCGGATTGCTCCCCTGATCAGAGCAGACCACGAAAGGACACTACGCCAACTGAGATCAAAGGGAAAATAAGCTCCTCGTCTACTGAAGTCAAGGACAAGGGTACAACGCCCACCGAGGGTAAAGCAAAGAGCGTTTTCTCCGAGCCTACTAAATCCCAAGGCAGCACACTACAGCCACCCTTTAAAGCAGAAGTGTGTCCATGGGAGGTTGAGACTGTGTCAGGTCCTGTCTCTGAAAAAAAACCTTGTTCTTCTCAGGTTTCTAAAACAAAGGAGACATGTGCTATAAAGAAGGAAACTTCTCCTGTCAGAATATCAGAGATGGAAAGAGAGAACGCAAAGGGTCCTGATGAAGACAAAATTAAATCAAATGCAAAAGACAAGTTAACCTCTGGAAAAACGAAAGATAGTCCTATCAGCCAGCCTAAACTGGCTGAGGTTTGTCCATGGGATGCTGATAGTAGTCACGAAATTGTCTCAATGGAAAAACAAAAAAGCCCAAATGTTGCATTAGCAAAAATTAAGCAAGCAGAGGTATGCCCTTGGGATTTTGAAGATGCGGCAACTAGTAAAGAAGTCAACCAGAGCACCAGTTCATCCACTGGCAAACAGAAAAGTTCGAATTCCAAAGGCAGAGTTACTAGTGGTGTTAAAACGTCAGATGTCTGCCCTTGGGACTTTGATGACCAAGGATCAACAAAAAAAGCATGACACTTTACCTGAGTGAACCATTAGTTAGTCCTCATTATATGTGCTTTTTCTTTCATAAATACACCATGGAATAAAAACTTTAATAGCATTTATGGTGATTTGGAAAAGAAAATCAACATGTCGCACAAGCTGCCTTTCTCTTCAACCTTTTGTTTTCCCTTTGTGTTTTTTTTTTATAAAAAAAAACAGACAAAAAACAAAAATGCAACAACTCACCAGGCATTCCAGATTTTAAAGTATTGGTTGAACCTTTAAATAGAAATGGTAGTTTACAATTATGCAACTCTTTATGTGCAATGTAAACAAGATGCCTATGCTCACCACATGTATCCTCATTAACATTTGAGCTCTCAGAACAGCTGCATCTGTAGCCTCTCCTTGACTGTGGCTTCCACAAAAGATTGTACAAGTTATTGTTACATAGGAAGGTGTGGACCATGCATGAAGTGTCATGGAGTAAGCCTGATCCATTTCCTTGTTTTCGTTTGTTTCACACATTATCATCTGGTTTGAATAAAAATTAATATTTGCCAAAGATAGAGGTAAAATCCAATAAATCTAAGAACTCAAACCTCAACAGCATAATAGAGACACAGCATTTGTACAGTGAGCCGAATTCATGCGACTGCTAGAAAATTAGCCTGTAGCACTTTAGTAAAGAACACGCTTTGAGAGACAGATGCAAACTGGACAGAACTCCATTCATATTTGCCCTTGTTTGTTGTTTGGCCTTGCTGTTTTATGCCGTTCTGCGATCATATGTGCACATCTGCAAAATTTTTTAGTTATCTTGACTAGAAAAAAAAAGCTAGAAAAAATTAAACATTTCCAATGCTTCCAAATGTGCTAATATATTATCCTGAATGTGCCTATTTAAATAGTCCTGTACCAGTCTTACTTTGTATTGGGAGATGTGAAACCTTTGTCATAGCCCATGTTACAAATACTTATTGAAACACTTGATGAAAATCAGCATCTTATTTTTGAAAATAAATGAAGTTTAGTTTATATATTAGTAATGTTGCAAAATTGTAAATGCTTTTTGAATGGGGTACGCTATGAAAAAAAAAAAAAGTCCACTACTCAGTTCATGGGACCATAGATATTGTTTCTCTCAGCGTAGGGCACAATCATGCCTCTGATGTCTTTCCTTTTTGTTTTTTACAATTAGAATACTCATGAATATGAAATCAAATTCCAGTCTATCTCATATCAAATTCTAACCCAAGCCTCAATTTCTTTAATATGTATTACATCAGTTTACAAATAAAGTCTTGCTCTTACCGTATTGATTTATTTTTTTGGGAAAATGTATCGATTTCTTAGAAGAACATTCTAAAAACATCCCCAGTGATTGCTGATGTGAATTCAACAATGTATCTAAATTACTGTTGGAATGTTAACATATCTTGTATGCCTTTTCAGCACATGGTCATTGGTAATCTGTAATGATGTCAAGGTAATGGTGTCACAACACATGAGGCATGAACTGTTGTACAGGTTGATGCCTAGTTATGAAATGTTCGTATAAATGTCGACATATTGCGATTGCAAACTATTTTGACCCAATCTTACAGTAGCTAAATGGTTTTTAAATGTATTGACAGATTCTTGTGTTTTGTATGTGCACAATATGAATTAGCAAGAATACAGAAAAAATGGTTATGCCATGTATATATGTTATAGCTACCAAAGAGGTTAAAAAATGTACCTAAATATATAATTCTTGGCATTTGTTTGAAATCAGATAATGTAACACTCCCGTTTCTCCACAGTGGGGTAAATTTATCAATGACCTCTTATCACAATTTAACTTATAAAACTAAAATTATCTTTCCATGCTAATATTTACATAGGTAGGTCATTCCTGTTCTGCAGTACTTTTTTTTCTTTCTTTCACCGGACTTTCAGAAATATGCTCTGGTAATGGCGGGTTCAGACTACACAATATTTTTGTCGGTCACGATAGTCACTGTGTCAGATTACACGATTTTGACTCCTAAAATCTTGTTGTGTCGTGGACAAGAAACATGTAATACAGTCGGGCAGGAGTACTGTTGACACAGCTCCACGAACCTTTCGTCCATTTCATAATTCCACCTAGCAGCACCATCATCTCTCTTTCATTTTGCCACGTTTGAAACCTTTGTATGAAAGAGCTTCTGTGCTGCTATTGGTCAACGTCACCAATGTGACAGAACTCGTCGTGGACGACGGAAAAAAAATGAAACATGCTAGTCTTTCTGTCGTGATGTCGTGAAGCATCGCAGACGCGGAATCGGTTGTCGTCCACTATGACACACTACACGAGCTGAAACGATGGAATCTTGCGTCCAGACGCCCATTGTCGATTACGAATCCCCACGACACCCTACGTCAAGCAAATCGTGGCAAAATCGGGCTAAATCTTGTAGCTGAAACTGGGCATAACGCTTGACAGATAAATTATGCTAAAATTTATTTAATTATATCTTAATTATTTGCTCAGTGGAATTAAAATGAACAGAAGAGAAATAATTTTGAAATATTTTAATGTGTGATAAACCAATTAATGCCACAAAACATCACAGATCATTCATGAGGTTTATTGCTAATACTCACTGGCAATGATGACCTGGCTTTTAGAGACATTACAAAAGTGACATTGAATTTGACCTATAAATTCATTACCAGTTAATTAACCAAACCAGTTCATCTTTTTTTTCAGTGTAGAAGCACATATTATCTGGGGACATCAACAATAATTGAAATTCACTCCATGTTAGTTTAATTGTGATACTGAATTAAAAGAAAAACAACTTATAGGATTTCCATCTTTCAGCACTGTAAATGTTATGCAAAATGTATTGCCAAGTAGGAATGACCCAGGTAGTACTGAATAGAAAGCAGTAACCGAGAGAGAATCACCACTTTCCCAGATTTATGTAATCTGCTGATAATTTATAAGCCAAAATTTCTACTATTCTCATCAGGATATGTGCTCATGGATTTCTAGGCACACTAAAGGGAACTTATAGTTCAACTGCTCCTTAACTGTCTAGTAATCTCATGCTCTTGTGAGAACAGACGACATTCCAGATTCTGTTCTTAATGTAGGCCTAGATGGATGTGTAAAATTGACCAACTTTGTTACATAGAGAATGTTTCTGGGAATGGTTGTTGTATCGTAGTGCATCCCTCTAGTTTACGAGTTTTACCCATCTGCAGGTCCTCAGTTGATCTCTATGTAGTATGATGTAAGCACTCAACTCATGACCTGTTAATGTTAATGGTAACCTTGCCTATTACATTGTCTTAGTGCAATGTTTAGTTCAGTTTTTGGAGTTTACAGAAGTGATTATTTATCTATTTATGACTTGATTTTGGTTATTTAGCTCGTTTACTTGGGCCCCACACGTGTCCCACCACTGTCACGTGTTGGGGGGACATTCCTACTACTTAACGCGGTATTGTCTTAGCTCTAACTCTCGTTGCTTCTGCATGATAATGAGAAATTAGTAAGACTGATGTTTCACTGCCCTTGATATAACTTAAAAAAGAATCGTTGATCTTTATTGGACTGTTACAAGTTGTATAGTTTGTGAAACTGTACCCTACCCTCTGTATTATGTGCTTGTTATATTAAATGCTCTATGACAAGCTTATAGCATACACATATGGAGATATTTGGTAGATTTATATTGTGTAATATTGTGATAGCATGTACATAAAAATACCTCCTCTGCAATAAATATTTATACAAAACGCAATTCTGTGTTGACTGAATGAAATCAAAATGAAGGGAAAAAATAACCTTTAATGAAAACTTTACTTGTACCTTTTATTGCTTTTTCACAATACTCTAGTACAGGGATCCTCAAATCTGGCCCACGAGATCTACTTTCATGCAGAGTTTAGCTCTAACCCTAATCAAACACACCTGAGCATGCTAATCAATGTCTTCAGGATCATTAGAAAATCACAGGTAGGTGAGTTTGATCAGGGTTGGAGCTAAACTCTGCAGCGCATTGGCCCTCCAGGGCAAGATTTGAGGAACCCAGCTCTAGTACATATTGGTGTTATTTTGGCCAGGTAATGAATCTGAAATTGATGATACACCACGTTCAAATTGTTGTACAGAAAATAGCAACGAAATTAAGTGTGGTCAAAATTGTCTTCTGTCCGAAAGTTAAGGGGTTAAAAAGACAAAGAAATCAAGGTTCGGCGGGGCGAGATACTTATGAAACAGTTAAAATAGATAAATGAAAAGTGCAAGGGCCACGGAGACTCTGACTGACTGCGTTCCGCCAGGATTAAGTGGACTCCTCCTGTTCCCTTTGTGCACGTTTCCCAGCAGCACAATTGGGTCCGAGTCGCAAGCAGAAGTGCTCCGCAAAAAGCCGCACAGCAGCCACTTTTGGTCTCCATTCTTTGGCCACGGCGAGACACGCCGGCCTGTTATTACAAGGCTCTTTCAGTCACCCACAGACCCTTCACTCTGACCCAGACACCTTGACAACATCAGCCTAACAAGATCTGAGAAATACCGTACAATTTTTGTTAAACAGTCACAATGCGGGGGGGATCTTTTACAGACAACTGGTTGTTTGGTTTCATTCAAAGGGCAGCCACTAGATTAGTTGTCTATCTATCTATCATTAGCGCCCCCCCCCCCCCCCCCCCCCCTTCTATCATTCGTTCCGTCGTTCAATAGTTCTATTGTTCTGTAAATCGTTCTATCTATTGTTTCTAATGCTTTATCTATTCTATCATTGTATCTGTTCTATCTGTCATTCCGTTTGTCTGTCTGTCTATTGTTGTATCATTATGCCTATCTATCTTTCTATCTAGCTGTCTATCGTTCTCTATCAGTTGATCTTTCTTTTGTCTAGACATCCCTGTGTCTGTCGTTCTGTCTGTCATCCTGCCTGTCTGTCTGTTCGTCTAGTTCTAGCATTCTCTGTCTGTCGATCTGTTGCTATTCAGCGTCATCCTCATCTGTCGGTCTGGGGTGTGTTTCCCAAAAGCAACTATGGTTGCAAGTTCTGTCGTTAACCAATAGAGTTCAATGTAACTTGCGACCATAGATGGCTAACGATGCTTTGGGGAAACGCACCCCTGTCTTTCGTCTGATATGTCTTTCTGCTCCTTCTGTCTTTCGTTCTATTGTTTTTATCTGTTCGTAAGGCCTATAAACCTTCAACGCGGTTTTTTTCCCCAAAACTTTAAAACTTCAACAAAAGTTGGTTTTCTAGTTAAAAATTACAATTATATGAACCCATTTGAATTCTGCTTCCTTGCATCTAAATTCAACTTGCAGTTCTGCACAATTTTTGCTACCTCAATTCAATTAAGGAGCTGGACTGGTATTTAAAAGCAACTGTCAGTTCATTTCAAAATGACCCACAACCCTGATATAAAGACTTTATGTTTGTTGTTAGGAAAAGGGGAACCGGATTGTTTCGGGTACACATGAAAGCACAGCCCAGGGTAGTGTGTCACACAGCCTGTGCTCCAGTCTGCTTACATGGCCTACTTCCCACCGTGGTCAGTGGGTCGGCTGTCCCAGAGTGAACCCTTTCCACTCTGCGGCCTTCCTCTATCTAATGATACTTAGAGCTTAATCGCTCTGGACTTTCCAATTACGCCAAGGCTTTTGCGCACTGCTCCTTTTGCAGCAGCAAAACACTGGAGTTTTTCTTTCCCGCTTTAATCCAGGTGGTGAAAACGGAGCCATTGTTGCAGTTATGTCAAATTTACAGTAGTACAGTACATCCCTGATTGCTCAGCCTGTGGGCAGGGATTGTTCTCCCAAGAAAGAGGTGGAAAGGATGAGAGAGAGAGAGAAAGAGGCTGCTGTTGCCCACAGGGACAGAGGGGTTGCGGCGGAGCAGACAAGAGGAACACACTTTTTTGTGGGGGTGTGGTGTTGGTGGAGAGGGGGGGTCAGTGCGAGGGCAGCGCTGAGAGAAGATGAAGGATACGCCACAGGCTGACAGCCACACAGGAAGTACATCACAGTCAAACCTAGCGAAGACCCCCCAAAGCGCCCCCCTCCCATATATCGCCCCCAGCCCACTTTGGGATCTTCTCACCGTGGTTTGTGCCTTGTGATCTCCACTCTGATGTGATGGGGTAGGCGGGGTTCAGTCGAGGAAATCCAAAACACAACAGCAGTCTCACTGTCTCAGATGATGTTAGTGTATTTGTCAAACCGGCTAGAGACATTAAACATACCTTTATGAAGAACAAAAGAGGTGTAGAAAAGCTCCTCACACAGCTAGACTCTTTATTTGGTGTTCATAGCATTGTGCTGATAGGTTTCCTCTAGTTTAGTTTTTTATTTATTTAATAAATGGTGATTATAATAATTGATGATTTGGCACCTTGTGCACCATTGAGAATTCAGTTTTTGAATTTGTGGAAGCAAACGATGCAGAATCGTAATTCAAAGAAAGTATTATTAAAATGTAGCTTAATTCAATAGTTTTAATAAATAAAATAGCAGTTTAACTTAAAAAAGAAGGCATGTGAAGGCTAATTTTTGACAAAGCCATGTTTTGAAATTTAAAAAAAGTTAAATATTTTAAAAAGTCTTACAGACAGATTAAACAGATAAAACTGGTCTCTTATAAAAATTACTTAATTATATAAATATATGTCTTTGTTTTTATTGTATCTTTTAATTGAATTTTTTATATTTCTATTTTTATTAATATTTTCATTTTATATTTTATCTGTATTTTATAATTGATTTTATTGCTATTGTTTATTATTATTTTTATTGGTATATATGTTTTGATATTAATATTAATTTTATTATGTATTACAAATGTAACCTATATATAGAGAGAGAGTGAGTGCTTTATTTATTATCATATAACAACTTTATAAAAGAGCAGTTAATTTTCCAGAATGCTTTTCATGTTGATTTTTTCTAAATCTAAATTTTCTAAATATTTCTACATGTAATTTAAAGAAGATTTTCTCTAGTAATTTGTGTTTTTCTTTTCTTTTCTTTTTGTTTTATTTGTTAGATGATTAGCAGTTACAGCTGGAAGACCGAGAAACTGTTAGATAAAGATGTGGCTCTTTTGTCTTTAGCCATTCTTCTTTCTTTTCTCAAGCTCTTCTTTTTCAAAGCTTGATTATTTCAAGATCCAAACTCTTAATCTTCACTTATTGGTTTATTTATATAGACTATAGAGTCCGTGGGCCCTAAAATATCTCCTGAGGCTTGACACTTATTCACAAACAAGTGTGCATCGATGCATGTGTCGGCACACGTGACTTTGCATGTGGGGCCTCCCAGTGAAAGTGCTTTCTTGGTGTTCGGGTCACATTTTAACACCCAGGTCACGGGGGTCAGATGCGCCTGCTGTGGAGCAATCTGGGTCAGCGCAGCAGTGACGGAAAGAGCAGGAGAGGTTGTATGTCACAGGAACAGGTGGCCCTCTTTGACACTGCAGTCAGTTTAGAGCGGGGCCGGGGGGAACAGGAGTTTATGTCCAGTTCGGGACAGCTATTTTATCCAGCAGCAGGTCGTTTTCCAGCTCGCCTGGCCTTTAGCTTGACGGGCTCATGTAGCTGTTTAGCCTTTATTACAGGCTGTGTAGCTAGTCTCTCTGCCTGGAGCTATTATTATTCCCCGAGGGAGATCAGAGTGTGTAGGGAAGTGTTTGGGGGTGGGGGATGCTTGCAGGAGTCCGCTTTGGCTTGCAGATTAACAACAAACCAAATCTTGGAGCGAGCCACTGTCCGCAGCGAAGGGTTGTGGTTGGCTCTGCACGTCGGGCCGTGGAATATTTGATAGGGAGACTGGGAGGAAAGCCATGCCTGGTGTTGGCAGTCAACTTAAGAAGCCTGTAGGAAAGCGAGAGGGAGAAGGAAAGAGTTGGCTTTCAGGAGCAACTGTGATGTGACCCAAACTCACCTGTCTCCTCTGTACGCCATTCAGTATGGCTTAATCAATTTGATTCAGATCTATGAGCTCAGTTTGGTTTCTGATTCCTAAACTTTCAGGTGCAACTTAAATTTCATTTTATTCTATTTGATTCAGATTCGTTTGGTATATTTCATCTCAGTATTGGCTGTGTATTCATTCAGATTCTTTTTTAGTCTGACTCACAAGCTTGATTGATTTATATTTAATTTGATTCACATGTAGATTTGGTTCAATTTAATTCTGATTCACAGACTTTTGATTTGATTCGGATTCATAAACTCTAGATTCCAATTCTGATTAGACTCTGATTTTGCCTCATTATAATTAGTTATCAATACAGAATTTCTCATTTGATTCAGATTCACAAGACTAAATCAGTTTAATTTGATTCAGATTCATAAACCCTTGATTCCAATTTCAATTCAGTTCAGATTAATTTACATATTTAATCTCAATTTGGCTCTGAATCGTTTCTGATTCTTTTTGATTCTGATTCTCACGCTTGAAAGAATTGATTCAATAGATTTGATTTATAAACTCTCGATTCCAAAAATTATTTGATTCTGATTTGTTTGGGTGTATTTTAGCTCAGTATGGCTCGGTATCAATGCTGTTTTTGATTGATTCTGATCACAAGCTTGTTTCTATTCAATTGAATCTATCAAAATTCAAATAAAAAAATCTGAATTCTATTCAAATGAAAATGTGAATTAAATTACCTATTATCCCAATTCATAAGCTTTCAATATGTTGCAATTCCGATTCACTTGGGTTTATTTTGGCTCAGTATGGTTATCGTTATAGGTTTCCTCATTTGACTGATTGTGATTAGCAAGCTCGGTTTATCTGATTTGATTGAATTCCAATTCGTAAGGTCCTGATTCTGATTTGATTTCGATCAATCTGGGTATACTATAATTGTAATGTTGTTATTCAAATTTCTATCTTTTAAATCTGTAAATTATAAAGGGCAGCATTTCAGACTAATGCAAAAGTAACTATTCATTAAAGAACCGGGCTCATGGGAGTCCTTCTTTCATGAATCAGACTACACTGCTTTCACTGTGTTTTTGATTCACTAAAAATAACTAGTTCATAAGAGTCATTTGTTCATGAATCATTTAGGATACATGTAATGCTATAATTTCCCTAAAAAGAATCAAGCTCAAGAGAAAGTGTTCATGAATTGGCTGCACTGGCGATCCACCCTATCTGTTTTGGGTTCAATGAAAAGAATCAGCTTAAAAGAATCATACACTTGCACTTCGGGATACTAAGGTCATGCTATGCGTTTGTGATTCACTAAAAATAATCAAAAACTCATGAGAGTTGTTTATCTTTCTGTTTTGTTGGCAAAGTCTCAAAGCAATATAAAATGGTCTTTATCAGTAATGTGCATCATACTCCAGACTCTGAGGCCAAATGTGAACGGAGATTCCTCTTGGTAACGAAGTGATGTGGCACTTTCATGGCCAACAGCGGAGGATCAGTCAATAGACTCTCATTAACCTCATTTGCTCTGCTGAGGGATAATAAGACTGCTGTTCCTTCCATCTGAAACCTGAGCTCCTCTGCATTTTATGGACTCACTTTTCTCCATTAATGCTCAGGTTTATTTTTGGGCCTGGTTTTTGCTTGTTAATAAGGTATACAGAACAATGGCCCATTCAGGGAGCTGTGTAGGAGAAGAGCTTGTGCTGCTAGTGTAGCGTCTGCTTCTTCCATAGCCAAAGTTTTTGTTTCGGATTACTTCGCCTCTTCCTGAAGGAGCTGCATTCTGGCGCAGTGAGAATTTGAAAGGTTCTTGAGCTGTGAGGAAGTCCCTTTCCATAGGCTGTGATCGTTAATGTGAGGTCGTCCCCCTTCCCAGCTTTCGGCCAGCATGTTATTTATTATTCAGTGAGAGCTATTACTGTGGATAAGAGGCTCCTCTCAGGCCTGTATCGATTGCATTAATTGCTCCAAAACATTGTCAACTCTTAAGATAGATATTAAAGAAAGAGGCTTCCAGCATGCATGACAATGAGACACGGTAGAAGGGAGGGCCAAGTCAACGCCGTTCAAAAAATGTCCCTCGCTGCAGTGTTTCTCTGATAACGTAATCAATAACATCTAGTGAACATAAGCATTCGCTCATGCCGAGAGGAGACTGGAAGAGCCACATCCAGCGCCTTTCCATGCTGAATCGATAAGTTTCGGAAAAGAGAGCTGCAGTAGCAAGGCCAATGACGTGAGCCGCTTTTGTAATATATTTATTCAAAATTACATTAAAAAGGCAATTGATTTAGACAGTGATGTAAAGAATGTACCTCTTCTTTGAGCATATTTATTTATTATAAATTGTTTTGGGGCTCGTGACTCTTTTAAAAGCCACAGTGTAAAACGTGAGGATGCCTGCATTACCTGTGGAGCCTCAAATCACCCAACATCTACCATCTCTAATCCAGGCTGCCCGTGCTTAGTCTGTAAACCCAGATGGAGCGGCACAAGCGTTTGCTGTCTGTCATGGCTCTTTGATCTGATTTCCAAACCGAGCTGAGGTCAGCCGAGGCTATGTGCCCAGCACGTTCTGTTGCTCTAATGCTGTAGCGCATCAGAAACAGAGACTCTCATGCCAATCAGCTCGACTAACTGTATGACGTCCTCCTCACTTGCTTTCCGTTGTGTGTGCGTGTGTGGTGCTAGCGGAATTCCAAGAGGAAGAGGAACGTTTTGAGAGCGCAGAGAAGGAAGACGAAGAATAAAAGTGTTTAAATAGAATGGAGGAGGTGGAGATTAACATTGAGCTTTAAACGTCTCCCAAGTAGCACAGAGAAGCTTAAAACTCTAGTCTGTCACACTCGCTGTCTGAACGATTTAAGAGCTGGAGAATAAATGGTAGAAAACCAGTGGATTAAATGCACCAATTTCAACTAATGTAACTGTGACTAAATCCACGCAGAAGTGTGTTGCTTTGATACGACTGTCGCCGTATTCAGTCGGGAACGCATGTCAAACTTGCAAGGCGAGACAAAGACCCCTTTGTGCGCCGGATCTGCACGTTTAGACCTCGCGTTATCAACTGGGTTGTTTAATTGCATTATGTTCCTCAGAGGACCAGCCCTGATGGAACCCTGGCAGGCTGCGGTCCTTGATTAATCCTTAAGTTAAACACCGTCCACGTCCTGCCCATGTTTGGCTTCTAGCTGGACCCATCCTGCTGCTCCCTCTGTCCTCGATTACCCACTTTGAGTTCGAGAGGATGTGCACAGGTGCGATTTACTAGAGGAAATCCATGGGTAATCCAGCAATCCCATCTGATTAAAGCTATTAGCTTGACTTCCCAAGACAGGACAAGATGGAGAGGCCAAACTCTGTCCCCCAACCCTGCAGGCTTCTGTGCGCACACGCCCTCAAAGGGGCACTAAAGGGTGGCCGTCTCAGGTGGCACGCCTGACCCCATCTGGTCACACGGTGACCTCGCTCACACTTGGATTAGCGGGCACAAAGCGGCGTCCCCCCCGATTGTTCTTACCATGCAGCGCCCCCTCCTATTAGTTCTCAATCATATGGTCCGTCGGTCATGTGATTAATAGCGGGTCAGCTGTCTCAAAGAGGGCCGGTCTTGTGGAATGTCAGATAGTGGACTGTCCGTGGGGGGCGAGTGGGTCGGGGGCTCTCGCTCGCTCTGGCTCTCTGTTGCCTGGGGACAAAATTAAGTGGCGTGACTTACAGAGTTCACAAGCGTGCCATGGTCAAGTTTATAGACAGTTTAAACACTTTTAGCCTAGTCTAATGGCCATGACACTGGCCTGAACTATAGTTATTATAGTTCTGTTTTTAAAAGCGCTTAGTTACCAGTACAGAAGAAGCGGAACAATATATCAAACTTGATGCGCTTGCAGTACGTCTTTCTGGTCTCCCACTATAATTTTGGGTTTGAACTTCAAAGCTCAAAGTGCCGCAAATAGTGAGATCTTTCAACATCACTTGCACTATGAATTGGATCTTTTTTTGGGCAAAAATGATAGTGAGACACCGAAAAACTAAAATTTTGCTGAAACACCATAACATTTTGAAATAAACACCACACACACACACACACACACACACCACACACAAAAAACACAACACACAACACACACACACATACACACACACACACATATATATTAATTACAGCAACTACTGGGTACATTAAGTATTAGAATTAATATATTAAAACATATATATATATTATTTAATTTCTATATATGATATATGTATATATATATATTATGTACATGTACATGTTATTGGTTTTTAAAGTTTTAACAGTGTCTGTTTACATTTTCATCCAAGGATTTCATCCTTTTTTTCTCTTTATGCCAGTAACCAAAAAATGTCATTTTGCAGCCAAAATTTGGCTAAATGTAGAAAATGCAGTCTGAACTTCCACACAGGTCCCATAAGCGTAGCTGTTTCCTATCTCGAAAGAGAATCACACCAAGACGATGTTTTCTTACATGAAGTGGCTCAGAAGTGCACATCAGCGGTTTCCACCCACATGAACACTTTTAACCATCGGTCCTACAATGTTCTCTTCACCCCACCATCCTCAGCGCTCGCTGTCCAAACCCAAAGCATCCAAAATATTTGAGAATGACCTTGTAGAGCTGCTCGTGAGAGTGCCTGGGATAATTTATATATAAAATGTGGGGTTTGAAAAATTGCCATTTCCATCTTTAGGTGGCCGAGGCTCTCCATTACCAAAATGGGCTGAGTCACCACACCATGTGAATCTTAATAAGCAGCCTGCCCACAGCCTGGACCGCCTTGTCTCTTTTCCCCTCTCTCTCGCTCTCTCGCTTTCTCTCCCTCCCATCCTTTCCAGATCAGATGAAGCTGACTAGCTACTTTTTCTTTTACTCCTTTTGATTAATAGTTTTACGGATATCTGGACAGAGCAAAGTTTCTCGAACAATACCCCTTTCTGTTGGATCCTCGTGTTGTGTTTTTGTGCTTGTGCCATTGTTTCGCTTTCAATAATAGATTGCCTTTTGTCTTTTTATTAAGAGCCTTTTAAGAGTCAGAGAGTGCGATGTCAATGTTAAATGTCGATGTTTACTTTTTATTTAATGAAAAGACTAAAGAGCACTCTGCAAATTGCCGAGCTGGAGAAACGTGGCAGATTCCGATATGGTTTGAATTAGCTTGTGTTTGTGTGTATTTTCCAGTGCGTTGGTGTGTGTGTGTGCACATGGTAGAAGGCATTGGTCCAGAGCCGAGACAAAGAACTCTGGAAATGTGTCGAACACAAGCTGTGGTTTTCCCTCGTCTCGCACTTTCCCTTTCCCTCTCGCGGCTGCCTCCCTGACCACACATTTCCCCCGTCACCGCAGCCCAAGCAAGAGCCAAACGCAAACAGCCCCCCTCGCACTGCTGCGCGTTTCCAGCCTGATTGGACGTCGTCGAAAACGTATGTATCGTGAGCTGAATGCAGGGAATTCTTTCTCCATTCTCAGCCCAGACAGGAAAAGCAGTTTCAAATCCCCTCCAACAATAATGAGCCTAACATTGGCGGATCAGCCGCCTTATCCCAGCTAAGGTCATTAGCGTGCCGGAACAAGTAGTTCTCTGCGCTGTAAGTACTTTACAAGGGAGAGCAGCTGTTCAACAAATCGTTGAAAGTATTTCTGTCATAGGTCTTTACTTAAATAAGATATCTGATAGATAAAGGAGGCCCCGTAATATCCGCAATTAATAGCTAATTGCCATAATTTTCCTAGCAGTACTGCGTCATTCACATCTACGTCCAACAGGCTCTCCAAATTCGGTTCTCCACCCTGGGAAGGCAGGCGCTTGCTATGATTTCATATCTTTAGTTCTTCGTATGTCATAAACATGTTTCCGAGCATGTAGTTTCTGTCCTGTAACTTGGCGCAATCCTGCTTACGGAGCAAAGCCAGATCGGCCGTTCTGACTTTAAAGCAACAAGAGAGAGTGAATGGCAGAGTTAGCATACGTTTGCCCATTTCCTCCGTTTGCAATAATGATTTAGCGCTAACCCAAAGGAGTGCACTGGCACAAGAAGAGACGAAACTGTAACCTTGCTTAAGGGCTGATAGTGCAGCAGGATGTGCTTTGTGGAGGTTCAAGAAGAGAAGAGAAAAAAAGATACCAAACAGAAAGATGCTGATTGTGAATTTTTACAGATAATTTACAGTGCTTTATTACTCTATGTTCAGGACTTAATAGTTGTATTAATTAAATCTGAAATGACTTTGAACTTGGAATGAGTGTAATGTTTAATCGGATGAGTAGTTACTGTATGTGACCGCTGCTTGCATTGTTTGAATACAGTGTCTTTTAAATTAAATAGCATTTCAAAATTAATAATAATAATTATTAATATTGTAATTACATCGGGAAAATATCATATTAACAATTTGAATGTTTTTCTATTTTATTAATTTTAAAATACTATTTTTAAGCAAAGTGATATTCTGGCCTTGCTCACTCAAATATTGATGAATAATATAATAATTTTGCAGTAATAGTAATTATAGTATTTAAATTAAAGAATATTTGTATTTATTACCAAATGGACGTTTTCTATTCTAATTTTTTTATCTACATTTTTTCATTCCATAATTGTTAATTATTATAATTTAGTTTTGTTAAATTGATGCGCAGACGTTGTCTGAACTTAGTTTATAGGCAT
The DNA here is from genome assembly GCA_018155175.1 of Sinocyclocheilus anophthalmus. Lineage (NCBI taxonomy): Eukaryota > Metazoa > Chordata > Actinopteri > Cypriniformes > Cyprinidae > Sinocyclocheilus > Sinocyclocheilus anophthalmus. Next base: position 2,741 of record JADLZN010008525.1, on the reverse strand, counting down.
AATATTTAATATTGTTATTATTAAATTATAAATTCTTTATGTCTGAGCCATTTCACTGGATCTCAATTATATATTATAAATTTTTATTAATAATAATTCTAATAATACGTTTTTTAGTCAAATTAATATTCTTTCTGAAACTCTGTTTTATAGAATTAATAATAGAATTATTATTATTGATACTTTTATATTAAAAGTACTTTATGCTATTCTGACTCTATTATATACAGAATTTATTATTCTGATTGTTAATTATTTTGTTAATAAAAATATGTATTAAATGACAAAATATATAAGTTGAGATTCTGACATCTTACTGTAGCTTGATACTGCAGAATTTAAAAAAAAAAATGTTTATTCTAATTTGACAATATACTAATCAGCGTGCCTCCTTGTCACATATTCAGTAGCAGGGTCTCGAGCATGTTATTATCTGCTTGTGTTCACACTGAGGTGGTCATAGCTCGGCGCAGCCTGTTATTTTCAGCTCCTGTTGTACAGATGCGGCTGCAGATGGGATTCCTGTACCTGCCTGCATAGCTAATGAATCCGAATGGCATTCCCCCTTATAAAGCATAAATATGTAATTTGTTCAGCTGTTGTAATGAAATATGTATGTGTGAAACAGCAATTGTTTGGGTCATTAACAGCATGCCACTGTGTATTAGCAACTTAGTGCTCAAGAACAACAGGAAAAAATCTGTAATATCTTGAAAAATTCATCAGAGTGAATGCATTGTGGACGGGGAGACAGACTGCATCCCTTCTCCGTCACTCTTTGAGTATTCTGTCTGAACTGAGGGCATGAGGAGGAAGACAGAGATCCCTCGATCAGATGCCATTACGTCTGCCGCAGTGGAAGATGACACTGATGTCCTTTGTGGAACGGCACCAACTTACGATTAGACCGAGCAGGGGTCCGGTATCTGCGTCTTCATTCATAGGTGTTTACCTGTTCACCGTCAAACCTGACCTACAGACACACAGCAAAAGTAAAAGAGCAGAGGTGCAAGATCGTTTCATAAGAATCTCTTTTAATAGCTGTGGTCCTGTCGCGAGGCCGCTCTGAAAGATAATCAGTTTGACCCGGCCCCTGCGGTTGGTGGAAGGGATCTATGGCAGGGTTAATTCCATCAGGCACAGGCCTCTGGGAAAAGAACATTCCACCGTGATCCTCTTTCATATGAGTCACTGATGCCTGGGAAGCCAGAAGACATGATGCGATTAGCTCCTTAACGCAAGCGCCACTCGCCCAACAACAAAACAAACACCAAAAAAAAGGGACCCTCCCATCTGGCGTCTCTCACTCGGTTCACCTGACCCGGACTAATGTCTCCAGCTGGTCCTAGAAGTTGGTGTACAGACTGTGAATCAAATTAAGTCGCTATAAGACGTAATCAGACTTTTCCAATCCTAATCTTCCTGCAGGTAGATTGCGTCAAGCTTTTAGGTAACCTTGCATGGGCACTCGTGTCGGTCCGTCATGTGCTCTGAGGATTGTTTCGCCTGTTCTCTCCCAACTTGTTTCTGAAGTATGTCCAATATTTGAGGATGCATCGGCTTTCCTAAATCATTTCATCGTTCTTTACTTGCAATAAAGGATCATGCGATTAAAACACAAGTTCGATATTGCCATGGACGTGTCTATGTAAAAGAAATCATATTCACGGCACTGTATTGTTGTGAGTGTGGACACATAGACAGACATTAAACTGCTTTTAATTGCACTGGCATGCATTGGTTACTGTGACAACAACTTGTCACAGGAAGTGTTAACTTCACATAGCACAACACGCCATGATTGTAAACAAACCACTTGAAGCAGCTAAGCTAAAACGACTTAGCATAGTTTTATTTTAGGCTAAGCTACCAAATAGCTTTAACAATTAGGGGTTAACACTCTTTAATTGAAGCTCTTAAATACATGCGTGTGTGCAGTGTGAAGTAATTTGAATCTAACCTAATCCCTGGTTTCTGATTTTCACCTATCTTTTTCTTCTTTTTCTATGTTTCTAAATCTTCAATTCGTCTCAGCGAATTTAAATATCTAGATGTATCCTTCCTGAATGCCATTGCTCAGTTACTAATTAATTAAATCAAAATTTAATTACATCTTAACTGTCTATCTAGAGAAAAATCATTAAGGTATTGGGTGCTTTTAGTAACACACTAATCACTAGTGCTGCGATTTGTTCCTAATACCAGAATGATTACCTTGTTTTAATAATAGCAGTCAGCTAATTTTAAATCCATTTACATGTTATGCCCCCTTGATGTGCTCTCTGAACCTCAAAAGGAACCAGAGACATTTCTATTTTTGATTTGTTTATTTTCAAAAAAAAAAAATAATAGGCATAATCTGAATAGAAATGATCTCCTTTTCCTTCTGCTTTTCCCTTTTTTCCTTCATACCTCAGAGATTAAGCTTTTTTGGGGAACCGTCAGCAAATTCTGAGTGTTAATTTGACAATAATTTGACAGTAGTGTTAAGTCATCAATCAAAATCCTGTTTTTGCCTTTTTCAGCAAAACATATGCTGACCCAAACTATTTTAGCATTCACACTCTGTATTGATCTTGTAGTAGTCTCTAGCCCTAACTCTCAACACAAGTGTGCCAAAATGAGACGTATGCTCAGACTAACTGCCCAGAATGCAAAACAAAGAGGGCTGGCCAGGCGTCGTGAGGAAAACCCCCTACCCAGGGCCGAAGACCACCTACTGAGCCGAAAGCGGCTGGACG
>JADLZN010008524.1:0-24303 GCA_018155175.1 Sinocyclocheilus anophthalmus | reverse complement strand
ACTGTTATTATTTTTTATAATAATCCTAATCCTGAGAAGATTCCTGACACAAGATTCAAGCTAGAACAACAACCACGAGGAGCTAGTCACAATCACCAGCTCCCTAGCTACGCCTTCACAACCCAGCTGAAACTGAGCGACAAGCCCATCACCCACCTTCAAGAGGAGCTGGACACGTGCTCAACGCCGCATAGCAAGCTGGAAGTGAATTCGAAGATCACTCAAGCCTCCCAACGAGTCTGGTAGCAGGAAACCGTGCGGAGCGAGTGGTATATGAAGTCCCCTCAGGAACCCTGGCAGCAGACGCAGCTCGCCACAACATTACAACAGGCCGTCCAGAAAGACTGGTAACCAGACTCCAGTATTCGCACACAAGCTACTCTGACGGAACTGCCAAGACAATCCCATCAGGAGTACAGGATGTTATCAGTACCCTGAACGACCACCGTGAAAGGTATAAACTGACGAGATGACCAATCTGAACCCAACACTAATACGATACCAACCTGAATGACAGATTCACATTGTCAGAAAAGATCAAAGATGCTTATGATCTGAAACAAGAGCCGAAGACTCAAGCTGAAAGCCATCTCTCGAGACCTCACCACTCTGAAGCAAGCAGAGTCCCATATCCCAGAACCGGCATATGAAAAGAGCAAAGGCCGAAGGGCCACGCCCCAAAAAACAAAAAAAAAAAAAAAAAAAAAAAAAAAAAAACCTCACCTTTAAACTTCGCCAACCCACCCCTTTCCGGCCATACGGAAAGATACCTCCCTCCAAGCAGACCCTTGGAGCTTGCACATGGCTGGATCGTACCCTTTCAATACACAACAAGCTGTCTAAAAACATCAGCAGTTTCAACCAAAACTCTGCAGAGGGCCACGACATCCAGGCCTACCTGCAAGATATCGAGTTTTATCTGGAAATGAGACCTCGTGTGACTGACAGAGACAGGTTATACCTCCTAAGAGCCACATCAAGTCCTGAGGTATGAAACTTCCTAGATCGACAGCCCAGTTAAACAAAGTCAAGCTACCAGCTACTTTGTGAGGTCCTTATTAAAGAGTTTACAGACACTGAGTCTGAACTTGGACTGTTAACTGCCTTGGAGATCAAGCAAGGTCGACAAGAGGTTCCACAAGCTTACTACAACCGACTCCGACAAGCCTACTTTGGTGCACACAACGAACCTGACCTTGAAGAGGATGTGAACTTCAAAAGCCTCTTCCTAAGAAACCTGCACCCTGGAGTCAGCCACCATCTAGGCGTCATGGCCTGTCCACGCTCCATGACCATCCAACAGTTGCGTGACCTAACACAGAAGGCCTACAACAAGCAGAAGATGGCCTCAAAGAAAGTTAATAAAACATCCACACTCTTGAACTCTGTTACCAAAGACTCAAGCCTTGCACTGGAAGACACCCAGTGGCATAACGACACCAGAGTATTCCATCAAGAGCACAGAGAACGTGACCCCCATGTCCATGACAGCTTTCAGCCCAGCTGCTGGAAAAATCCATGGGAACAGCCACGCTTCTCAAGAAACCCAAAAGATAGGAACAACTGGAAACCTAACCAGACATCCAAAGGTGACTCATCCAAGAGCAACTTGTGTGAGTAAGCGACAGCAAAACCCACCTCAGCACCTCTCAGACATGCACAGTGCTGAGTATGCAGAAGAGCAAGACAGCTTATCCTCAGACGACATGGAACAAGTCATGAGACAAATGAAAGAGTTCCTTCGAGAAAAGCTGAACATGGATGACCACAAAGTTGAGTCATGCTCGCTGTGACCAGCGACAGAACGGAAGGCCGGTGATCACCTGGTACACCACATCAGAGATGACAACCACCCAGAACGAGCAAGTCTCTCACGGCCAACTGTTGATGAAACTCTGAGGTACCAAAGAACATCACCTCAGTTACCCATCGCTCAATAACAAACTGTCAAGTTAACTCAAACTCCAAGACCCACATTCTTGTCTGTGCAACAGCAACCACCCAAGCGCAGAAGGTCAGAAAGTCTGCCACAACTAGAAGGCATCACGAGAAATGCAACATAAGAGACAAGTTTGCACCCCAGCTTCACACAGCCATGCCAAACTAGCTCCGACTGTCTGCTAAAGAACTTCCTGCCTTGCTGGACTGACCCCCATTAGATCATGGACACGCCCTCATCCAAGCCAAGGATGCAGAGAGCCCGTCTTCACTGACATACAAGAAAAGGGGGGAGACAACACAGACTGAAACAGATCTGACCACACATACACTACACCATTAACACACACACAACATTACCTACACCCAGAGGTAACCACATCTACTGATAACACATTCAACTAACATTTTATTCCCACAAGTAGAATATCCAAATTTTTGTTACATATGCCCACCATGAAGAAACATGCAGTCATCCTCACAATAGGTAGAACACCTGACACTAATTTAAGGTACATGACACACTAGCTGCACACGACATCCTAGCTCAACAGTAGTTGTAAGCCATGCTAGGAAAATCCACAGCAGCTTAGTTTTGTTTGTTCTTCTTTTACCTATCCTGATTCCTTCCTCTCTTTCCTTAGTAGGTGAAACACCTAGACACCCTGCAAGGGTCAAAGGTCTGATATTAGGATTGACTCACCACACCTAATATCCGCCAGTAATTCTAAGCTAATGCACGATAGGTCAATTCATTTCATTGCAAATGATGTTACTAGAAAATTAACGGTAAACGTTTTAAATTAAGACAACCTAGAAGAACCAAACAAAGTTATCCGCAAAATTTGATTGATGAATCAACGTATGGAACCAAATTAGAACAATTTCCAGATTGAATTAAACATATTCAATTTACTAAACTATTTTGACTAGTTGAACTTTACCACCTGTACCTAAATAACCTGTTGCCTGCACCAGTACAGTAACTGTCATGGAGGTGTCTTGTTGTTTGCTGTGGTTGTCTGCTTCTTCTGCCTTTGTTTCTCCAGCGCTCGCCGTTGTCTTCAACTCAACACATCGCCGATCGAAGGGGGGTATGTAGGATATCAGACCGAATCAGACAATCTAAGATTTGGTCAAACATGATTGAGGCACAGGAGACAAAAATTCCACAGAGGCCCAAGACAACAGGATGTCATAAATCAGACCCTAGCCAGTCTGAAACAAGCCTCACCAACTCTTTCACAGAACAGCTTTCAACATAAACACAAAAGGAACACACTGATCATAAAAACTCAGGAAGGAGATTGTCAATTTTAGGGCAAGTAATCAAGATTAAATGGTCAAAGAGATGACCGCATGGCTATCACACGATAGTAACTACAGCCACAAGCTCATCGTAAATTGACTTCCCCCAACTCACGACAAAGAACAGACTTTCTGAGATTCCTTACAGACCTCTTAATCTTTGGTCTTCATACATTCACAGAATGGCACGGAACTGCCTTTCCATGCACCTAAATGAAACTAAAAGGACTGGTGACCAGCTAATAATTGCTATAATCACTCCATATTATGTATGTAACCCACAGTTACAAAAAATAATACAAGAAACCTCATGTCTTTAATCAGTTATTGTGTATGTATTGTTAATAACTATTGAAGTGCTTAAGGGGTCATATTCATGCTTGGTATGTGTGAGTTTGAATTTTCATGCTTGAAACGTTTCTCCCAGTCAATTCTTGGTCAAATGTAACATATCCTCGTGATAGAAATCATGTCCAAATTCATATTTATGTACAAGAGCGGTGAAAAACGGCGTACCATGTCATGGAATTATGAGATAACAGTTGATTTATGAATGGGAAGGAGAAACATCGCAACACCCCGAGCTATAATTGGTCAAGACACCATTTGGGATGTGTCCAACAGCCATGTTTAAATATTCAGGACACCATCAAACTTTGCTTTTTTGTCTCTCTCTCGCGCTCGGTCCTTCTTGCCTTATCAAGCCTTGTTGTTTTCTTTTAATCATGCTTCTTTAGTTTTGAGCGTGCTCTGGCTTACACGCCAGCTTCTCTAAAACCATGAGGAGAAACGCCACCTGTTCTCATCAAACTTTACATCTATTTCTATTTTTTTAGTTTGTTTTATTTTCCGTTGAGAGTCTCGTGTTTTGAGTTAAGAGTTTGCCGAACCCGCATATCTCCAGAGTGGCTGTCTAAACTTACACCTGCAGACCACAGCTTCCGCGTGCGGCCAGCCACGCCCAAAAAAAACACTGGCTTCCAAGACTGACCTCCACCAATACAACCTCGGGAACCCTACCCCTTTCATCAACAGACAAGGAGGGAACCCCACACCGTAACGCAATACCCCAGATTCACTGACTGTTCATTTATCTAATTTTGAAACCTCATTGAGCAAACCTCATTCAAGGGTTTCAATTAATGATTGCTTGTTGTTCAGATCCCTGCCAGGCACATATTGCTAATGTCTTGGGATTTCACATTTTCATTCTCTCAAACTAATTATTTCCTCACTTTCTCTCTTTCTGCAACTTGTGTGTGAATGCGTGTGTTAGATTAGTTTATATGTCTTAGATTTATCCAATAAAGCCTTTTTTATATTGAAAAGAGAAGTATCTTGTTTTTTGTGCTCACAAGTTAATGTCTTAATCTGCCGATCTTGTTACATGTGCTAATTAATAGTTTTTTCACTATATTTTGGATATTAATATCCATTGCAGAATTCATGTTATACGGCTTGTTCACTGACTCGCTGGCCGTCTCAGAGATCATCCGTAAACAGTGATTCTGTCCTAATTCCCTTACATATGGTGGAGTCCCCTTTAAAATCTTAAATTATTCCCTTTGAGCTAAATTGACCTGTTTCCCTTACAGGAATTTCACCCAACTTCTGTTCTCCTTCAATTCTTTCTACACAAAATAATGAGTCAGGGATTGAACTCACGATTGTCACTCTTACAAACACTTGGGGTATAAACCATGTTGTACCATTTGGTCTGCACCTCCATTGTCCAAAAGTCTTCAAAGCAGGAACCAAGCCGGCAACACTAATAAAAGAAATGCATTCCAAATCTTGCGGTGGTGGGGCTTTAACAATTAACCGAGGACCGACCGCACTGTGGGGCATTTTTTGTACAGACATAGCAAGACCCCTTTTTCCCTTCGGCCTTTGCCGTATAGTTAGCAAATCTCCACCACATATTCGTGGCATAGGCATGGGGTGTATCATCATGCCCAAGCCACGTTTCATTACCTGTACTTATAAAAGTGTGCGTACAAGTAAACAAACTTATCAGAATGACCAGGGTATACATTTTGTCTCAACCCTGGCCACACAACTATCAGATGATGATTGTAACGCTGGCTTCCTCCTTCCTGCCCCTCGACTCCCTCTCTCAGCTCCTCGGAACTCGATCGAAGAAAAAAAAGAGGACAGCTCCAGATACGATCACAGATCCCCTCCTGTCTCCGGAGCTGCCTTTAGCCTGCTTGCATGGATCCACTGTGGCTGGAAATCAGTCAGCACCCCTGTCCGCGTCACAGCGATGACAGTCGCAGGTCCAAGATATTTTGGCTCTCCGAGCTTTGGAGGTTTCAGGCACTTTATCAACACCTGTTGGCCTGGAGCAAAAGAATGAGTCGGCTTCTCTGCAGTAAGAGGGAGAGAGAGAGAAACATCACTATTTATGCTATTTAAAGTTTTGACCACTGAATCCACGTAATCCGCGATGATCACTTCCTTGTCACCTGTGGAGAGATTACCAGCATGACCCTTAACCCACGGGGTGGGGAACTGTCTGCCCATTAGTATTTCAAATGGATACATCTTTGTTGTCGATGAGGGGGACATTCTTATTTCTGCCAACACTGCAGGTATTACGTCGACCCAATTTCGGCCTGTCTTCATGCATGCTTTCGTAATTCGATCTTTTATCGTTTGATTCAAACGTTCCGCTACTGAACACGACTGGGGATGATAGGGTATGTTCAGATGCCAGTTAATATCTAGCTCTTTAGTTAGCAACTGGGTAACCTTGGAGGCAAAATGTGTACCATTATCGCTTTCTATAACCGTTGTTATACCAAAACGAGGTATAATCTCCTTAGCGAGTACCTTCACTACAGTCTGTGCATTTCTCTTCCACACGGGAAAGCCTCAGGCCATTTGGAGAAACGGTCCACTGTCACAAGCAAATATTTGTGATTTCCACAAGGAGGCATGATTGTAAAGTCTATTTGTAAATGCTGGAATTGCAGTTCCGGGTGTGTAAGAGAATCATTTTTACTAGCTTTATGTCGATTGGTCTTAGCATAGATCAAACAAGCATCCAATAACAACAAGGTATTTTTTTTTACATTTGCTATACAATACGATTGATTTAAATTTTGAATCACTTTCTCTTTTGACGCATGTGAGACACCATGATAGTGTTTGCATGGCATAACAATGATAGAGGCTGGCAGAGCAATCCTGCCATGCTTATCTCTCAAAATACCTGCTTGATCCGGTTTTGCCTCCTTCGCTGCCCAGTGGTTTAGATCACTTTGAGTGTGGTTTGCCTGTAATAGTTTAATATCCAAATCAATAGCCAACACAAAGGACATCATGGGCACCTCAGTGCCTGCTTTGTCAACATGTGGACTAGATAGGATATCTCTAGCTGCCCATTTAGCTACTTAGTCTGCAAGTCTATTTCCCCTTGCCTCCTCTGACTCTCCTGATGCATGCCCAGTTACTTTTATAACAGCCAATTTTGACGGTAACTGTGCTACATGAATCAGTTCAGCCACAACACTGAGGTGGGATATGGGTTTTCCTTCTGAACTCTTAAAATCCATTTCTTCCCACAGTTTGGCAAAATCAAGTACAATTCCATGTGCATATTTTGAATCGTTGTATATATTGATACACTGATCTTGCCCAATTGACAACTCTTGTTAACAAAAAGTCAATTAAGTTCTGCACTTGTGACTGATGTAGTACAATATTGCAAGGCTCGTAGGCCTCTATGACACAGTCAGGTAATTCAACAATCGAATACCCACACCATTATTCATTATCATTTGGTTTATAGCATGATTCATCTACATACCAATGTTTTCCCCTCCTCCAGGACAGATGTGGACACATCTGGCGTGCAAGCCGTCGAATTATGAATCCTGGTTAGGCAGTCATGATCGCTGTCCTCAATTTCACCCTGCAATAACAACTTATGCAAATATAAGGTTGGGCCATGAACTACGGAATTTGGTTTCAATGTTAAATTAGCAGTATCTAATAATATTGCTTCATAGCCAGAATGTCGTTGAGCAGTCATATGCTGCGTATAAATGTTGTGCATAATAGCTCCTACCTTATGAGAGGTGTGCACTATGAGTGGATGTGGCAACACTATACGTTCTGCATCCTTCACCATGATCGCCGCTGCAGCCACTGCGCGCATACAGGCTGGAAGCCCTCTAGCCACCGAGTCTCAGGTTTTAGACAAATACGCTACTGGGCGATAAATGCCCCTGTGCTCCTGGGCCAAGATTGCGGCGGCTATACCCCACCTTCGTGCACGTACAAATGAAATTCAGTTGTATATTTCGGTAGGCCAAGGGCAGGTGGCCTTTTCAAGGATGCTTTCAAATGTCTGAATGCGTGTTCCATTTCTGCTGTCCATGCAATATCATCAGAGTCCTGCACGGTGTGCTGCTCTCAAGGAAACTTCGTTGGATCATACATTGAACAGTTTCTGCACCCCGCTCATTGCGACAATTCATGTCCGAGGTAATCCACCCTCCTCTGAACCCACTGAAGCTTTTCTCTTGATGCCTTGAACCCAGCTTCTGCCAGGATGTTGCAGACGATGCTGGAGGCAGCAGCACACTGGTCCGCAGAGGCCCCAGTAACGAGGATGTCGTCTGCGTTATTGTAGCAGACAGTATCAGGCTGGAATTTAGCATGCGCTAATGTTTCGTGCACTACGGCGGCGAACACAGCCGGAGAATCTCAGGCCCTGAGGAAGTCTAGACCAGCTAAGTTGAGCATGGTCAAAGGTGAAGGCGAACAGCGGCTGCGAGACAGGATCTACAGGAATGGAAAAGAATGCAGAGCATAGATCAATAACTGTGAAATAGGCATGTGAACTAGGAATAGAATTCAGTATTGTGTGCACATCAGGTACAATAGGAGCCAATGGTTTAATTGTCATTAATCTTTCTAAGATCCTGTTTCAATCGCCAGGAACCATTCGCTTTTCTTATTGGATTGATCGGTGTATTGTAGGGTGAGTGAGTCTTGATCAGAATGCCTTGTGCCAGCAAATTTTCTATAATAGGCCGAATCCCATCGATTTTTTTTCTTTGGAGAGAGGGTATTGTTTACAATAAACTGGTGTGTGTCTGGTCAGAGTAGCCGCATAAGGGCGGACATCTCTGAGGCCCGCATCATCCTTATGCTCCGCCCACAAGCGAGGGTTGACATCCCCTTTTTCCGGTAAGGCTGCAGTTGCAGCCTCAGCCTCAGTGGTCGCACTTCCTGTCTCAACAGTCAGAGAATAGACAGAAGGAAACATGAGTTGCAGAGAATTATTCTGAAATGTAATATGAGCACCCAATTTATGCAGCAAATCTCTACCTAAAAGGCAAAATGGAGCATAAGGTATTATTGCAAATGCGTGCATCTTAAACAAAGAAGGATTGTCTTTAGAAGTTACCGATAAAGTTGGTGTCATTTCACAACGTACAGGGACAGCAGAAATTCCCACAGAGTTAATAGTTTTCCCTGTAATAGAGCCCTCGTATACTTTACCGGACAAAGATGACCGTGAGGCACCAGTGTCCAAAAGGAAAACATACGGTTTACTGTCAATTTTCAATTCAAGAAAAGGTAAGACAGACGATTTATTCGGGTATGTAACAGAAATCATGGAATCTTCATCAAGAAAGGGCTCTGAACTCTGTGGGCATCCCTATCGGTGAGTCCACTTTGTGGGGTAATTCGGTCTTTGTTTGTTGCCTTTGTGGCAAAGCATTAGTCTGTGGCCTGAAGCCAGCAAACCCACCTCTTTTCTGCTTTTTATCCCACTGCTTTTTCCTACAAGCGTTAGCGAAGTGTCCCGCAATGCCACAATAATAACAGACTTTCGACCCTGCTGCCTGATTTGAACGTGCTTTGACAACAGTATTAAGCTGCATCATTGCGGTAAGTTTCCCTCGGGAGGCTTCAAAAGCCCCCGCGGTGGAAAGTTCACGCAGTCTCCGAGACAAAGCGTCAACAGAAATATTTGTTATATTCGAAGTTGTCAAACGAACCCATTGTGCGATTTCTTTTTGCATGTTATTCAAAAACGTATTGACAAACAATGGAGAATGTTGATCTAATGGAATGGCAGGTTCTTCAGTCCAAGCATGCTTAAATCGATTGAAAAATGCAACAGGATTTTCGCCCACTTTCTGTTTCGTGTTTGTAGCATGCGACAAATCTTGCTTAGCCAAAGACAATTTCACCAAAAAAGAAGTCAATTGTCTGAAAAATTCTTTTAGCTTTTCCACATCAGCCCAAATCCACGCATCATCTTCATCGTCCTCCGAATCAACTCATTGTGCAACGTTTCGGAAGATTTTGGTTGTGACAGATTTCTAGGATGTGGTTAAATCACTTGGTTGTGTGATAAAGGCACCTGTGCGGATGGCGGCGCCTCCCGTTTAGGAGCGTCAAACATCATCCGTGCCATCAATTCCTCCTCTGTAATTTCTGGCGGGACAGAGTTTTTATTCAATAATGAAAGCGATAACACGCATCCAGTCAATTGCCTTACGCGGGTTAAATCTCAATACAGACACTATTGATGCGGACTCCGTAAAGGATCTGGCAAAATCTTTATGCAATCGCGACGGCATCGACATTGGCCAGCGGGGTTAATTTAAAACTCCCGTCTGGAATTGCACAAATGGGTATAATCAGTCGCAATATGTAGTTTACGGGTACAGATCGATAGGGGTTATGTTTTCTTGTTTAAAAGGTAGGTCGGGAAAAGAAGAAAGAAAAAAAAGGAGGAAAGGAAAGAGGATCTGAGAAAAGCGGCTTTCCAACAGTATCATCCGAGGCGGGCCGAGCTGTAGAGCAACATGGACATTAGAAAAAAAGTCTACAAAATTATTTTATCAGTCGTTTTAACCTGATCTGGCCCTTTATCCCAATAAGGTTTAATTTTTTTCCACACAGTATATGACTGTTTCATATACTCATCGTCCCAAGACGGATCACCCCAGCCGTCCTGTACCATCAATTTAGCTGCCTTCATATCTTTATCTTTGAACGAGCCATCACGAGGAAACGGATCTAATTGTACTTTGCCTTCTGACCAACCAGCCAAATTACTCAAATATGGTTCAGTATTAAAACCTTTGTTTTTCCTGTACATCCAATCCCTTGGCAATTCGCCAAGAATAGGTTTCGAGATCGTCTACCCCATCGGAGATCAAAGATGTCTCGCCAATTTTAGTGCACTTTTCACAATTTAATGGCCAAACAAAACACAAAATAGAGACCGCGGTCTTATATTAACTTTTTGATATTTTTGGCCAAAAGAAAACTTTCAATTCTGTATTATTCATGAAATCACTTTAAGAGACCGAGAACCCTTCACGGCAAGAGTGAGCAATTATAATCTTTCCCACTACTCTATTTTTAAATAGATAGGTTAAATGGAAAGCTTCTCACTCTTCTTCCCACATCCAAAATGTGAGGAAAACAGATTGATGTCAAATATGACACAATCAAATTGCAAATGAGAATACATTCAATTTCTCTTACAGACAGATAAAAGTTCTTACCTGTCTTTTTGAGAAATTCCCGGAAGGACGAGCCCCCATTTGTTAATAAAGAATAACAATTTGGTCCCTCAGTAAATTCTCTTTGCCACCTTGAAGAATTCTCAGTTACTTTAAAGTGTAGACAGACGGCCGGGAAGTAAGAAAACACACAGTCAAATGGGGGGGTGGATCCTCAATACTTACAAGTGTATTCAGTGAAAATACAGATATTATATAGGGGGGGGGGCATATGTCGATGTGGGGGATTGTCATCTCTCTTGAACCAATAGGATATAAATAAGCATACACTAGGAATCTTTGGGGCCCAAGAACGGTGTGTTTATAAAATAGCCCATGTACAGACAACATGACAGTATGCAGGAATGGGAGACTTTTGCGAAGGAAGTGCTGACTGTCCGTTCATGGTTGTCATCAAGAACATCCTTTACACCTTGTCAGTCCTAACATTTCATGTCCGTTATTGGGACAGAAAACCAAGATAACCTAATGTATACATTAAGCAATGCTACTTCGTCATATAAGTACGACTATAAAACATAATATCAAGAGAGATGAGATGGATACAGAAGGAGATGCAGAAAGAATGCTTATGTATATATAAGAAGAGAGAGGGGGAAAAAGGAGGGGTGAGGCATGTCTGGACTCAACAGAAAGACAGAGAGTATTTTCTAACACCCGCCTTCTGAAAAACGAAATGTGTTGTGATCGGTTAGCTGGGCCAATGCGTGTTGTTTGGCCACAGCTTACAGTGTTTCAGTACTGCCACTCCCCCTTGCCAAAGCGCAAGTTCCATCTGCTCAGTATAGTTTAAGGATGGCGTCCTCTTGCCCATATCAGTTTGAGCCGGATCAGACCCCGAGAATAAATTGAACAGAGGTCGCGCAAACCGTTTGCACGCACTGAAGTTCAAGACATATTAGAAGTGGTAATGTTAATTGTTATGTTGTTGTTGTTTTTTGCTAATCACATTTAGATAGGATTTCAAACAACCGCTGAAAATAACTGCTTGACTATGTACCTAGTGCATAGTATTTTGTTCTTTATTCTAACACTAAAACCTGAATGCAATGAAACTGTTTAGACATTTATTATACATCTCCAGTGTTTCCCTCAGACTTGCACTCTATTTGTGGTGGCATGTATATGCCAATTAATTCTCTGCCAGCAGGAGGCGCTTGTTGGCGTGGTAGAGAGATCAAGGTTTCCCTTGTAACGGCTGTACACAAAGCAGCACTCCACTCACAAACACTGCTGTATCAGATATCACATGCAAGATTAAATACAAATGACATCCAATTTTCTGAAGACGTCGGTTTTCCTTCATAAATACTCAGTGATCTAAAACGACCCGCACTCAGTATGGGAAACACGTAGTCTCATAACTGAAAGTGTACATTCTGCAGATTACTCATTGTCCAAGTATTTGTACTGGGGTCATCATAATTTATGGTATCAGAAACCGTTTCATAATTTGTAACCATATTATTTCCGATACTAATATCAGTGGTGCATGTGTATAACTGCGAAAACTTGATGCACAGCAAGCACTTCTACTTCGTCAGCTGTCTTGTCTGAGTCACTCCACCAAGCGTTTGTAACTTTTGTAGATTCTTTTTATGCCAAAACATACCATAACACACTGACGTAAATGTCAAAAGTGAAAAAGCATATAGGAACCCCTTGAAAGAAAATCTCTTGCCGTTTGAAAGAGGAGGGGGAAGGGGAGAAAAGAAAAAGAAAAAAGGAAGGGGGGGCCCCCCCAAATAAGCATTTTATTACTTATTTCCTAACAAGCTGATTTATACTTCTGCGTCAGACCTACGCCGTAGCTTACGTATAGACGCACATCCATACGCCATAGCCTGACGTGCACCTCTCTAAAAATCTTAACAGCGCGTCAATTCTACGCGGACCTCAAGCGCTGTGATTGGTCTGCTAAAACCCTTCCCTCCATATGTATTTGAGTTTTGTGTGTATTTTTTGCACTTTTATGTTACACCTTCTTATTTAAAATAAACAAATCAAAGAACAAGTGTCTTATCATTTATGATACTTCATAGCATTATACATCAGTAGTTGTCTGCAGCAAACAGTGTTGATCTGCCGTGGTACAAGTTCTTGTGCAGATTGAAAGAATACCATCATCTCCTGTTCTGTTGTTGTCTCCTTTTTGTAGTTTTAAATAATGATTTAATGATTTGATATTTATTTGCCGCCGTCACGGCTATAATGCTTCTCTGACGAGCCGCTTCTTCTTCGACTTTTGCTGTGGTACTGCAGGTTACACCAGCAACATGCCCATGAACACTGCTGACTAGCGGTTTGCATGTGTCCTGCATGTTGACGCGGACAATGACGCAGAAGTATAAATGAAAACTGACGCATAGGCTACGGCGTAGGTCCGACGCAGAAGTATAAATCAGCCTTAACTCTTTAAGCTTTAAGTTACATTTCAAATGACAAGGGATCAACTTATAATCATGTTTATATGAATTATCCCGTGACCTTATTCTCTCAAATGGCCTGGGTATGTGGAGCATTCACAGTTTATATGGACGGAACGCCACTGATATATATACAAAATATTTAGAAAACAGCTATTGGACTCATCTCTAAGTGTGGTGAAAACCTGTCAGGCCTTTTTATCCCATTGAAACGGCCAGTCCTGCAGGAGAGCTGAAGGTACTTCTTATGCATGTTGTTAATGTTGGCCCGTGACAGGTCCTCCAAAACAATAGCTCATCTTTACAGCACATGTCCCTCGTGCCGCCATTTCAACAGCTGATTTCCCCTGCCGGCCAATTAGGTGGGGCACAAAAGACTATAGTAATGGCCTCAGTCCTCTCTTCCTCCAAAAACAAAATTAAAATCACTGCAGACCAAACTGCCAAGGTGAACACCTACAGTGTGATTTATACGCCTTATAAAGAAGTGCCTTGGACAATTTGAGCTCATCCTTTCACAAACATGCTTTCTCTGGCCATGGCTCCTACAGCACACTGACAGGGACCAATCGCAATTTAGAAAAGAAAAGAGAAGAATGAAACAGCGCATTGATCCGTACCGGCGCAATTAACAATTGGCTGAGAAATATGCCAGATGACTATTTGCAAGAGTGAGTCATGAGCAAGCAACGAGGGGAAAAAAGCATTATCGTTAATATTCTAAACAGGCTATGCCAATTATCGATCTTTATGCATGTGGTTATGAGGCAGTAATTCATCATGTGCTGTAAACCCCAGGGTAATTAAACAAGCGCAATGCTTATGAAGGCTATCATCAGTTTCTTTGCTATAGCGGTCAATCATCCTATTAAGGGCTTCCAGGAACTTTGCATACTGTCAGGGCAGTGGCAATGCACAGCCTGGGGCTAAGAGACCTAATTAAAAGGTAGCCCAGTGGAATTCTTCAAACCAGTGCCAATTTCAGCTTCTTCTCACAATTCCAGAGTTATTCCTCTGCGCTGTATATCTGTGTTTCGGATAATTCCCCATGTGCTTTCTCTCTCTCTCTCTCTCTCTCTAGGCGATCTCCGCTCGCAATTCAGTATTAAGATTGATAGCTGTTAAGCCACCTCTGGTACCGAGAGGGGAAAACTTATGCGCTGAATTTCATTGATTCGGCGCCGAATTCTAATATAGCGATGGAAATATGAAAGCTTTTTATTTCTCACTCAGTTCAGTTGTTCAGCAACATATTTGCAACAAGAGCTGTAAGGCATTGCATCTTCAGCTCAAAACAAATGAGACAATATTCCTGATACAGTACATGACGCTGGAAAAAACTATCCGCCCCTCGGGATAAGATGCTGGGGTTATCCACATCTTACGTAGTGTTTGGTATAATTACATAACCATTTCTTTTTGTTTTTTGTTTTTTCATTATAGTAATGCAGCAGCAATTCTCTCTGTATTAATTGACCTCATTACTGTCAGAGGTAGTTGTAACATTAGACTCCCGTGAAGGTAGAGTGTTTTAATGGTGAACAAATTCTAAAGTTTGTACATTAGGCCTAAAAAAACCTTCCAGACTTTGGGAGGCAAACACAAACACAAAATAGTTTGGCAAGATATGACTGTGCAACATTTGCCCCCGGTTAATGTATACTTTCATTAATTCATTTAGAAAGCCTGCACTTTAGAAAGCCCTTGACTCGCTAAGAGAAGAAAGTGTGCAAAAATAGATTGCTTGTTGGGGGAGTGTGTGCATTGAGCTGAATGTGAGTGGAGAGGTTTCCCCTCATGACCCATGGCAACCTGTCAGCTCCCCCGTCTCTTCTACTCCTCTTCACCCAGACAGGCAGGTGTGGTTCCCGCTGCTGCTCTGAGGTACTCCATCAACTCACACTAAGACAGACACTCTCCACCAGAGCTGGCTTCCTTACGCTCATTTGCTGTTTAATCGATGCTCTCTGTGCCTGACCTGTCACCACATGGAGGTATCTGTCAATGGATATGGATTATATATTTTATATGCCATTGAGTATCAATCAAAAGTTTGGGTGAAATAATAAACTGAGCCTGTATACTTTTCTTTAGTGTTTCTATGTAAGACCATATTAAATGGGTGGGAATAACGCACCTTTTTCCTTTCTCCTACCGCATCTCTCCTTTCCTACCTTTCTTAATTGAATTATGGGCAGCATTGTTTGGGGAAGTTCCACTCAAAAACAATGAAACAAATCATTTCAAATAATAAGACTGTCCTATCTATCTATCTATCTATCTATCTATCTATCTATCTATCTATCTATATCTATCTATAATGAGATCTATATTTAGAAGCAATGACAGAGGATGTTTCTTCTCCATGAGCATAAGGACAACAGCCTCTCTCTGGGGTGTTGAGATGGCTTTCAACAGAGCCAAAGATGGATAATTGGTTATTCTGTGTAATTTTATGAACACAGCTCAGCTGCTGAGGCTCAAACTCTTGTAAACAATCCACCTTGGGAAACACTCAGTGCCTGTCTTGGGTTCTCAGAGGTATGGATGTCATGAAACAGAAAATAAATTACGCTTAACCCCTTACTCAACTGAACAATATGATCTCCTCTGATCTACAGGGATATCAGATGAATTATATCAGTGTCAGTGCAGAGATTATTTATAGACTGGAGAAGCGTGTTGTACACATGTGCAATTTTCAATGAATCAATAATAGATGATTTATATGTATGAACTGAATTTAGCAACATGTGCATGTACAAATGTATCTGTTATTACTTGACAGAATTAATAAAGAATCTGCTTAATTAGTGCATCTAATTAGACAAAAGAAACCAGCTTTTTTTATCAACCTATACTTATTGATGCTTTATCATCCTTTTCATGTACCATTGATGCCTCGTGCTTGTAATATTTTTCTCTGTTCTATTTTACTGGACAGATGGTTCCAACTGTATTAAAATAATTAGTAAAAGACAAAGTGAAGAATAATTTAAAGACAAGCAGAACTTTAAATGAAAACAACTATTTAATTTTTTATTTTATTTTTTTAATTTGATATGCTGTACCGCTTCCTGTCAGAGCAATAATCATCTAAATCTAGAGAACTTTATTTTATATAGAATAAAGTAACATATTTAAAATATTTCTTATTTTAGTAAAACAACGCTATTGACTGCTGCAACTATTACCATTGACACATTGATTCCCCTTCAGAAACTCGAGCTGCGTCGAGATCGCTTTGGGAACGCCCTTGCGTGACCGCGTTCTGAAGCACGTGTCAAATCCGTCCAATTGAGCAGCGAGACGTCACGAGCGGGGTGATGTAAGCACCAGAAAGCATAAAAGCGCATGCGGCAGGGTGCAAACCAGCTTCTGCTCTTCAGTAGGTCTCTTTGTATGTGTCTGTCTATTTACTGTTGTCTGTCCGCACAAGCACTCATATATATGAAACAATGAGAAAGTCTATGTTTCTCCCTGCCCACGATATCTGGCGGCGGGGGATACACACGATTTGTGTGTCGTTTGATTAGGAGCAGAGCATGCACGGTCAGCTTCGAGCAGCTGATTGTCATCACTGCGAGATCTAGCCTGCATATGCTCCAGCTATCGCCTGGCCCTGCGGTTTGATGAGAGCGGCCCAGGTCTGCGATCTCTGGCAGACGGTAAAGCTGTATGCCCGCAGGAACAGCAAAGACTGTTGTCGCGGGGATCGCGGGTGGATTTAGCGGAGGGGTTCCGAGACGGGCTCGTCCTTTTCTCGTTCCTCACCCGCTAGATCCGCGGCTCTTTCTCTCACGGTTCGGAAGCCCGCGCTACGGTTTCTTCCCCCCCCCCCCAGAGAGAGAGAGCCAGACACTTCATCTATCTTCCTACAAAGAGGTGGATGTGATGAGTGTCGAGACAAAGGAGACTGTGGACTCGCCACCACAGTCACACGTGTATGAGGTGTGATCGTGGATTATTGGCGGGTCCGGTTTGCCGCCTAGAGAACAAGGAAGCTGGTCATAAAAATAATTTAGCACCCCCTCCCCCCACCAGCATGTTCTGAATCCAGATCACAGTCTTCACGATGGGGGCCTTCCGTTTTCCACGATCTCCATGCTGAGGTGTCAAGATAGTGGGAGAAACCGTACTCATCCCGTAATACAGCCCCACAGTCTCGAATTATTCAAAAAAACATCATGGGGCTGAATGATAAGGTAAATGGGGCGATGCCAGTGGTGGAGCAGACGCTTGCGAGCTATCTCTACCAACTCAGCATACGTCCCTGAAGCCACGAAGATCTACACCAGGCACCTTAGGCTACATCGAAGTCTGGGTTGGAAAGCTTATACGGCGGTTAGGTCAGGCTGGCGCAATTGTTTGCACACCTATGACTTGCAAATGGCGCCGACGCTGATGGCTGCCTCCGTGGCGTGCTCTGCAGTTGTTTTTATGTTTTTGTTAGTTTGTCCTGTCTTTAGTTATATCCCTGCAATCAGTTTCACCAGAGACGAATTGCTGGACATTCGGAAGTACACACCACCCGATATTTCACCGGTCTTCAACTATTCGGATGTTTTGCTGGACATTGTTGTCGGGGGAGCGGTGGCGCTGATCAAACGCTTCAGGACACGCAGACGGGGGAAGAGAGCCGGCGTGCTCGTGAAGCTCAGACAGCGCGGATTCAGGACGCCGTTGCCTAGCATTCATCTGGCGAACCTCCGCTCTTTACCCAACAAAACGGACGAACTCCTTCTGCTCTCCCGGACAAATAAGGATTTTTCTAACTCTGCTGCTCTGTGTTTCACGGAAACCTGGCTGAAAGACGCCATTCCGGACAGCGCGTTGAGTCTCCCGGGCTTTCAGCTGTTCAGAGCAGATTGCGACGCAGAATCAACAGGGAAATCACACGGCGACGGGACATGTTTTTTCATCAACGAAAGGTGGTGTACAGATGTAACAGCGTTAAAGAAGATGTGCTGTTCAGATCTAAAAGTGCTCTTCATTAACTGTAAGCCTTTCTACTCGCCGCGGGAGTTTTGTTCGTTCAATTCTCTACATCCCTCCGCTAAGCGCCACGTGATGCATGCGCTTTGACGAAACCGATGGATCTGATATGATCACAGACACAGAACAACAACACACAGACTCTGTTATAATCATTCTCGGGGACTTTAATAAAGCCAATCTCTCCCGTGAACTGCCAAAATACAGACAGCACATCACATGTCCCACCAGAGACAGAAATATATTGGATCACTGTTACACCACAATAAAGAATGCAAATCACTCTGTCCCACGAGCAGCTTTGAGGCTCTCTGATCACTATTTGGTTCATCTTATACAGACCTACAGGCAGAAACTGAAATCAGCTAAACCTGTATTAAGGCCTGTAAAAAGATGGACTAATGAAGCAAAGCAGGATCTACAAGCCTGTTTTGACCTCACTGATTGCAGTGTTTTTGAAGCTGCTGCCACCGACCTGGACGAGCTCACAGAGACTGTAACATCTTTATATCAGTTTCTGTGAAGATATGTACATTCCTACCAGGACTCATCTAACTTACAACAACGACAAACCATGGTTCACTGCAAAACCCAGACAGCTCCGTCAGGCCAAAGAAGAATCTTTAAAGAAAGGGGACAGAGTCTTTTATAAACAGGCCAAATACACACTGGAAAAAAGGAGATCAGAGTGGCAAAGAGAAATTATTCAGAAAAAATAAGGATTCAATTATCTTCCACTGACTCAGCATCAGTGTGGAAAAGTCTAAAATAAATCACCAACTACAAGACAACATCCCCCAGCACTGCGGTGAAGAATCAACACATGGCAGACGATCTGAACGAGTTCTACTGCAGGTTTGAAAAGACACCACACACCCGCCCTGAACACCTCTTCACACAACCATTCACACCTCCAGCAAACTCCCTCTCCCCCACACCTGCAATTCAGGTCAGCGAAGATGAGGTGCGCCAGGTTTTCCGGAAGCAGAAAAGGAGAAAAGCAACAGGCCCAGATTGCTTTACACCAGTCTGTCTGAAATCCTGTGATGACCAGCTGGCCCACATCTTCACACAGATATTTAACAGATCACTGGAGCTATGCGAAGTCCCTTCATGCTTCAAACGCTCCACCATAATCCCCGTCCCAAAGAAACCCAAAATTTCTGGACTTAATGACTACAGACCTGTGGCTCCAACGTCTGTGGTCATGAAGTCTTTTGAAGAACTGGTGCTGGCCCACCTGAAGGACAACACTGGACCCTTGCTGGATCCTCTTCAATATGCCTACAGAGCAAACAGGTCTGTGTACGATGCAGTAAACATGGGACTGCATAATGTTCTGCAACATCTAGACAGACCAGGGACTTATGTGAGGATCCTGTTCGTGGACGTCAGCTCGGCCTTTAACACCATCATCACAAACCTCCTCCTGCCCAAACTAACTAAGCTCTCCGTGCCCATCTCCGTCTGTCAGTTGATCAAACAAGCTCATCTGACGCCAGGCATGCAGCTCATAGTGAGGCTGCGAAAACCTAAAGCGACATCCAGCAACGTCTATACGATCAGCATGGAGCTAATAGGGTTGTGTGTTCCTCTCTCCACTCGCTCTTTCTCCCCGGTACCATCTTCAAACCATTAACATTCACGTTACCCCTGGACCGCCACTGACATCTAAAAGCACACCTCTGTCAAGCTCTCGGACGTTTGCAGCTACATGCACACCTTAATACGGCCCTCATTCAGGACCCCCCAGGGGGAATGAGTTGCTTACAGAACCAGGAGGGCGAGCAGCGGCTGTCTGGTGATCAGTCTCCCCAGCCTGAGACGCTCAACAGACGGACAATTTCAAAACTGGGCGATGACTCATGGACTTAAGGAGAAACCTCTGCACTCCCCACTCCCATCCTGGACAGAACTGTGACTGCAGCTGGAAATTTAGTCACTCTAAGGTTCTGGCGCAACCACCCAATCGCTCTCCAGGACATGAAAGTGAGGACATCACATTGATCCATTTGTGAAAAAGGCCCAGCAGAGGTTGTGTTTCCTTCGCCAGCTGAGGAAGTTCAACCCGCCACAGGAGCTGCTGAAACAGTTCTAATCAGCCGTCATTGAGTCTGTTCTGTGCACTTCAATAACCATCTGGTTTGGTTCAGCTACAGCTACACACATCCGAGCTCACAGAAGACCTTCAGCAGGGTAGTAGGACTGCCTGACGGCGATCACTCTCATTGGTACAACCCTCTGTTATCCAAGAACTGTAAAAGGGCTGGCAGAATCACTCTGGACCCTTCACATCCAGCACGCTCCCTCTTTGAATTGTTGCCATCTGGTCGACGCTACAGATCTCTGAGCACCAGAACGACCAGACACAGGAACTGTTTCTTCCCTCAGGCCATCCATCTCTTGAACACTTGACAATAACTGTGGAACTCACACTATTTATTCACTCATGCACTTATTTATCTAACACACATACTTGGTTTACATTTCGAATTTGCATATAATATACCTGTACATACAATTGTCTTTTGTTATATACCTGTACATACAATTGTCTATTTGTATATTTTTTATTCCTTATTTTATTTGTTCTATTTTTTATTTATTTTTTTATTATCTGTGTTTTGTTCTGTCACTGTCATTCTGTCAAGCTTCTGTCATGAAAACAAATTCCTCTTATGTGTAAACATACCTGCAATCACAAGCTCATTCTGATTCTGATTCTGATTCTGATGGCGGTGTTACAAGCATACCAGGCTGATCTGCTCAGGGGTGGGGCTGCTGAGCGGCATCAGCCCAAGCCATAAAGCTCCTCATATCGCCAGTCTCAAAACAGAGCGTTGCAACCCGCACCCTCCACAGAAAGATCAGGGGTCGGAGCGATGCTCTCAGTTGGGGTCTTATAAACCGAAAACGGATCTGCGGACCGTTAATTTGTCTAAGAGGACCTCGGCCGAAATGTACTACCACACTTGTCGGTCGAGGGAGCCACCTGGAGAGGAAAGGCTAACAACCTCAGTAACGGGCCCAATCTGTCCTCCGTGCACTCAGCGAGGCCTTATTGATATCCCTGCCACCTCGGTGCTTCAGGGATCAGTGAGCTCCGACGAGCGAAATTCCCATTTGCCGCCCGGCAACGGTACGGCACGGGTGAGCTTGCCCCCTCAAGTGAGGGTGCTACAGCGGTCGGGTCGGTTGTTCCTTCAGTGCCATCATGGAGGTTCATTTATACCCCTGCCAATTCGGCGCTTCAGGGCTCAGTGAGCTCCGACGAACGAAATTCCCAGCTGCCGCCCGGCAATGGTACGGCACGGGAGAGCTCGCACCCTCAAGTGAGGGTGCTACAGTAGTCAGGTTGGTTGTTCCCTCAGTGCCTTCATGGAGGTTCATTGATACCCCTGCCCCCCTCGGTGCTTCAGGGCCCAGTAGGCTCCAGCGAGCAAAATTCCCAGCTGCCGCCCGACAACGGCACGGGAGAGCTCGCCCCCTCAAAGTGAGGGTGCTACAGCAGTCGGGTAAGTTGTTCCCTGCCGGTCATCTGCTTCAGGGCACCAAACTGGCTCCTCTAATAATACCAGACCGCAGCCTCGAGCGGCTGGTTCCCTTCGTGAGATTCTTGGCCCCAACGGTAGAGCGCGGCCCTGGAAACTTCAACCAAATATCTCAAAATGGGTCCTGCAGATGGTAGAGAAAGGTTACAGAATCCAGTTAGGTTCTCGTCCTCCTCGTTTCAACGGGGTCATCCCCACAACAGTGGGCCCCGAGCAGGCTCTGGTAAATGGAACAAGAAGTAGATACTCTCTAGAGGAAGGGGGCCATAGAACGTGTTCCTCATCTCTGAGAGTGTCCGTGGTTCTACAGAAGGATGGGGGGGTTGCTTCTGATCTTAGATCTCCGTTTTCTGAACCGCGCTTTCAAACGGCTTCGGTTCAAGATGCTCAATATCAAGCAGATAGTATCTCAGATCCAGACCGAGGACTGGTTTGTTACGATAGATATCAAAGACGCTTATTTCCATGTTTCCATCCTCCCCTCAACACTGGAAGTTCCTAAGGTTTGCTTTACGGGGGCGAAGTATACCAATATAGAGTTCTTCCTTCGGCCTGTCACTCTCACCCCGCAATTTCACGAAGTGTGTGAATGCTGCTCTGGCTCCACTGCGACTCAAGGGCATCCGCATACTAAATTATATTGACGATTGGTTGATATTAGCTCAATCGGATCAGTGGCGGATCGGCAGAGAGATGGGTCTCGCCCATTTCGAGAGAGAGGCCTGAAGGACTAAACGACAAGTACGGATAAAGAAACTAAAATACTTGATCTCTCGAGAAACAACCCAAGCACTGGCATTTCAGGACACCCCAAAGAGGGGTATCGGGAGTGGGAAAAACGCCTCTCTCACATATGCATCTGTGCCTTTTAATCTCCTCCCTCCACTGGATTCACTCAAAATGATCAAGAATATAATGTTCTAAATTAATGCAAATAAGATTTACAGTCATGCCTGGTTTCATTTGAATAGTTTCAGGGCAAATGGTACAATGGTCTTAATCTTACTAAAAGATAAAACAGATCCTAAGAGTTAAGAGAAACTTTGATCACCGTAGAGAGCAATCCCATGCAAATTACCTTTTGTTCCCATTGACCACCCAGGTCTGGGACCTGGCTTAATGCAAATTCCAATTGTTTGTACAGGCCTCCATTTGGAGGATGTCTTATCTTTGTTTTGTATTTAAAGGATTGCAGCAAAAAAGTCAGCGCGATTCTGTAGTCGGAGAGCCCGTAGTATAGAGTATCTCCACATACTCTGTACTATGTATTTTTCTAATACATCTAATATATTTAATCTCAGGTATGCATTTACTCTTAGATTCGTCTTTGAGAGTTTGATGTCTTGTATTGATTTGATATCGTTGAATTGGCTGTGGAGATAATTGGCATAATACATATTTACCTGACTGATAATAAATTGTTACATTTGATTCATTCTGATTACTCTGAAGTTATTTTCTCAAGTAGATTAAGTAAAGGCGTATGTTTCAGCAAATCGCGTCAGGGCTTAAGTGCAAAGTAGACTCAGGAGATGAGCAGGGGCGCCTAGGTGAGAGTCTAAGTCCTGATAAACGCTGCCCTTAGTTTAACGTTGTACTCAGTAAGGTAACCAGTGTAGGATTCAGCTTTA
The DNA here is from genome assembly GCA_018155175.1 of Sinocyclocheilus anophthalmus. Classification (NCBI taxonomy): domain Eukaryota; kingdom Metazoa; phylum Chordata; class Actinopteri; order Cypriniformes; family Cyprinidae; genus Sinocyclocheilus; species Sinocyclocheilus anophthalmus. Next base: position 892 of record JADLZN010008524.1, on the reverse strand, counting down.
ATGAAGTTGTACGACAGATAGATTAGCTGGCGGGGGTCTAGACAAGTGGTCTAGAGAACCGTGATAATACACTCCGGCGGTAATTAAGTGTACTGACAGCTCTCAGCTGTCGGGTATAGACAAGGTGTTCTAGACGAACCGTTGAGTACATGTACTGAGCAGATACAGGGGTGACTGTGCGGGGCTAAAAGTTATGTAGCCATAGAACCTCCGGAATAAGGATCAAACCGCGAGTTTTGTGATCGGTGGAGCCCACGCATAGCGGCGCCGGGTGAGGATACAATAGAGTCATATGTGCGAGAAAAAAATACAAAGTAAAAGAGGTAATTAGCATCACGGAATGTAAGAATAATGCCAGCAGACCGACAACACAACCAATGTGCCTTTCAACTCTCAAAGTAGAAGTAGTACTAAATGGAAGTAGATTGAGTTAACTATTGAATAATCTGCCCGCTGAAAAAGAACACCGAACACGCAACGAGACTTTAAGCAGCCACTGGATACCTTCGATGCTGGACAGGTGCCGGAACTTAACCAGAAGAACTGTCCTAGATTCTCCACTACAGAAGAAACACTTCATTTAGGCGTGTGTGGGACTAAACATCAGCAGAGGTACGTCTGTATCATCCTGCTCGACTCGATAGTCAAGACTATCACGCCCACAGTCAGAGAGTAAGAGAAGGCCCATCTGTCACATATGACACAAAAGTTTCAGAGACTGCTGGGTCTGGTGGCAGCTGCGTCCAATGTGATACCTTTTGGCCTGGTGTACATGAGACCCTTGCAGTGGTGGCTTAGAACCAAAGGATTTTCCCCGAGGGGAATCTGTTTTGCATGATCAAGGTCACGCGGCGATGTTTTACGTGCCTTAGACATGTGGAAGAAAAGTTGG